>BSBM01001113.1:415000-930000 GCA_027924585.1 Larix kaempferi | reverse complement strand
CAAAGTACCCCAATGGCTATTAATAAAATTTAAAAAAACAATTTTTGGCTCAGGAATTGTCTTCAATTTGATGGGTGGCATGATCATGATCATGTAACCTCCCTCCATCCTTCCAAACATATGTGGTTTATCACCACGTTTCTCTTCGACACTCACCATCAAAATACGTATAAAAATAACATGTCTTTACATCATCTTCCATTTAAATCTTCATTGCATAGTCATAAATAAGGATTATTATGCATGCACATCCTCACCTTACAATATCAATTGGGTCAAGGCGCATAAACAACCATAAATTATCAAATGTGTCAAGACCCAAAGAGTAAGCCCTTCAAATAAAAATTATGACCCACCCTTCAAACTTCATCATCGAGTCGATATTATGCAAATATTTTCGAAGTGGGGGAAGGTTTGGCATTAAATGGTGTAAACATTGGGGAATAAATGGTGTAAACGTTATACAGGGGCGCGTGCGCACTTTTGACGTCTACGCATGAAAAACACACGTGTGCACGTTTAAGCACGCGTGCGCGTCCCCATTACTAGTTAAAAAAAACAAGTTCTTTGTTTCCTAGGAATTCCACCAAAAACACGGGTTTCACTTCTTTTGTGGGTTTCAAGCTCTCACAGGTTTCTTATTGGCTCACACTCATTGATATTTTGGACACTCTTTGATCTATTGGACACAAAATCACCCTTGGAATCTAACAAACATCTTCAGCGATCTCGGAATCTAGTGGATTCATTCAAGCTACCAGTTTCCATTGCAAGTGGAGATCATTTCTATAGAGGTATGATGAATTGTAAATAAGTCTTTTCATTCACAATATTTGAGATGATCCCATGCCTTTTTGTTTTTATCATATGCCCACAACAATATCCATGCATAGACAATAATGAATTTGACAAGAATATTTCCCAAGTTCACATCTAAAAAAACTCATATGAACACTAGACAAGATGAAATATGCAACCTCCTCATTGTGTAACTAGTTCCCAAGTTAGTTTGGTTCTTTTCGCCTCATATTATGCTAGCAAGAAATACTACACACTCACCAAACATGACTAAAAATATCACTTCAACTCATCCACAAAACCTCAAGTCTCTCATTTCATATTCAATACCATTGTATGGAATGAGGATATCTGTAAGTATATGCACCTTTCCTTTCTCTATGAATCCAAATATGATAATATTCATCCATATTTACCATCCTTACAATATCCCCTCACCTTTAATAATGATTTTTTTTCCAAAAACCAAGACTTTCCCACTTCATGCTCTATTCAACATGATCATTGTTGGTATAGTCCCTAGTTCCCCACTCTTCAACACCTCCCCACCGTGGATATTGCACATTGAAAGGTCAAATTATATTCCCCCTAATCACCCTTCCCAAGACCATGATCCTTGTTAGGAACCTTTGCATCCTCCTTAAGGTTTTGCACAATACAAGTTATACATTCATTCTATTGTTATGCATTGTTGAATTCCACTATGGGTATTTTAAACTCAAAATCACATTCTATCATCTCAAGGTTTATAGATAAGCAAATAGTTTGTTGTTGTTTCTTCAACTCCTTAAGGTGTTATATAACCTAGTAATTTATGATGGTAAAGTACATTGCCTCAAATGGAAGGATATACCATTCCACTATGAAGACAATGCAATCAAACTAGGTGCAAAATTTAGAATTGATAACATTAAGGGAGAAAGCAAAAAATGCAACTAATTAAGGTTACCTTATTTGATGTAGAAAAACTAACAAACTATTCCCAAGGCATCTCTAGCCATCTCTGTTGTAGGGTGTTACTACCATAATTTTTATGAATTCATGGCTAGGAAAGACACTAGTTTCTTCTCTCTACACTTGACCAACCATCATCTATATTGATTGGAATTGTAAGGGATAATGATGTTTATTCGAACACAAATAAACCAACATACTCTGTAGTTGTATATGTTAATTTGTAAGGTGGTAAGCCATGTTGGAATGTGTTAGGTTCATTGTATAATGGCACTAATATCTTATTTGTTGTTTCTTTTGCAGGGGTAGGCCTTATAATTGTGTTAAAGAGACTTTTGGAGATGGGAAACTCACGAAACACAAAAAAAATAGAAGGAATCTGCCCATTGAAAAGGTCAATGACTTAAGAGAAAAGGCCAGGTTGGGAATGGAAAGATTGAGACATGGTACTATCATTGCCCCAGATCCTACCACTGATCCTAACACAGTTGTTGACATGACAACCTCTTGTTCAGAACCATGGGTAAGGCGGTCGCATCCAATGGACCCAACTCAAATTCCAACATCAATAGAATATCCAACCAACAATCTATGAACGAGTCATTCTGAAGTTCCTCACGACACAAGAATTTTGGGAGATGTTGCATGTGTAGAGATGGACATACAAGCCTTGCTTAATTGCAATCTCCCCTAGAATACCACAACCATGTCGACCACACTCCCATTATGGCCCAATCTATGAACGAAGCACCACAACGAACAAGCTCCAGTATTCATGTCTCATGTCCACCCTCCCTACCTCGACTGTTGAGTGCAAAAAGAAGAACTCCTAGACGTATTCATGTGGATGAGAGTGCTATGTCCAGGCTTGAAGGCAAGTTGGCAAAACGCACTATCAAATGGCAATGCAACAAAATTGTCAAAGAATATTTTGAATCCAAAGGTGATGCAGGTAAATGTCAATTATTGCTATGTTTGTTAAAGTCATGTTCTTTAGCTGTTGTTAGGAGAATTCTGGGCATAAAGATGGTTAAAATTTCAAAGGCCAGCAGTCATATTGTTAGAAATCTCCAATCTGCATTTAAGGCAATTGGGAAGACGTCTCGTACAAAAGATCTTTGTGCGGCTCGTCGTGTTTTAGCGGAATCAGTTGTAAGCAAGTCCACAAGGCAATGTCGCCTACTATCACACACTTCTCACATACTCAAATTAAATAGAAAAACTATTAAAAAGTACTCTGTTATAAGAGAAAATATTGACACTCCGGGTGGAAACGATTGTTGGGCTTTTGTTGGTAGGTTGCCTCGTGCAGATAGGAAGCTAATTGATGCTATTAAGGAGTTAGTACAAAATTTTTGGCATGATCATACTAGACCTTCATCAAACCAAAGAGACATGCTAAAACTGAGAAAAGGTTCTACTGAACATGAACCCCATGTTAAACACTTCCTTGACATCACACACACTAAACTCTATGAGAGATTTAGGAACGAGCACACACAATTGAACCTGGGCCAAAGGTGCTTTGAGAAATGCAAACCATGGTACCTTCGTATATGCATTGATCGGAACACTTGTTGTTGTAGATACCACGTAGAATATGAATATTATTATGACACATATAAACATATATTTTGTGATTTGCATACTAACATTGTGCATGGCTGCAATGAATCCATACTACTATCGAATGCATCAAGAGACTTTATCCACAACATCATGTGTCCAAGGCTCGAAGGACAAAAGTATTATGAAAAATCGTGTCTATATGGGACATGTTCTAGGTGCAGTGGGTTTTCTCTTTTGAACCTTTGCATTCATGAAAGCAAGGAGCACAAATTTGGCATGATGGGCATGGAGATGCAGAGCTTCAAGTACATGACCTATCAATGAGACAGTGTCAGAGAAAGTAAAAATATTGCATTGGTGAAGTCACAGGTACAAATGAATATTGCATATTTTTCATATTACACGTTCAATTTATGGCATATACATTTTTCCAAAGGCCACATTGTAATATTTCCCTTGTTTCCATGGCAACAGGTACTGGTATGTGACTTCTTGACAGAGTTCTATGAGAAAAAAGAGCAGTATGTTCAACATGTGCATGTAGCGCGATGGCAAGATGAGAAGTACAGAAAATGCAGGGACACATTTCTCGTTGGAACCATAGTGTCAATTGTGGATTTTGCAGAAAATTACACCCTCTAGCCACAAAATGAAATCTAGAGTCAATACTACCATTCAGACCAAGTCAGCATCCTGGTAAATATTATGTATAGGCATGGGCCAGAGAGCAACAATGACAAGAGGATAATATTGAAGGAGACAAAATTTTACATAAGTGATGATAGAACCCATGATTTGCATTATGTGCAACATTGTTTTCGAATTTTCTATGATCAGTTCAAGGAGAGAGATATACAAATGGATCAACATTGGATATGGTCGGATAGTTGTGCGGGCCAGTTCAAAAATGCCTGAGCATTCCAATGGATAAGTACTTTGCATAAGACTTATAATGTTTTGCATATCTGGAACTATTTTGAGACTCGGCACGGAAAAGGCAAGAATGATGGGGCCGGTGCATGCATCAAGACCGCACTACGAAGGGAAGAGATGAGGTTTGACAGGGAACCTCATATCTGAGATGCAGAATCCATAGTTCAATGGTTCTCTGCAACATTTTCAGACCGAGCAAGAGATCAACAAATATCATCAGCGGTAGGACGTGTGGTAAGAAATTTTTGGCGGGTGGTTCACATAGACCGGCTGCGTTCCTATAGTTGCGGCACAATACAAGGAACACATGGATTTCATTCAGTTCGAAGCTCAAACAACCCCTTATTTGAAATATGGACGCGAAATCTTGCATGCTTTTGCAGCCCTTGCAGTAGTGGCGAATGGGATGAATTCGAATGCATGGACTGGGTTGATGAATGGGATCGTGTGTCACTTGCAGTAGACCAATGTCCAGTTGCTGAAACAACCCAGTTAGAGGAGGGCCAGTCAGTGATTTCAACGGACTACAACCATATCTCATAGCTTGTACAACTAGGACACATATACACAGTTGTTTCCCCTAAAGGAAATGAATGGGGCACGGATTATTGGTTGGCACAGTGCATCCAAGGTAAGGAAACCCTATACGTATCATTGATCCACGATGAAGGCATGGAATTTCCTATTGGCTCGATGGTGGTTAAGGGGGAATATCTTACACTAGATGGGAAGTCAAGGAAGACTAGTGGGCATGTATTCATGGATTATAGACCAGGTTCAATGGTGTATCACTTCACAAACTTGATCGTTGGCACAAACATCCATCTTCAAAAAATGTCAAGCAAGAGCTCAACCAAGGTATGCTACTACCTACCTCATTCAGAGCACGAGGGATTGATGGAGACAATTAGAAACAGAGAGGATCCAGATGGATTTATTGAATGAGGCCAGTCAACTTTACATAAGAGAAAGAATTGCATCAAAGAATGTTTTGTTCTACATCGAGGTATGTGTAGTTTCATGTTATTTCGTTGGTACATGCATTTTTTGTTGATACATACATACATACATGTCTTTGCCTATGTTTTTATTTTTCCTATATGTATTAAACTGTTCCATGCTTCTCTTTTATGTTGAATAAAATGGTGATGTGATTTGGATCAAATTTGAGTAATTTGAGTTAGTATTTTCTTAAATATATATATTTATGTTTGTAGCATTTGAAGATAGCGGTTTTGATAGGTTCTCAAGATTAGAATTACCTAGGTTTTAGGAAATTGTTTGAAGTACATAATCTATTACAATGGTCTTGAAAATTTAACTTGGTAGATGAAACCTTCTAGGAATCCATGTATGGATAGAAGGGTCTTTCAGTTGGGGTAGGGAGTTATCATAAAGTTTGAAGGGTGGTATTTTTGAGATCTATACTTGAGAAAAGCATTGGGGAACTGTGAAATTCCTTATCGATCAAATATCTATTTAGTTTCTCTCTCTTTAGTTTTGTGTCCACCCAAACCTTTTTCATGCTTTGGGTACCTTGATATATATCCCCAACCCAAAAAGTCTTATATTATGATGATTATGTTGGTTATTGGCTTCACCCAACAAAATTATATTTAACAATACACATATTCATAGATTTGGTTCCCCATGCTCAATGGTTACCCAAATCTAACTAGATTTTGGGTTTTTTCCCTTATCCAAGCATCGTGTCATCAACCTAGGGTTTCCACTAATATATTTTAACTAGATACTAGAATCTACTTGACCAAATTTGATGGAAAAATGAATAGAGATCTTCTATACTCTTAGATATGTATCCCATCAATTTATTTTAAAACATGCTCATTTATGGTTGGAGATTGATGCTTTATTCCTATAGATAACCACTTAGCGGGACTTGTCATCATCATCATCAAAATAATCTCTAGGCTCTCCATAAACATCTCCATCATAATCATCTTCTTCATCATCATCATCTTCATCACCATCAAGATCACCATCATCATCATCTTCATCACCATCACCATCACCATCACCATCATCATCACAGATTCTTCATCGTCATCATCATCATCTTCATCACCATCACCATCATCATCAAATTCTTCATCATCACCACCATCTTCATCATCATCATTAACTCTAACTCTAACCCTAATTCAATTTCCTTCTATAACTCTAGCCCTAACCCTCACCCAAACACTAGCACTAAGCCATCTTCTTCATCATCGCCGTCACCATCACCATCAATGTCTTCATCATCACCAACATCTTCATCATCATCATTCAAATGGATTAATTTAGGATAATCAAATTATTTTAGTTGTTGTATATGAAGTGGTTATGGACCTAGTAAGTCTAAGGGTGAATCCTATAGATCTCGAGGATGGAAGGGTTGTTTTGGAAAAGGATGGTAGTTGGTTGAAGGTTAGAGATGTAGGAGACAATTATTTAAAGCATGTTGATAATGGTAAAGGTGAATCAAACAAAGGGATGCAGGTGAATGATGTTGGTAGTGTCAAAATGAAGAGGAAGAAGTGCGTAAAACATCAAATATATCTTTTGAGGCTAGTCCTAGGAAAGGATATCAAAATGCATGAGGTGGTGGGAATGGATTCCCATGCTCTTGTTGGAATATTTCATGGTAAAAAGGTGGGGGAGTTGTATCTAAGGGTGTAGTTATAGGAAATATGCGCTCTTAGGCTTGGGTACATTCCTAATTTATTTATATCAACTACAAGTTACCTAGGGTTTCTCTTCATATATTAAGAGGATTTTGAGGAATATTTTGGCCCATGATTGGAAGTGGGAGATGATTTTGCTTATGCTAAAACAATGGTCCCCTTGTTTTTATTCATACTCGAAGATGAATGACATCGCAACAGTTTCGATGAAGTGTCTTAGTCTTCCTCTGGACTTCCGGTCACCTTCAATGGAGGCTCAACCTCACTTAGATCAATGCCAAAAGGAAATTGGCAAGTCTATTAAAGACTTCACATTAAGTTTGCAATATCCTTCCTTTGATTTTGAAAATTTTGGGATAGTATACTCATTTGGGAATAGTTGTTAGGGTTTTTCTGTCTCTTTGAAAGGATTGAAGGGGGATAGGCAATTCAAGGATATGTGTGTTGCAATTATTCTACTGAGGGATCCCCTATTGGGTCTGATTCTAGTGATGGGTATTTTGAGGTAAATAATCAAAATAGGAAGGGCCCTAGTGTGCAAGGAATATATATTATTTAATATCTAGGAAGGAGGTTCTTGGTGATGATAAAGAGGGGGTTGAATGGGGTTTGGGTTTTTTTGAAGGGAAAGGCCATAAAGTTTCTAGTATAGGTAGAAGATATAATTTATGCATTGCTAAGGAGAGGGATCTAAAGAGAGGGACCATGGTTGAGGTGATGAAAACGACGTTCATTTGGCTCCAATGAATCTTCCATGGATCATGGGGTAAAATGATTTCTTGAACCATTGAGTTGACTATGTATGCAAAAATGTAATCAAAGACAAACTCATATACACAAGTGCAGATCCATATATTAATATGCAAAAATGATCCAATCATGTACACTTTTTGAAAAAATGGAACATTGTTCCCAGCGTCTATATAATGGAAACTCATGCCCCATACAAAAAAATCCAACTCGTGCCCTATACAAAATATGGCCCATGGTGCCCTCTACAAAATATGGTAACTCGTGCCAAAAATGCCACATCGTGGCTAGTGTACATAGGAGGGTCTCTCAATCCTCCTGCCCACCCTCGGAGCTCCCAGGTGCATCTCCAAAATCGATCTTCCTCTTCTTCGTTCTAGAGGAAGCTGGGTCCTTCCAGCATCTTTGAGCACATCCCCCTGAGCCCTGAAGTGACAACAATAATATGTCAACTTTTTCTGGCAATTATACAAGTATAAAACATAATTTCAAAATAAAAATAGTTTTCAAATCTTGGATAACTCACCACATGCGAGACTGTAAGTCGTGAGGGGGTCTCCCTCCTCTGTGATCCTAGTCTCTTGGAAATTCCACCCTGCAACATTTATAACAATCAAATAAATGTTGAAACTAGATGCATATAGTAATTTCCGTTAAAATTGAATGAGATTTTGATAAACTAGTCAATCTCACCGTGAACAAAATCAGCTAGTCTTCGGGGCTAGCGGATGGAGCAGTCGGCTGGACAGCCTGCTCCAATGCTAGGGTGGACGGTAAAGGGGAGGATGTAGCCACATTGATGGTGGCTACACCACTGGGGGAATAGTGGAAGAAGTGGGAGTGGCAGGAGGAGGCATGGACTGGGGTGGGTGAAGTTGAGATGGACGTCTAGGGCTATAAACCCCAACTGGCTGTAGTATGGATCGGGGCACCCTAGAAGGGGAAGCGAGTGTGGTGGGGGAATGTGGGGGGGGGAGAGGTTTGTGTTGCGCTAGAGGGATGGGTGACTATAGATGGGTGGTGTGCCGTGGTCGGATGGGGGAGGGTGGGAACATGGGAAACTAATACGGAGGTGGAGCTGGATATGAATCGTAAGGGGGAGATGGATGGAACTGTGGTGCTATATAGGAGGGGGGGCTGGATGGAAGGGGTTGGGAAATGGGGCATGTATTCCAGGGGATACAACTGGCATATAGGGTGGTCGAAAGGTCGGGGAGGGAGGAATAACGACACTGGCAGGCCGAGGTTCTCGCACCTGCATACACATTTATAACCTCATAGTTTAATATAGAAAAATATAAATATACACAGACACGTCATCATATTTGAAATTAAATTTATGCTTTAATACACACGGTACCTGCGCACGTGGAGAACTACTGGTCTCTGATGGCGGTGGCTGGTCATTGGAGCATGCGGACACCTGTGCGAACACTACAATTTTTAGATTGAATTTATAAAAACAATATGAACAATATTAAACACAATGCAAATGAGAATGACAACGATGGTACTTAAAAAGCATGACTGTAATTTATTTATATTCAAGTTAGATGATATTCAATATTATGAAAGGATAGAAGGTGGCATGGCATGAAATTAAAATTAAATAAGGTGACAGGGCATAGAAGGTGACATGGTGAGCTTTTCCTTTTCTAGAGTCATCCCCATGAGTAGGTGAGCTTTTCCTTTGGCCCTAGAGAGATGTGCAGTGCCTCATAAGCGAATGGAATTCATGTCCATTTACAAATTTGAATTCGAAACCTATGTAATGTGTTTGGGTTCTTGATGAAGAGTTCCTAGGTTTTGATGTCTTCTTATAGATTTGTAGTTTCCTACAAGCTTGATTCACCCAGTGGAAAAGTATGTGCATCCCTAGAGTGAGGATCTTGAGTCCCTTTATTTCCATAACATTTACATCATCAAATAAAATGGCATCTCAATTGTTTCAATTTGCAAAGAGGTGCTAAATAACAGTTAAGTTAGTGTGCATGTTATTTAATACACTTTAGAGTGTTGATCGTTAGATAAAGGAAGAAAGAGAAATATTTTTCATGATTAACTTACTTACAAGCTTGAATGTGCCATGTTCTTTTGCATTGAATGAGTAATTATGTGTTCTTGATTGAATAGCTATGTTGTCAAAATGATATCACTTGATTGAAATCAAAGATATCTTGAGTGAAATGAGTTAAATGAGTATTCTTGATGCCAAATGTTTTACCAAGTTGTATTTGAATCAAGATAATAGCAAGGCCCCATAGACCATATTTGTAAGATTATCGCTCTTCCTTATGGGCCTTATATCATTTTCAAAAACTTTAGTGACAGTACATGTGATAAGTTGTTTTACATTGTTTATATGTCTTTCCTAATAACATGTTCTAGGAGTAGTAGTATGATTATTTTCAGTCTCAAGTATTAGAATAAATTGGAAATCCCATGATAATAAACTAGGGTAATAAGGACATGAGAAACATCAGGTTCTTGAATTTCTAGAAGCTTGGCCACTATGATTCTATTTTTCCCGAAAGTCTGGCACAATGCAGTGAAAATTCATAGCAATAAATAGTTTTCCTATTGGTCTCGGTGGATGCAAAAGTGACAAGTACAACATCTCAGTGAACTCAATTGATGCAACAAAGTTAGAAGAAGCATATAAGTGATTTGACCACCTTTACCATTAAAAGAACCTATTAGTAGAATCTGGGGGAAAGTGATAATTACCATGGTAATATATTCTCAAATTTTCAGCTTGAAGAACACATGGCATAAGGGAATGGCAGCAAAGGTTGATTTGGTGGACAAAGTGATGGGCATTGGAGCCATTGGCATACCTATTGAGCCAAGAGTCAAATGACCCATACCGTGGTCATTTGAAGATGATTTGGACAAGGAGAGTACATGGCAAAGATAACTTGGATGACATGGTGACAAATGACAAAGCAACAATAACACACATTGCATTGGTCAAGCACAAGAAGAGAAAGCAAGCATTGGATGGTAGTATGAGGATGAAGGACACTACGGGCATCACCAAAACCCTAGCTGCAGGCTCATCATTGGTTAAGTAAGAATGACATATTTTGGAAATTTCTCTCCCATTTGTATAATCATTAGAGGTATAGGATGCCTAAAGTGAACATGGACAAATATTTATAGTTTTCTTAGGTTTTCATGTTTTATAAGGTTTCATTTTTTTTTGGGTGGGATTATACGAATTTATAGCTCTCAAATAAATTAGACAATATTATAAACACAACTGTAAAATAACATGATAATATGGTAATTACTCAGTGCTAATTAATTTCTAATTGCTAAACAAAAATTACTCATAACTGGATCTAGTTATTCAAAGTAAAGAAGTTACCTGTGTGTATGGTGCCGCAATCTCCTCTGCTGCCGCCATGGCTCCATCGAGGTCAAAGGAACCGACGTCCTCCCACCTAGGGGATGGATACCCGGCCCCAAATAACTATACATTAAAACAAATAAAGTCAACAATGTGTAATTCAAAGTTAAATATATTAAACAATACGATATCAAATAAAATACAACAATACTTGAGCATTAAATAAAACAATATCAAACCTGATCCATGAAGCTCCCTATGGCATGCTAATGCGTATCACCATGGAAAGAATTACCACAGTGAGAACAACAATGTGTCGTTGTTCCAGCAGAACTAGAAGGCCCCGCATGGGTTCCACCTATACCCAGCATGTCCCAACCACCACCCATAGACTGTGCAACTATTTGTGTCTCATCGATGTCCTCCCGGCTCTGGGAAGACATGGCCACAAATTTGGTATGTCTAAGCAAGTCAGGTGTGGCACGTCTAACAGAGTCATGAATCTCATCTAGGCCGCTACTAAACCCGGGTTGCTGAGGAGGGGGGTTTGGCTCTCTCCTAGGTACAGGAGGTCCTCTAAGTGCGTTGCGGTGCGCCTGAGGTCGATCCTGGGAAGAGCCAAGACCAACACCCTAAAACTTATTGATGTAAAAATAGTTGACATGGTACCCTAGCTCAAACTCATCCCACAATTTTCGAAGGAAATATTGTGGGACCTCTAGATTGTTGCACGGGGGCCTGGCAAACACCATGAACCACCTCTTTCTCCAGTTATCTCTCCATGGCTGGTAAATGCACCAGTCCATGCAAACCCTAGGCCGCGTCACAGCTGGAGGTTGTCCTGTCGAGGGAACTATGAACTTGCTATATAACTGGGCTTTGGTGATGTTGAGGTCTTTTATCTGCTCTTTGGACAACCCAGTGGAGTAGTGTTCCCTCATTCGAGCCCTATATTGGATCAAGTTTATTATCTCACTATGTGGAAAATTGATTGATTCAATAATGTTTTGAAGTGATAAAGCCAAAGAAACTCGAGAGGGTTCCTTGGTACTGTTCAATTCATTACTTAGTGCCCTTAATTGATTTAAGTCTTGGTGTAATTGATCTTTGGGGTTTTCATTGGGATCATTGTCGGTTCCCATATTGTCTTCTGGAGGTCGGGTTTCATTGGTTTCATCGGATGGTTCAGGTGTGTCTGACATCTTGTTAGGTGTAGATGGACTGCAATTGAATTTCCTTGGTTTTTTAATGAATTGTAATTTTTTTTAAAATTAAAATTCAAATGAAAAACAAAAAAAAACAAAAAATTGTGCTTTGAGGAGCACCTACCTGGAGAAATGGATGACACCGTGGTGTAGGGGCGATTTCTTGGTGTTGAGGAGAATTTTGGTGCTCAAAGATGCGTTCGCGGGGTTGCACAGTGCGCTCGCAGGATTGCACAGTGGGATCATGGGTCTGTCGAAAATGACAAACCCATGAGCTGTTTTTTTTTTATAATAAAAATAGAGGCGCGCACACGTCATTGATGCGTGCACGCCATTTTGTGCGTACGCGTCAAAGACGCGTGCACGCCCCTTTTGTCCACATGGGCTCAACCACGTGGACATTCGTCATTGCCGAAGCAGTGACACATGTGCACATTTGGATGCACGTGCGTGTCGCTTTGTTTTTTCTGCTCATGCGTTGTTGTTGCGGTCTTTTTGGGTACCAACTTCGTGCGGGTACCCATTACCAAATTTGTCACAATTTTTCTCTCTCTATCGCATCAATTCACAAAAGTTAAAGAAAATGTGTCTCTTGAGTGGATTGATTAAAACTATGTCTATTCCATATAAAACATAAGATTGCAACAATTGTGTTTAATGACGGTGTTTAGGGGGTAGTCACAAATTACCATTTCAGATCCCATGGTAAAATTCATTCGTATGGGGGAATGGTAAGAAGCTCACACCATGGGTTAATTTCATGAGGCAACTACAATTGTATATTCATAGGTGTAGAGGCTAAATACACGCCTCTATGGATTCACAGAAAGTGGAAACATCATCACTATACAAATTTGAAAGATTCTTGGTACTTCCAAAACCAAGCCCCCTTTTATGATCTAGGAGTCCATACATATATGGAGGTGAAAAGAGGCTCATTTCAATGCATATAGTTTTTTTCCTTAATGATAAAACACATAAGAAATTTCTTGATCAGCTAGGTTTAACTATGTAATTGTATTTCTTATATTCAACCCTCATCAAGATGCTTTGTCCTCAAAGCAATATCAATGGTTGATGCCAAATATCAACTTGGACCATAAGTCAACAATAGATTGTATGCTTAGTCTTGTATACAAATAGTTTTGTTAAGCATGACGATGGTAAATTGGATATCACAACCAATCAAAACGATAGAATACACACTACATGGATATGAGAAATAGAGTAGAAGATGATGCACAAAAAAAGTAATGCAACATTGAAATAGATCCTGGAATTTAGCCAATGACATAGGTGCTACAATGAACAATGTTTGGGATTTTTGAAAATGGAAAATACAATGGAGTGGTCGGTACTCCCTCCTTGCTTGTTGATTTATCTTCTAATGTAATTATTTGAACTTTGAGTCTATCATTGCTATGGTCCTCACAAAATACCTTACCGACCTTTTGAATAACAAGTATGTTCCTTGTTTCTGAAGAACATGGTTTGATGATAATGAAAATATGGAATGACTCATTTGAACATTGGTGTTGAAGATTCCTCTGTTCATTCACTATAGAGAATCAACCTCTCTCAATAGTTGAAATTAATAAAGTTAATTCATTGATGAACTTGATAGATCAGGAATTGGGTAGTGCATATAGGGGGTGTTCATTTTCGCAATGCGTTTCTATTGTTGATACCAAAGAGATAGGGTTTTGATATAAAAGGAAGGAAATAATACACAATGATTTAAATTTTTTCAAGTCATTAATGCCCATAAATTAAACTAAAAACCATCCCAATTGATTCATCATTGAGACTGATTCCTTTACCATTCAAATGCATTTAACTTCACATTCAGCCTCATCGAAATTGAGCACAATGACTTCGATCCTTGGAAAAATATTTATACTCAGAAATTTAGATAGAGGAAAAGGAGAAAACATTACATGAGGTTTGTAATATCACTTTATTAAGCATAACATTATTCTACATTGTCTTTATCCTTATCTATACTTCCTATACATTATCTTTATACTCTACTCTATCTCTACACAGAACTCTATTTCATACACAGAAGTTCTTAAACAAAACATTCTCTCTCTCTATAGGTTTTGTAGCAGTGTCTATAATGTGTTTGACTATCAACCATTCGGTCTAGCATAGATTCAATAGAATCCATCTCCAGAATCCATATTCAAGAAACCCATATATGTGCATAGTTACAGTTGATTACAACCCACTTTTTTGCTTTGTATCATATGGAATAAAGACAAACAAAATCATTGACATGATGTGAAATGGAAAACCAAAGGAAATACTTCTCTAACTTCCAAGCAATTTCTTATTAGTGCAAAAATAATGTAAAGTGGGCGGAAAAATATGAGAGAGTTTATACATTTATCCACCCCTGGAAAAGTTTGTAGTCCAAAAAGGGTATTTAGTTGACCACCATTGGCTACTAGAAGGTATTGATGAAAGGATTGAAATATGTATAAAAATAATATTGTTTCTTCCACTTATCATAAGTTGGGATGCAATGGTCAATAACAAGATAGGTTTATGTGAGAGGGTGGATGTGGAGATATGTAGTCTGCAATGGGATGAATAAATGTGGCATGACCATGTGAAAAACTAGTACTCAAGATAAGTATTTCTTCCCTGCATGAATATGTTATACGATTGTTTCTAATATAATCAACAAGTGAAAACTACATAACCTTAAAATTCCCTGATGTTTTCATTTTAACACATTTAGTAAGCATGATGTTTAGAATGGTAAAACGTTTAAAACAAATCTAATAATTCCAAGCCATAAAGAAAGCTATTATAGGCATGTAATACCAAGCATTAAAGTAGTGAATTGTACCTTTCCATTAGGGAATTCAAATTTTTAAAATCATCCAAGATCTCCCTCAACAATAATATTTTCTTGACTAAAGTTGTTTGTTGTGATATGCAAATATGTTATAGAATATGCTATTGCATGAATTGGCCTCTTTTCCCTCTTGCCGGTAGACTTCCTCTCAAACCTCTTGTCACCATTAGTCATGTGGCGCTTTGAAGAAGTAGGATTAATCATGATGCCATGGGGAAATAGCTTTATTTTATGCTCTAAGATCTCCTTTGATGCCGCGACAAACATAAAATAAAATAGAAACTTCTCACTATCTTGTAGGGTACATAATTATATTTTATGTATAGATTTGATATAAAACTAAAAACAATTATAGGTATGAAACATGTTAGATAGACATCATAAAATGATATTTAAATGAAATTGGACTTATATTTATATCCTAAGGTTATGAAAATATTCGAAGGAACTCATAGAAGAATTGGCTTGTAGGGTACAACCATCAACAAAATTGTTGAAGCATCACCCAAGAACAATGAAGATAGTATGTAATCATCAAACATTTGAAGAAGATAAATGCATAATAAAGTATATCACTATGACAAAAGGGAAATAAAGGATATATTCTACATGATTCTGAATTGTACTCCATAGAGCCTATCTATTGGGTGCTTAGAACTCAATATCAAAATCTACGTAACACTAAAAACCTTCAAGGAAACTCTACTAGCGTTTCACGCTTCAAGTTACAATACCTTGTAAGTTTGTAACTAATTAATCACAGATCATATAATCATTTTAGTGCAATGTATATGTATTTGAGTCTTAAAAGAATGAAATCAAATATAACATAGATCTCATGGAATTAATGTGGGTTTGAAGAGGGGCAGGGATGTTGGCCTGTTGACAACTGTCTGCTTGTTAAGGCGTACAGGCTGTTAAGCAAGTTACAGGTTCAAGTATATCGCAGATGAGGTCGCGGAGGTTACGCCCCAGTTGTTCGCGCTCGAGGTTTATAGTGGAAGCCACAGGAATCGACCCCGTGTCATGCGAGTACGAGACCCGCACGTTACCAATTCACCTCGTAAAAAAAAAATTGTCGGTTTACAAAGTTAATATAGAACTCTAATTTCTTTTCAAAGATTTTGTTCTTATTTTAACATATATATTTTTCAAGTTAATTTATTCAATTCATAGGTGATGTATATTAGAGATTAGAAGTAACTATATATTAGAAATTACAACATCTTGGGCTTTTCATTAGCTCACCAAGACCCATTTGACACTCTAGTCCATTTAGGGTTCCATCTATTGTTAGGTTTTAAACTCATTACTAGTTTTCATGGCCTAAATATATAAAGTACACCAAATTTGTATTGTCCACTAATAATGGTTTGGTCCCAGGGTATTGTATCAAGCATTGATGTGATAGAGTCATGATATTTGTGATTTGTCAAAGGGTGGAATTAATTCAACATCAAATGTTCGCATTTCATATAATACACCTACTTGTGAAATGACAAGCATAGGTGCATAAGGCAAGTGTCATATTTAAGGATAAGCAAGGAAAGGTTAACAATGGTAGTACTATATAGAGAGATTTATATTATGCATATTTTTTCAAATTTGAATAAGCTATTTCATGTACTATTTTTGTTGGAGGCCATATTATCATGGATTGTTAGCTATCAATGAATATCGCATCCTTATTTGCATCAATCAATTGTATAGATAATTATAGTTGTTGTTTCCTTCTAAACAATGTGGTTTAGAGGAGACTGCACCATTGGAGCCCGTTGAAAGCAAATTCCATTTTGTTAATATAAATTGCTCTATTAAAATGGGCTTACTTTGTATCTCATAAATCAAGAGATTGTATTTTTTTATGTAAAAAAGAAAACTTTATTTATACAAAATATACATACATGTTTGTAGTTATGGACCTGACTATCATATGCTGGCTCTCTATTTGACTTCATCAAAATAATATCTTTATATTGATATAGACTTCTATATGGTTTCTGATAGTGTGACTACCTAAAGCTTTCCATATCTTGGGATTTAATAATAGTTTATAGCCACCTTACAAGCTTCAAAAATATACAAAATGACCAATGCTAATATAATCAAATCTATAATATATATGGTTTTTTTCTCTAGTAAATTCCGACAAAGGGAAATCTAGATTGAACTGAGATATTTCTAAAACTGGAAAAAAAACAACATATTATTTATCTTTAATCCCATGAGATTAAATTTACATTGAATAATTACATTTCTCAAGCTTCACTAACTTCTCTCCAAGCACTTCACTGTCAATTCTTGGTATCTATCTAAAATGAAACCATGGAAATGGTCTAAGTGGCCATGTCAATTTCCAGTGACATCGTATTTTCTTCTATGGTCGAGTCAGTTTTATCATGTATAGATTATTTTTTCTTTTCTTTACCCATTATTTCCTGTAATAGGATTTCTATATCTTTGCTTGGCGCATATATGGTCCTTGTTTTTTCATCACCTATCCCCAATAGAAAATATTTTCACTACCCCTTATGAGTTTATTGTAGCTTTGAAGATGTTCCTTTTTTCCAAAATGTGTTATAGGTATTTTGAAAAGAACCATGAAGGTCCCCCTTCTTCATGAATGAATTTCTCCTCACTTAGTGATTTACCCATTTGCATCCATTTAAATATCACCTCTTTGACTACAGATAAATGGCTATAATGAAAAGACTAAGAATGGATGGAGCATAACTCATAGTTAAATTTTTGCATTTGTTTTTCTTCATCCCAAGCTAGGTAAACACCTTTCCTCCCCTCTTTGATACCTAGAAAAGGTGGTGATTGAGTCACCTTCCTCATGCCATCTCTACTCAACTCTTCCCTTTTCATGATGTTCACATCCAACACTATATTACCATATCTATATGCTTCTACAAGAAAATTGGACTCATTGTTATGCTAGAGTACATGAGAAGATGCGGGAGAATGAAAGAATGCCATACTTTTACCATATCAATGCCTCTATATTGTTGCATGCTTTCTAATGATTTAATATGTTTGTTAATCCCATCACTTTACTATTCTACATTAATTCATTTCCTCTACATGATTGAGACTTCATTTTTGGACCATGCCATGATCAACTAGGTTCTATGGTGGTGATATAATGATTGTAATTGAAATCATGCCACCCTTTGTCTTTTGGCTTTAAACCGAAAACTTTAAATGGAAAATTTATATGTTTCTTCATAGTCTTATTTTAGTCTTACCTTGGGATAAATTTATCTTTTTGAGATTCTAGTAGATAAATACATCTTATTGAGATTCTTGGGACATCGGTATTTTATTTATCAAGAAAGGATTCAAATCAATGAAACATGTACAATTTGCAAAACAATTATAGGTTTTGGAATGGCCAAAAAATCCCAAATGGAAGGTTGGAGGAGTATATGCATAATTAACACATCCAACAAGACAAATTGGTTAAAGTGGACCTAGATAGGATGAAAAAAAACACAAATTGATAAAAAAAGAAATGGAAGAGGGGCCCAAAGGGGCCAAAAAAACCAGAAATAAATTTGGACTGCATCTATTTGGAGAGCATAGTTCTAGGGAATTTATAGTAACATATATCCCAAGAGTTCAAATTAGTTATAATGAACTATTTGACCAGCATTCTAAGGGAATTATGACATTGAAATTTTCTAAATATCCTCTAAAATCTATTACTAAGAATTAGCTGAATTGAATTGAAACAACAATAACTTACATTTTGAAAAATTTCTTTACAGAGAATTGGATTCAATCATACAAGAACTTCCTTCGATAATGCAACCAACTTATTTCCCTATCTAATAACATCTCGTACTTAACTGATCCTAACCAGTTTTTCCTGCATAGGCTGATGAGAATAGATGCAAAGCTTGTGAAATTATGGCAGAATAGAAACCCCTTGGAAATGGCTAGTAAGCCATAGGTTTCTTGAACACTTTGGACATCGCTACTAATCCATATCTTTATGGCCCAGAAGTACTATTTAACCACCATTTTTTTTTAAAAGGTGTTGAAAAACTTAGACTTCCCTAAGTTTAGATAGTAGGAAATATTTATAGGAAACAAAAATAATATTGAAATTAACTTCAACAAACAACAAATCTACCAAAGGGAAAAAGGAATTTGAAAAAAAAAAGATCTTCTACCACAACTACCACAAGTGAAGAAGGTAGCAAGTTGAGAATATTACCTTTAACCATGAAAGAAGAAAGAGGACTCGAGGATGACCCATCATTAACCATCTCTTCATCATGCATTTTTTTGGGATATCTCCATGCAAAGAAAATGATTTTAAATATAGTCGCAATAGTAGCTAATATGCCTGCAATCACCATTCCTGCTATTTCCCCACTAGTAAGACCAATTTAATCATTGCTCTGGTGCTTGGAATGAGTAGGTGAACTGTCTGAGCCTGAGGACTTATGTTGTGGAATTATACTCATGTTATGACAACTTATATTAATGTAAGAGTGTGGAGGTGGACAATAAGGTGGGAGTGAAGGAGCAGGTCATGTGCTAAAAGAATTACCACCAGTTTTGTATGTAAACATAGACATATATTAGAATAACATACACATCTTTACAAATGATGACAATATCAAATAGCATAAAGAATTGGCATGCACACATTATGATATTGATAAATTCTTACTTAAATTTTGTATTAGAGTAAAAATCATTTGGTAGCCAACTAGTAAAATGATGATTTTCAATATTCATGAAAATATCAATAGATGAAGCTTCGTTTTTAAAATAAACTAAAAAAAATTCACACAGGAAAACCATTTTTTCTATTCATATTTAGTCCACTGAAAAAACATGAATGAACAAAGACCATACATACAAATCTGTTAAAGGAAGGATTCCAAGTAGAGAACTAACTTGTAGAGGAGGACACCTTAAATGCCAGATGTTATTCATTCATTTTGTAAAATACTTGGTGTGCATCCTCAAAAATCCCACATTTGGAATACATGTATAAAAGTGCATTCCCTAGAAAGACATTGTTAGCCCTTGAGATAAATATGAAGTAGTTGGAGCAGTGATTGACCTGTAGATGGTAGCTAAAGGAGACCATACTCTATAAAAAGGATTTGGGTACAATCATGTAGCAGATATTATAAGGTGTGTAACAATAATAAATATGTTTATGTATTTGTAACTTCGGAAGATATTCACTTGTATATTGTATTTGTACTTTATTGTATCCCCAATGTAGATGTATTATTCCTCCTATTGGAAGTGTCAACAGTTGTACTTGCATGTGTCGCAAGTTATATTGTAAGTGTCGTAACTTATACTTGATGGGTTATTAGACCACCTTGATGGGGTCGGCCCTGTATGAATCATGTGGGTCAAAGGGTTATTAGACCACCCTAGTGGGGTCATCCCAGTCAGCATTATGTTAAGTGGTTAATTTGGTGCCGACCTAGTTAGATGTAAAAGGAAATTCAAGTTAGTGTATAAATAGAGAGTGTGTCCATCTCATTTTACACATTCTATTAGTCAGTCACATCACATTAGTGGGACAGAGGAGGGGTGCGCACAAGTGGAAGAGGAACATGCTATTGAATTTATCTATCTCTTAGGTTTGGTCATGGTGATCCTTGTATTGATGCTTATTCTATCTCTGAGGAAGTTGCAGGGTTTTTCACCTTCTTTGTTTTCCCCGGTGAAATGTTTTTTGTCTCTTGTCTCTTATGCTTGATATGCTGTACATCTTATTCGTTCAGTTAAGATCCTAGATATATTGAATTAAATGATGAAAAACTAACACGGTATCAGATCTAGCCTGAAGAAAGGCATGGCATGGCATTTATGAGACTTGTTGCACTTGCGACAAATTGTAAGGTAGGGCTTGATATAGAAAAAACCAGTCATTGTGGAACTTTCACTATAAATCCATTTTGGCAAAGGTTCAAGTTCTGAAACTTATACAGGTCGTAGATAACATCCCATGTACCTTGTGTCCGAAGCACAACATCTGATTTGTTGTATTTTGTGAGATATGATCCGTACAATATAGGGTTTCTTCCTCTCCCAGATCTCAGTCATAAATAGGTGACCTAGGAAAAAAGGTCATAACTTGGGCTAGGAAGCTCCAAATGAAATTTTGTAAAAAGTGACAGTAAGAGAGCGGATTGTAGTTTCTCAGGTATGTTTTTTAGAGGCTGAAGTTGAACCAGTGACACATGGCACGCCGTACAAGTTTGCTCTCCTGTTTTAACCCATAATAGGCCAAGTTGCGACACTTGGAATAACTCTCACTCAGAGAATCCAATTGAGGTCAGACCTATGGGGTTGGAAAGATGACAGGTCAGGATACCACAGGCCAAAGTTTCAAACATTGTGGATTCATAATTTCAAAGATGCAACAGAAACAATCAAGTGCATATTTCTTTCAAAACAAAATTGGATTCTGATCACCTTCATCCTTGGCTTGTCACTGCTGTGGGAATTTAGGGCTTCGGAGAAAGTTGGAATTTTTGGAATTGGATTCCATGACTGAATGCTACTCATCAAAATCGAAATTTAGAGGCCAAAATCAAATTTTTTGGTTGGGAAGAAGGTCGGGCTTGATCAAACCCTAGTTCAGGATTTTGATCGAAAAGGTGGAAAATTAGGGCTTCTGCAAAAGTTTGAATTTTTGAAATTTGTGACCACGGCTGGTGTTAGGTTTTCAGAAATTTCAATCTGATCTAGGATCTTAACTGAGAGAATAACATGTACAACATATCGACAACATATCAATCATGGACACAAAAATGCAAGCACACAAGAGACACAGAATTTCACCGGGGAAAACAAAGAAGGTGAAAAACATCGCAACTTCTTGAGAGATAGATAGAGAAATTATACAACCCAAGTACAAGAGATAAACATCCTAGCAGCAACTTCTCTTGCTCCACTAGTGCGCCACTCTCCAATGAGTGTGTGTGTGTGAAGAAGAGAATTATCAAATAGAGTGCCTCCCGCACTCTATTTATACATGACTTGACTTGCCTAGTAACCTTTACTAGGTCGGCCTCAACTTAACCACATAGCATAATGCTGACAGGTCCGACCCCCAAAAGGGTGGTCTAATAACCCTTTAACCCACATGACTTATACAGGGCCGACCCCATCAAGGTGGTCTAATAACCCATCAAGTATAAGTTACGACACTTACAATATAAACGATGACACTTCTGTATAGAGGAATAATAACATCTCTATAGGAATACAATATACATATGTGAAATACATTCCAAAGTTACAACTACATAAACACTCCCTCTTAACTAGGAAGTTATTTCTCGACACAGATCTGCTAGCACAAGTCTTCTTCTCTCGATCATCATCACTGGATCATCGTCATCATCACTGTTGCTGCTATCTCAATCAATTTCAAATCTACTCGTCATAGGAAGTTCTACAGAGCCAACCCTTTTTCATGCTAGATGTAGGCCTACCACCTATAGGTCTTCATCATCATTGGCCATACTGTGGAGTCCTCGAGACTTATTACGTGAGTCAACAAAACCTCAAAAGAGCATCCCAGGACTGATTACAAGCACACAACTCAACCTATCAGATCTCCCAGGACCTTTTACATGCCACTGCACAACCTGTCCACGGCCACAGAGTATCATCATGATACTCATGATCATATTGATCATAACATCATTCACGAAGCACAACTTGGATTCACATCACACAACACTTACAATCACCAGCATGGGAAGACACACTTCAACCATCCGTGAAAGGCTCGACACTTATATCTATGCCATGGGAAGACACACTCAACCATGTGAGAATGGCACAACACTTATATCGCAGCCATGGGAGAACACATCTACAACCATGCTCGAATGGCATAGCACTTATATCACAACCATTGGAGAACACATCTACAACCATGCTCGAATGGCACAACACTTATATCGCAGCCATGGGAGAACACATCTACAACCATGCTCGAATGGCACATCACTTATATCGCAGCCATGGGAGAACACATCTACAACCATGCTCGAATGGCACAACACTTATATCACAGCCATGGGAGAACACATCTACAACCATGCTCGAATGGCACAACACTTATATCGCAACCATGGGAGAACACATCTACAACCATGCTCGAATGGCACAACACCTATATCGTATCCATGGGAGAACACATCTACAACCTTGCTCGAATGGCATCAACAATTACATAACGACCAAGGGAGAACACATCTACCACCATGTCTGAAAATCCCGACAATTACATCGTGACCATGGGAGAACACATCTACAACCATGTCTGAAAATCCAATGTGCATCTGTGTCTTCGGAACTCATCACACATAATCCAACTAATTATGCAATGTATCTACCTGATACATATCATCACATATGATCATCCTGGTCATCATCATAGCATCGTCCTGATGCATATCATCCAGACCATCGTCCTGATACTCATCACACATGATCATCCTGATCATACAATGTATCCACCTGCTGCATACCAAGTATCTACCTGATACATACATAAATACATGATCCACCTGATCATATCAAGCATCCAACATGATGCATATATAAATACATGATCCAACTGATCAAAGTATCCAACTGATGCATATACAAGTACATGATCCAACAGATCATACAAAGCATCCACCTGATGCATATACAAAGCAGTAACTAGAGCATCGTCCTGATGCTCATCATCCAGGACTTACATCCACAGCCATGGGAAGGATCCTCCTCTCACCATGCTTGGAATGGATCCTGCAAATGTTTCCATCACTTCTTCCTCAAAGTGTTGTCAATCTGAAGAACACCAAGCCTCTCTCTGAAGTATTCAAACTTCACTATGGCTAGTCGTTTCATCAACACATTTACAACCCGCTCATCCATCGCAACATACAAGAGCTCCACTGCTCCTCTCTGGATGATATCCCTGATATAATGATATTTGATATCAATGTGCTTTGATCTGTCGTGGAACACTCGGTTCTCATACAGCTTCACACAACTTTGGTTGTCACAAAAGATACCAGTAGCCTCCATCGGGAGATCAAATAACTCAGAGAGTAGATTCCTCAGCCATACTACCTCACAACTAGCCAAACAAGCTGCAACATACTTTGCTTCTGCTGTACTCAGTGACACGTAGGACTGCTTCCTGCAAAACCAAGAGATCATACCTAATCCCATAATGAAGTAGCACTTAGAAGTTCTCTTCCTATCTGCAACACTGCCTTCCCAATCTGAATCAACATAGACCTGAAGGTTAAACTTTTGATTCGCATCATACTTGAGCCCATCATCAACTGTACCCTTCAGGTACCTCAAAATGTGCTTTACAACAACCATGTGAACACCTCTGGGATCCATCAAAAACTTGCTCAATGTGTTCACCGCAAAGCAAATATTTGGCCTCGTGTTCATCAAGTACATCAAGGACCCAATCATCTGACGATACATAGTGACATCAACCGGATCAAATGAAGCATTACACAGAAGCTTCAGGTTCGATGCCATAGGTGTGGCCATGGCCTTGTAGTCCATCATCCTGAACCTCTTCAGGATCTCTACTGCATACTTCCCTTGTCCAAGGAAGATTCCATCTGCACTCTGCCACACCTACATGCCTAGGAAATAGTGCATCATCCCCAAGTCCTTCATCTCAAACTCGACAGCAAGCTTCCTCTTCGTGTCGGCAATCAACCCATCCTCACCTGTAACAAACAGGTCATCCACATACAGTAGTAGTATCACTGGATTTCCTTCCTCAACCTTGTAGTAAAGGTTGGAATCCGCTTTACTCTTGGTAAAGCCCAAATTGGATAGAAAGTTGTCTATCGTACCATACCAAGTCCTAGGAGCTTGCTTCAAGCCATACAAGGCTTTCTTCAACCTGCACACATATGACTCCATCTGGTGTATCTTCCATTTCATCATTGCAACCAGAGCAAGTACTGTCCTGATGGAAGTGTATCTTGCTACAGGATCAAAAGTCTCTTCATAGTCTATTCCTTTTTTTTTCTTTTTTTTTTGGGGAGAAGCCACGAGCTACAAATCTCGCTTTGTATTTCTCTATGCTACCATTTGCAGCATGCTTGATCTTTGGAAGTCACAACAGACTTTCCATCTGGTATTGGGACCACATCCCAAAAATATTTCTTCATGATCGACGGATCATGGTATTCTTCCATTACTTCATCCCGGATCCTGGGAACTTCAATATCTTCAATAGATAGCTTTGTTGCTGGAACAAATGTTGTAGTCCTTCTTTTGTAGCTGATGGTATATGATCTTTCCTACAAAGAAAGTTAAATTGCATGATTAGAAACATCTCATAGTTTTCAGAACAAATTCTTAAACATAAAGAAATATGTCATATAGTCATGCAATTATTTTAGCCAATGCTTCAATACAACATTTATCCATATCCCGTATCTTTCTAGATACCTTCCAATCTCTACCAGAACATTGTTAAGAGTGTGCACAAGTCCCAACATGTCAGCAAAGAGGTTTCATTCTAGATAAGTAGCAATGAAATGTTGTACAGTGCCATAGGCCACTTACCCATCACATGCATATTAGTAGTATACTTTTCATTAATGCAATTATTCTAATATGCATAATACACACCCTAAGTCTTGGAACATCATTGAACAATATTATTTAAACAAACAAGTATGCAAGAAATGACAATTCTAATACTTATCTTTGTTTGGTTGTAGGGTGGACTCCCTCTCAATATTTGGTTCCTTGCAGGACTACTGGAGTGTGCTCCCTCTTGATCTTTGCTTCCTGGATTACCTATCTTTGAACTTATATCCAACCTCGTTCACTATGCATACTTACTAGTATCATCATTGTGTTATCCTCGAGGTCTCATACATACATTCATTAGTATAATCTTAATACTATCAAAAACATTATGATTCTAAGTAATCGTAAACATGTATGGTCAAGATCATTTCATACACAGATAATTTATCACAATTCTTTTACTCATGCATATTCCTATTTGACCATAGGACTTTTCTAGCTAGTCATATCATCAATCAAAGTAAGAAGCATAATATGCCTAAACCCATGATTACTCAAACCTATAACTTCATGAATAATCATTATCAATCATACCAAGTATACTTATATAAGAGATCCTATCACAAGGTAGGATTCTAACTTGATATAGGAAAAACATACCTAGATTAATATGTTAGTTGGTTATGTCTAACATACCCACATGATGACTTCTTGTTCTCTTAAATGACTTGTGCTAGTGACCTGCATATCTCATAAGTTAACCATTCTGGAACCAAATTATACATACCTTCTAAGTAGAGCTTCTATGTGATCCATGACAATGGATGAGTCTTTTGTCTTCATGTCTTCATGTCACCATGGTCATATGTTCTTGATCTTAGAACTTGATTTGTCTTTCTAGATGTATCTTTCATATTAGCGAACAACATCATCCTCATACAACACCACAATGCATTGTACAATCATAAGTGTCAAAACCCTAATCAATGAATATCTGCATTCATAATTTTATTAAGGTGATACGACAAGTCAAAAGTTAATCAAGATTGTACAAACCTTAATGAAGACAAACATACCATAAAATTAATCATGAACAGATCTCAAAACATACCTGGATAATTCATACCTGTCGAGATTGATTGTAATCTTATTATGTAAGGTCTTAGCCTCATCTCCCTCTGAAACAAGAACTTCTTCATTTATGCAAGTGACCAATCCATTCTCTTCTAGGATTAATCCAATCCACTTTGATTTGCTGAAACTGGATCTCGAGCTGGATTAGGGTTTGTTAGAGAAACCCTAAAAATTTGAACTTTGAATTTCAAACTTCTTAACGGATAGGAAGATGCGCCTTTCTGAGCTGGTCAAGCTGGTATACTCGGAATTTGAAAACTGCAAAGTTTCACCCCTCAGAATTGCCTTTTAGATTTCTAGATTCACTAGGGAGGACCCTGACTTGGGGTTTGATTTTCCCAGAGCTTCACCCAACTAAAAGTTTTGATCCAAATATGTAAACTTTGATTTTTTTGATGATTTTCCAGCGATGGTCACATAATTCAAAAATTCTAACTTTTGTAGAAACCCTAATTTTCCACTTTTCCGATCAAAGTCCCGAACTAGGGTTTCATCAAGCCCAACCTTCTACCCAACCAAAAAATTTGATCTTGGTCTCTAAATTTCTATTTTGATGAGGCGCATCCATCTGTGGTCTCCGATACAAAAATTCCAACATTCTCCGAAACCCTAAATTCCTGGAGCCATGAAGGAAGGTGTTCAAAATCCAATTTTGTTTTGACAGAAATATGCACCTTATTGTTTCTGGTGTAATTCTGAAATTTCCGATCTACAGGGTCTGAAAATTCGGCCTTTGGTAGCCTGAACTGTTATGTTTCCAACCCCATAGGTCTGACCTCAAATGGATTCTCTGAGAGAGAGTTATTCCAAGTGTCGCAATGTGACCTGTTTATGGGATAAAACAGAAGAGAGAACTTGTACGGAGTGCCACGTGTCACTGTTTCAATTTCAGCCTTTGAAAATCGATCTTGTGAAAGTACAGTCCGTGCCCTAGCTTCCACATTTTATGAAATTTCATTTGGAGCTTCCTATCCCAAGTTGTGACCTTTTTTCCTAGGTCACCTGTTTATGACCGAGATCTGGAAGAGGCCGAAACCCTAGATTGTACAGACCATAAAACCAAAATTACAGCGAATTAGATGTTGTTCTTCGGACACAAGGTACATTGGGATCTTATCATTGACGTGTAAAACTTTTAGGTTCAGAAACATTTCCAAAATGCATTTACAGTGAAATTTCTACAATGACTGGTTTTTTCTATATCAAGCCCTAGCTTCGCAAGTGCAGCAAGTGTCATAAATGCCATACCATGCCTTCTTTCAAGCTAGCTCTGATTCCATGTTAGTTTTTCAGAAATTTCAATCTGATATAGGATCTTGACTAAGAGAATAACATGTACAACATATCTACAACATATCAATCATGGACACAAACATGCAAGCACACAAGAGACATAGAGTTTCACCAGGGAAAACCAAGAAGGTGAAAAACCCCGCAACTTCCTCAGAGATAGATAGAGCAATGATACAACCCAATTACAAGAGATAGTACTCCTAGCAGGAGCTTCTCCTCCTCCACTAGTGTGCCACTCTTCAATTAGTGTGTGTGTGTGAAGAATAGAATTATCAAATAGAGTTCCTCCCACACTCTATTTATACATGACTTGACTTTCCTAATAACCTTTACTAGGTTGGCCTCAACTTAACCACATAGCATAATGCTGATAGGGCCGACCCCCAAAAGGGTGGTCTAATAACCCTTTAACCCACATGACTTATACAGGGCCGACCCCATCAAGGTGGTCTAATAACCCATCAAGTATAAGTTACGACACTTACAATATAAATGACGACACTTCCATATAGAGGAATAATAACATCTCTATAGGAATACAATATACATATGTGAAATACATTCTGAAGTTACAAATACATCAATAGCTAGAAGCTCCTCAGAAAAATCAAATTTTAGAACACAAGATCGAACCTTTTGGATGGGCAGAAGACTGGGCTTTATCAAACCCTAGTTTGGGATCCTGTCTAGAAGATCCAGAAGTTTCAAATGCAATTTTGAAGGGTCAAATTTTGCAGTTTTCAAAATTGAAGTATACCAGCTTGATTAGCTCAACAAGGAACATCTTTTCATCCAATCGAAAGTTTGAAATTAAAAGTTTGAATTTTTTAGGGTTTCTCTGACAAACCTTAATCCAGCTCTAGATCCAGTTTCAGCAAATCAAGTGGATTGGGTTGATCCTAGAAGAGAATGAATTCGACACCTGCATAAGTGAAGAAGTTCCAGTTCCAGAGGGAAATGGGGCTAAGGCCTTACATAAGAATGCTACAAGCAAGCTCGACAGGTATGACTTGAGGAGATACATGTATGTTTTTGAAATATGTTCATGATTAAGGTTATGATATGTTTGTCTTCATATTATTGAGGTTAGTACAATATTGATTAATTTTAGACTTGTCTTATCACCCTAGTAAAAGTATGAAGCATGTGAATAATAGAAGATATTCATTGATTAGGGTTATATGATTGTACTATGCACTGTGGTGTTTTATGAGGTTGATGTTTTCCGCTAACATGAAAGGTACATCAAGAAAGACAAATCAAGTTCTAGATCAAGAACATATGACCATGGTGACATGAAGACAAAGACTCATCCACAGCCATTATAGAAGATCTACTTACGAGGTATGTATAATTTGGTTCTACAATGGTTAACTTATGAGTTATGTAGTTTACTAAGCACAAGTCATTGAAGAGAACAAGAAGACATTGTTTGGGTATGTTAGACATAACTAGTAAACATGATAACCAGGTATGTTTTTCCTATATCAAGTTAGAATCCTACCTTGTGTTAGGATCTTATACTTTTGTATGAATGATAATGATTATTCTTGAAGTTAGAAGTTTAAGTAATCAAGGGTTTATGCATATTATGTTTCTTACTTTGATTGATGATATGACTAACCAGAAGATTCCTATGGTCAAATAAGAATATGCATGAGTAAAAGAAGTTTTCCCTGAAACCTTGAATACTAATGCTTATTACCCATGTATGAAATGATCATGACCATAGATGTTAAGATTATTTAGGATCATAATGTTTCGATAGTATTGAGATTATACTAATGTTTGTATGGTTATGTATGAGATCTTGAGGATAACACAATGATGACACTAGTGCACACTTAAGCATGCATAGTGGTCCAGGATGAATATAAGTTCAAGGATAGGTAATCCAGGAAGCAAAGATCAAGAGGGAGCACACTCCAGTAGTTCCCGCAAGGAAGCAAAGATTGAGAGGGAGTCCACCCAACAACTGAACAAAGATAAGTATTTGATTTGCCATTCATTATATATATGATTACTTAAATGATCTTGTTCAGTTATGTACATACTTATTTTCCTAGATTTAGGATGTGTATTATGCATATTCGGATATTTGCATTAATGAACAGTATACTACTAATATAGTAATGGGTAAGTGTCCTATGGTACTGTACAACATTCCATTGCTACTTATCTAGAATGAAACCTCTTTGCTAACATGTTGGGAGTTGTGCACACTCGTAACAAATGTTCTAGTAGAGATGGAAGGCATCTAGAAAGTTACCGTGTGAATATGGGAAATGGATAAATGTTGTATTGAAGCATTGGCTAAGATAATACATGACTGTATGACATATGTACTTATGTATAAGAATTTGTTTTTGAAAAACTATGAGAAGTTTCTAATCATGCAATTGAATTTGACTTGTAGGAAAGATCATGTACAATCACCTACAAAAGAAGGAAAACAAAATTTGTTCCAACAACGAAGTACAAGAAAATTATCTATTGAAGATATTGAAGAATATGAAGTTCCCAAGATCCGAGATGCAGTAATGAAAGGATTCCATGATCGAGGAGTACCATTCAATCATGAAGAATGATGTTTGGGATGTGGTCCCAAGAAGAGAAGGGAAGTCTGTTGTGACTTCCAAGTCGATCTATAAGATCGAGCATGTTGCATATGGTAGCATAGAGAAATACAAAGCGAGGTTTGTGGCTCGTGGCTTCTCCTAGAAAGAAGGGATAGATTATGAAGAGACTTTTGTACCTGTAGCCAGATACAGTTCCATCATAATGGTACTTGCCCTGGCTATAGTGATGAAGTGGAGGATACACAAGATGGATATGTTGTAGTCGAAGAGGAAGTGTATGTGGAGAAGCCACTCGGTTTTGAGACACATGACATGGATTCACATGTGTATAGATTGAAGAAAGCCTTGTATGGTTTGAAAGAAGCTCCTAGGACTTGGTATGGTAGGATAGACAGCTTTCTATCCACTTTGGGATTTACCAAGAGTAAAGCGGATTCCAACCTTTACTACAAGGTTGAGGAAGGAAATACAGTGATACACCTACTGTATGTGGATGATTTGTATGTGACGGGTGAGGATGGGTTGATTGCCAACACCAAGAGGAAGCTTGCTACCGAGTTCAAGATGAAGGAATTGGGGATGATGCATTACTTTCTATGCATGGAGGTGTGGTAGAGTGCAGATGGAATCTTCCTTGGACAAGGGAAGTATGCAGTAGATATCTTGAAGCAGTTCAGGATGATGGACTGCAAGGCCATGGCCACACCTATGGCATCGAACCTGAAGCTATTGGTTGATGTTGCATCTGTGTCGGTTGATGTCACTGTGTATCGTCAGATGATTGGTCCCTTCATGTATGTGACGAACATGAGACTAGATATTTGCTTTGCGGTGAACACATTGAGCCAGTTCCAGATGGATCCCAGAGGTGTTCATTTAGTTGTTGTAAAGCATATTCTGAGGTACCTGAAGGGTACACTTGATTATGGGCTCAAGTATGATGCGAATCAAAGATTTAACCTAGAGGGTTATGTTGATTCAGATTGGGCAAGCAATGTTGTAGATAGGAAGAGCACTTCGGGGTGCTTCTTCAGTATGGGATCAGGTGTGATCTCTTGGTTTAACAGGAAACAGTCCTGTGTAGCACTGAGTACAGCTGAAGCAGAGTATGTCGCAGCTTGTTTGGCTAGTTGTGAGGCAATATGGCTTAGGAAGCTACTGTCTGAGTTATTTGATATCTCGTTGGATGCTACCTGTATCTATTGTGGCAACCATAGTTGTGTGAAGTTGTTAGAGAACCCAGTGTTCCATGACAGGTCGAAGCACATCAAGATCAGGTATCACGATATCATGGATATGGTACAGAGAGGAGCAGTGAAGCTCCTGTATGTTGCGATAGATGAGCAGATTGCAGGTGTGTTGACTAAACCACTAGCCAGAGTGAAGTTTGAGTACTTCAGAGAGAGGCTTAGTGTTCTGCAGATAGAATATACTTTGAGGAAGAAGTGATGGGACACATTTGCAAGAGCAATTCCAAGCATGGTGGTAGGAGGATCCTTCCCATGGCTATGGATGTAAGCGTTGTGTGATGAACATCAGGACGATGCTCTGGATGATGTTCTACATGATAATGATCAGGATGATCATATGCATCAGGTGGATGCTTTACATGATCAAGTGGATCATGTGTGATGATATGCAGCAGGTGGATGATTTACATGATCAGGTGGATCATGTGTGATGATATGCATCATGTGGATGATTTACATGATCAGGAGGATCACGTGTGATGATATGCATCAGGTGGATGCTTTACATGATCAGGTGGATCATGTGTGATGATATGCATCAGGTGGATGCTTTGTATGATCAGGTTGATTATACGATGATGACGAGTATCAAGATGATGCTCCAGATGACATGCATCAGGATGATGTTATGATGATGTGCATCAAGATGATGTACTATATGATGATGATCAGTATGATCATCAGTATTAGGTTGATACTCCGTGGCCATGGATAGGTTGTGCATGTAGCATAGAAAATATCCCGGGAGATCCGATAGGTTGAACGGTAAGCTCGTAAATCAGTCCTGGGATGCTCTTTCGAGGTTTTGCTACTAGAGGCATGTAATCAGTCTCAGATATCTGATAGGTTTAGCGGTAAGCTCGTAATCAGTCCTGGGATGCTCTTTAGAGTTCTTGCAGGAAGCAAGACACTCTTTAAAGGTTTTTCCTAACCACATGTAATTAGTCCTAGAGATCCGATAGGTTGAGCAGTAAGCTCGTAAATCATTCCTAGGATTCTCTTTAGAGTTCTTGTGGGAAGCAAGACACTCTTTTAAGGTTTTTTGGTGGGGGTCACATGTAATCAGTCCTGGAGATCCGATAGGTTATGCGGTAAGCTCGTAAATCAGTCCTGGGATGCTCTTTAGAGTTCTTGCGGGAAGAAAGACACTCTTTTAAGGTTTTGTGATAGTCAACATGTAAAAGATCCTGGGAGATCCGATAGGTTGAGCGGTAAGCTCGTAAATCAGTCTTGGGATGCTCTTTCGAGGTTTTGTTGACACACGTAATAAGTCCTGAGGATTCCACAGTATGGCCATTGATGATGAATACCTGCAGGAGGATAGGCGTACAACCAACATGAAAAAGGGATGGCTTTGTAGAACTTCTTATGACAAGAAGAATTCAGAGATATCCTAGTGATCGAGATGTCGGGTACAGCAGCAGTGATGATGATGATGCTCCATGATCCAATGATGATGATCCAGCTCCAGAATTGAAGACTCGTGCCTACATGTATTGATGACTTGTGTCAAGAGAATACGTTCCTAGTTAAGAGGGAGTGTTGATGTATTTGTAACTTCGGAAGATATTCACTTGTATATTGTATTTTTACTTTATTGTATCCCCAACGGAGATGTATTATTCCTCTGATTGGAAGTGTCGACAGTTATACTTGCATGTGTCGCAAGTTATATTGTAAGTGTCGTAACTTATACTTGATGGGTTATTAGACCACCTTGATGGGGTCGGCCCTGTATGAGTCATGTGGGTCAAAGGGTTATTAGACCACCCTAGTGGGGTCGACCCAGTCAGCATTATGTTAAGTGGTTAATTTGGGTCCGACCTAGTTAGAGTTAAAAGGCAAGTCAAGTTAGTGTATAAATAGAGAGTGTGTCTCTCTCATTTTACACATTCTATTATTCACTCACATCGCATTAGTGAGAGAGAGGAGGAGTCCGCCCAAGTGGAGGAGGAGCATGCTGCTAAAGTTATCTATCTCTTGGGTTTGATCATGGTGATCCTTTTATTGATGCTTATTCTATCTCTGAGGAAGTTGAGGGGTTTTTCCCTTCTTGGTTTTCCCCGGTAAAATGTTTTGTGTCTCTTGTCTCTTATGTTTGATATGTTGTACAAGTTATTCGTTCAATTAAGATCCTAGATCTATTGAATTAAATGATGAAAAACTAACAAAATATCTCATTTGCCTGGCCATGTAGTGTAGTATGTCATCTCTAGCATCCAATACAACCCCTAGAAGCATTTAAAACAATGATAAAACCCGTAATTATAGTATGTATGTAGTAGCCAAAAGATTTTTTTTCCAAACTGATAATGGGTCAAAGTGATAGGTAGCTAGAGCTCATAAAATCAGTTAGATGGGATAATTCATAGAAACATTGCAAAGATGCAATATTGTGGATCTAGCATACTGTAGAAGGTTGAATGTGAAATGGAGAGCATTGAAACCTCTGTTCAAATTGTTAATGATGGCCCATTGTATAACGATAAAACCATCGATAGATAGGGACATGCTAGTCAAGTTTCAAGGGATTCAAAATATCTTCACCAATACACCTTTAAATATCCACTAGGGACTTTTCTCTTCCACTTTATTGTGATTGTGTATTGAAAAATAGTTACAACGTAAAAGCATGAATGGTTATTGCTTTTCACTATGGAACCCTTCATCTACTATTTATTCAAATTAAGGATATTATCTTGGAGGGAAAAGAGAAATGCAAAGAAGATGTGTCGATGGTAAGATGACAAGCCTAGCTATAGTTATATTGGAGTGGTGACATTGGAGTTGGCCCAATATAGCATGTACTTACTCGATAAGGCAATTCCTTCCCTTGTATGATTTTTTTTAGTCCAATACCAACCTTGTACTATATAACTCTTATTGTACCTATACTTCTATTTTTATCATTAAAATGAAGAGAAATTCATTGAAAACATATTTAATGTGATGTTTTGAAATTGTAATGGATTATATTACTTGATAGTGTTTCAATATTTATTCTTATGCTCAAAATCATATTAAATTGGTAATAAATACACACTCTCTCTTCTATGATAAATGATGATGGTATAAAACATAATAAAATTTAGATATTGAACCAAGGAAAATATACCCTCACAACCAACAAGGCTTTTGGCTAGGTTTTTGGTCAAGGTCTTCAAAAACTAGTAATCCTCATTTTATGAAATTTTCAAGCTGAATCAAGATATGCCTTCATTTCCATTTTTGTAGCCCTTGGCTCTATGGACTAAAAGTTGAAAATTTTATTTAAATTCAATAAAGAATGCTTTGGCTGTTCCCATAACAAGAAATTATCTATATACTAGCATGGCACTTGGCTAACATGGCATGCCATATGGTAGGTATTGATGAGACATCGTACCCCATGTGGATTCCCCTATTTATTCCATGCAATAATAATTGTATCCCCTCTCTCCATGTCACTACACCACTAGAGACTCTGCGCTACAACTTTTAACACTGTCAAGAGGAATCTCACAAATTGATCACATTTGTAGATTTGATTGATGTGACAACATCATGACTATTCGTGGGACCACCAATTTTATTATCACTTGAGAATTTCCTTTTTTTGTGAATGGACAAGATCAATTAATCTAACATTCTTGATAAAATATCACCCATTGGTGGGTATAACCACTCATACTCTACTATGGTTATGTTCAATTGTCCAAATGTCCAAGATCTATTGAACCAATCTGCTCGATATAATATTGGCCATTTGCAGTGAGGGTCTGTATGTTAAGAATTAGGTGGTCATATTTGGACAAAAAATCAACATCTGATGACCTCAAGGGCTTGATAAAATTTCGTTTATTCATGAGATGACTCTAGCCATTTGATAGGTTGAACCTCTATCAACTAATATAATGGATATTTTTACAATATTTTAAAAAATTTCCCCAATTTTCTTAGAAAGGTTCTATGAACCTCATCCATAAGCAATATTATGTAGCCTATGGCTCTTTTTAAATACCTTCTGATGAACAAACCAGACACATTTCGTCAAACATTTTTTTCTAGAAACTCATGTTTCTTCCTCTAAATATGGATTCCATCACATACAACCCTAATGCCACGACCAAGATTTATAATACAACTATATAACATTTTCATCCATCATTCTAACCACTATATGTATAGCTACAAATTCCCTCATACAAAATTTCACCACACAAAGGCCAATAATCAAATTCCAAATTGATTTTACCCTACTATGAATGCCATAATTTATTAAATGCATGTATAGGTAAATAAATATAAAATACAATGGAATTAACGACAAATTCATACACACATGATGCATAATAACCAATTCCATAATAGGAAGTAAATATAATTTGCATATTCATAGAAAACGATGAATACTTCTCTTTTAAAAGAAGAATATCCAAGCGATTCGTTGTATAAAAGTGATTTTTCACCCCAACCATAGATATCAATTACATATACCACCTCAAATATGGGATATGAGGCCACCAAGGAAAAGGAAACACCTTTAGGATTCACTCTATCTTGTCATAACCAATTTTATCTCATTCTTAGCCATGGATTACCACATAGATGCTCAAAAATTTCACTGAAGTATCCCAACCATGTAACTCTCTCCCATTACCATGCAAAAGATAATGAAGGCCTACTCTTTCTATATTCAATAGTTCCTTAGAGTTCGCATCCCTTACAATGCTCTTCATTGTGTACAAAAGGAGTCCAATTTGTCATATGTTTTCAAATAATTACATGTAAAAATCAATTCATGTCTTTTGGAGCATCCAAGGACCAACAAATTATATATTGTGGGTAAGGGTTTGCTCACATTCCCAACCTCTATTCTCACCTACAACCATCCTCTTCACTTTAATGTCTATAGTTTCCTCTTCACAATGTCTATTTCTAGTTAATTTCTTAGGCTGGTAATTGACACCGGGGAGAACGGCATGGAAAAACTATGAGGTGTATGAATTATCTTTGGAAAATTGGTGATAGGATCCAATTGAGAGGATTGGTAAAAATTATCCTTACATTACTTTTTTCGATACAAGCGAGGATTATTACAATTGTTATAATATTACATTCATTCCATGCACCCATAACTTCATGAGAATGCCTTCCCACCAACCTTATAAATTTGCATTTGATGATTCGATTTGATAATAGTATAGTCTAAAATGGATTAGTTAGGGAACATGGTAGAAAATTGATGATCTATAAGGCTAACACTTGGAAAAAGAGGTCACAAGTATGTGAGGGAGGTTAATAGAATATAAGGACACATGTCCATATAAGTAACCGACAAGGAACCCCCACATGGAGAAATTTGCAATATGATATGTGCATCTGTCAAACTAGGGCTTATATAAACCCCAACATAAAACACTCTTCCTATAATTATCCTGGGCTCAATTACCCTCCTCTAATATGGAACACTCTCCAATAATATGTTAGTCCAATGTTGACTCTCCCCTAATCGTTGATTATCCAATTTTTCTCATGCAATGTGCTACTCTTGTAACTATGTGCCAGTTGACCTCTCATGTGCCAAATGCTACCCTCATGTATTCCAATGTGGTTAGAAATATCTAATGCAACTCCTCAAGTTATGTGTTTTATTCTACTAGAGAACTCCGTGCAATATGCTACTAAACCCAAGTGTCCTCGATTCCACTTTATATCCTCTAAAGTATGTACCACATGGTCCCAATATCCAGTTATCATCAAAATTCCTAGCACTCCTTCTCCTAGGTAGTTACTTTCCTTGATGGGGAAACCAAATCCCCCATTGCGTGCAACCAATGGTATAGTCAACATGTTTATTAGGGTAATAACCTCCTTTGTAAGGGTTCCATGCCAAGACTCTAAGCAAGGTCAAGCATCTACCCAAACTAAGTTATCCATAAGCACATGAATAATTTCCAAGAGGATAGGATACATACCACTCTTGTTGAAATATTAAAACACATATGGTGTAACCCCAAAACACTTATACCAACAAGTATATTTCCACACAACTTAGGATCCAACAAATCAATCCTCACAAAATTATTTGTCTCTACAATAAATCAACCAAGGAATATGCAACTCTAACTATGGATGGTACACGTAAGCATAATAAAATATGACAACTTGCTTAACACTAACAAACCAATAAATGCACTCCTCCCCTTACAAGGGGGACCAAAACAACAACGAACTTATATGAAACTAAAGGAACATAAACCCACATCGGTGTTTCCTATTCAACTCTAAAATGAATCTAGAAGGGAGACATCAACAATAACCTATGAAAAGTCCAACAACTTTAGATTCATATTCAAGGGAAAAAAAACATGGAAACACATCATGAGTTGTTTTGGGAGTCCTCTAATGATAATCACATCTCCAAGAAGACCAGGGAAAGCATATCAAATCTATAAAAGTCACAATATCATAAATATACATACTTCTCAACTCACCAATCTTGAAATATCAATCTCAATGGAGGAAGTAACATCAACATATAAAAGGCCATCATTAAATTGTGAGAATGAGACTCCCTCTTGTAAACCTCAAAACCTTTGGAAATAGAAGAAATGATCTCAAATATGTGACATCCATCTCTCTAAGAGATACCTAAACCAAGAGTAACATCATGGTCAAATTTTCCTTACTGAGAGAATCCACCAACCCTGTCATTGGTAGTCATCAGCCCCATGAGCTACAAGCCTATAATAAATCATTAACTCTTCATTCAAGGTACAAATTAAAAATATCACAAATAATGCTTCACCAAACCAACCATAAAATCCATGATCAATCTCTCCACGAATGTACAATATGTACAATCAATGACATCTTCATGGGATAACTAGAATCCCTCTCAATCTATAAAAAAATCATTGAAACTAAGAAAGGTCATTGCTATAAACCCTTTCTTCATGAATCAACCAATATATATCAACCAATAATCATACATCTACCATATAGTGAATAAATTCACCCTATGCTCCAAATATAATTAATAATCAAATGGTAAAGCATGCTTACCACATGCATCAAATAACTCTAAACATTGGCATCCACAAGAGAAAATCAGTCACCCATCATAATTTCTTATGTGTATCACAACTTCTAAAGTATATAAAACATACCAAACATCAATGGAGTATATCCTCCACCTGCCATAGTTTAAATATATTTCCATCTACTCAAACACATCAACCACCTATCAAAATTCCTCCTTGTAATCTCAACTACTAAAAATAATTCCATGACAAGCACAAATGAGATAGAACACACTAATATCAATTTGAACAAATCAACCAAATATCATGATTTCTCTTCGGGATCTAACCCATTGAAAATATATCTATACCAACAAACCATCGTGTAAATCCACAACTTCTCATAGGTGAAAATGTATTGTAAACCTTCTATGGAACAAACTAGCAGCCTATCTTAGGTCCTCCTAAGCATCACACTTGTTGGAAAAATATGATAGCAACGATCGACCACATTTCATGGGTGAAAAAATATTGGAAATCCTTCGAATAAATCAACTGCTTATCACTTCTGGCCTCCTAGGCATCACACCTACTAAAAATAAATCCATCAAACCATCCATGATGTAGATCTACTAGCTATCGCATATCAAATAACACTCCGACCATAATAGTAACTAGGGTTTCAAACCATCAAACACTACATGAATGAAATTACTCATCTCAAGCACAATAGGGCCTCACAATCCAATGAACCTCAACAAAGCTAGGCATTAGTCATAGGTAAAATCCAATTGAAATACCAAGTTTCGCTTCACAAAAAGAGTAATTTTAGAAAGATATATATAAAACAATGTTAGAATTTCTATGGTTATGAATTTCATTACAATATCAATAAATTCCACCTCTCTCCATATGTTTTATAGATGTATTTAATATGAAATTTACCCTTATAGATGATCCAAAATAATCATTTACAATAGAAATGATGGAAAATATTTCATCTCGCTTTGATAGAACAAGGTAGGAAACCCAAGAGAAATATTACCAGACATATGCCATCAAAGTTCAACGAGTAGGGAACATGTTTTTAGGTATAAATCGGATATGAAATCACTTTAACTACTACAATTTTATAATATTAAATATTCCATGTTACCTTCAAGATGTTTTTGAAAAAACTCAATAGTCTCATCCCCTAACTATGTCAAATTGAGCTAAACAATATTTTTGGAAATTATCTACTAAATAAGTTATGAAAGTTGAAAATCAAATATACAATTACATTAGTATTGGACATGTAGAAAATTTATATATGTGTATAATAATTAAGTACACATACATAACATAATCACAAAACTAGTACATTCTCCGAAGCTCTCCAAAAACCTAGCTAGGAAAACCATGAAATCTCTAACCACCACCAAATATATCTAAGAAGAAAGAATTAACATTGAAAATTTCTCCTTGGCATCAACAAAAAGCTTGTATCACACAAGCTCTCCATATTAGCAAATTCTCTTCCTTAATTCTTACTGAACCTAGCCATGTTGCATCATCCAATTACATTCCAATAAGACTCTAGTACAAGGCTCCAAATGTATATGTTAATCCTAGGGTTTGAACCATGAAACCCTAGGTATTCCACTTTTTCATCATCATAAGCATTGATACCTCCATTGTTAATCAAGAATACAATAAATCCATGATCTTTCCTTGCCTCACATCCCAATGTAACAAGGCTCAAAATCATGAAATGTGTTAGCTCGATCCTCCTCTTCTACTAGGGAAGAAACCCCGGTGCTATAATAAGAGCCACAAGAACCATCATCACTTCAACATCATGTTATTCTCTAGGTTTTACATGTATAGCACAAACTCTTGTAATCACAAGAAAAAACATCATCATCATACATGAGTAATCTCCCCATGAACATCCAAGACATCTCTCTCTCTCTCTCTCTCTCTCTCTACTTAGGCTTCTCCTAGTTTTTCTACATGATCCATTAGCATTTTGATCCTATGGTTTCCTCATGAACCCTAACATATCCAAGAGAAGTACAAATAAGCGTACATTAATAATTAATGAATAAAAGAATTCTCTCCTCACTTACATATATATGAGTAGGTGAGGGAGTATAACATAAAGTAAGCATATGTGTCCATGCAAGTCACCAAGACAACCTCACATGGATATCTCTATAGTAAAATTATGTATATCTGTCAAACTATGGTTTTCGCAACCACCAAAATGAAATTCCATTCAACTCATGATCTTTTCCTTAACATTTCTCCCTCCAAGATGTTGTACTATTCAAGATGTTAGTCCAATGCCCCCACTTCCAAAATGGCCTACTATCCAAGCATCCTCATGAAGGAACTCGTCCTATAAATATGTTCCACTTTCCTTCTCATGTGCCCAATTCTATTGTTGTGTATTCCAATGTGATCACAAAGCTCCCATGCTCATCCCCAACATATGTGTTTGAGTTCATCACCAACCTCCACGAAGTACGCTAATCAACCCAAGCATTCTCTTGTTATGTGTCCAACCACAAAGGTGTGTATTAGATGGTTCAAATCTACGAGGGCTATGTTCACTCCTCCAAGTTCTCAATGCTTCTCCTACTCTACAAGTACCTCCCTTGATTGAGCAACCAACTCCCCCATTTTTTTCACCTAATGGATTAGAGAACATGTTTAATAGTCTAACAACCTACTATGCAATGGTGTCATGCCGACACTATAAGCAAGTGAAATCGTCCACCCAAGACAAGTCATCCATATGTTCACGAAGCATCACTAAGGGGCTAGGAGACATATTTTTCTCATAGAAAGGTGAAAACACTTCTATATTAACCTTAAAATATAACAAATTCTAATATGGTATTGTCTGGCATTCAATGTAAATATTCAACACAAACATTATGATAGTTTTGTCTACATCCGCCATTCTTTATTTCCCTACCATCATCCATTTCATTTTTTTATTCCTTTAAGATAGCCATATGTCTTTCCTTAATTAACCCAACGCCTCAAAGATAGAAATAACCTTGTATTACAATATTATAGGGTATCCATAGTTACACATACAATAAGAAGAGCATATGTCATTTATGAGTCATTTGAAGCAAAACACATATCCAATAATGAATGTATATCATAAGAATTCTCAAGGATTTTTTAAAGGGGGATGATAAATAATCATTTAACAAATGGCATTTTAACATTTTCCAAAACAAACCTCCTTCACTTCCTTCTCTGGTTGATTCATATCCCCTTTTAATACTAGTAACCTTTTCCATGTATTTTATTTATTCAAAATCAATTATTTCTAAATAATTTATCTTTATAAAAATATATAAATCATGCATGTTCATGTCCATTAGTGTGGACTTGGCCTTGGGATCCCATTTAGAACTTTTACATCATAAGGATTATTATTGATGGTGCTTAATTATTTAACACATATTGTAAAATATTGAAGACAAATAGTTGTGTCATTATAATAAGTAAACAATATAATTTAATATTTCATGGGTCCAAAATGTGTGATTATAAAACTATTGGAACATTATATCTATCTAGACCTTTCTCATACATTAGTCATGCACTCCATGCATGAATAATTGAGTCTCCTAGCACCTAGACTATGATGTTGACCCCCTAGTGCTTATTTTTTGTCCTATAGATGTGTGTAAAACTTGTGACGATAGTTTTGCTACTGGAGATAGAATTTTTACATGGTATTAGAGCGGTACAACTATCTAGTTCATCTCAGATACTTCCATTGATGCACTAGAAGTTGCGTAGGTACCACATAAATACTTGGGGAAATAACATTGATAGCCTTGGCTTTGCCAAGGAAAACTTCCCAAGTGTGACGCACTCCCGAATGTGCTTAGTGTCGAAGTAGAGATTGAGTGTGCTGATATAAAATTTTAGTCCGAGTGTTTTTTGCAGGCTATTGTCTAACCAGGAGCACATTAGCAAAGCGTGGATCAAATTCAAGATGTGATCCTAGCTCCATTCAATTATTTCGAATGGAAGGCCAAAATGGAGGTCCTACTTCGAAGTATCGGTGTCTACAGAGTCACCATGGCGCTAGAAAATGAACCAAATGCTGTTGTTGAGATAGCTAAGTGGTTTAATAGATTATATGAAGCTTATGGTTTGCTTTGTATCAACATATCCCAATATCATTTGTTTCATATTGATGGTTTAACAATCCCAAATAATGTGTGGGCCAAGATTGAATCCCTCTTTCAAAAGCAAGATGAGTTAAGAGGTTATCTATTGGAGAATGAGTTGATCTCATTGAGTCGAAGCAGTTTCGACGCTATGCAAGATTTCATCTCAAAGTTCAAATCACTAGTGCTTTAGATCAAGCAATGTGGGATTGATAAGAAAGAAGAGAAACTCATTCTCTCCATCCTCTCAAAACTGGGTCGTGAGTACTCAGTATTTGTCTCAACATTCTACGCAACCAAGCAAGTAGTTCTAAATTGGAAAATTCCTTCCTTAAGTGTAATCATAGAGTCTCTCACCAAAGCGCAAGACAAGTTGGTTCATATGGGCGCTTTGAAGTCCTCCAAGGAGCTTTCACTTGCAGCTTATGGAGCTAAGAATGCCAAAGGAAAGAAAAAATTGAAAGAGAAGAAGCTATCTAATGGTGAGGGTTCCAATTCAACTGATGAAGGATTCAATTCCAAGCAGAAGAACAAGAAAGGTGCATCCAAATGATCTTATTGCAACAAAGTTTTCCATTTCGGGAAATCTTGTATGAATAATAAATTGGACATCATGAATCAATTTCTCTAAAGGAATAACATTGATGCTCTTGGTTTCACAATAAATAAAGAACCATAAAATCCTGCTGCTCACAAAGAACATTGTCTCAGTGCTACTCATGAAGGTCATCATTTTTATGCTTTGAGTGCTAGATTAAAACCACTTTTTTATGCTTATGATATTTCTGATTTAGATGCACATTCTAATATATTAGAATTATAAATATCCATCCATTCCTTGGAAGAATCTCCGATTAGTCCACTAGAACCACCTCTCAATCCTTATGTTTTTTCACATGTTTTTGACTTTCCTTTCGAAAGCTATTTTTAAGTCCATTCAAATCATTCCTATCAGATCTCTAAATATTATTCAAAATTTGATGAGAAGGTTGTATGTCCCACACATTCATCCTTCCCACCATTAGATTCATAAAATACTCCTCGACCCCCAAGTATGCCAGTTGACAAACCCATGGTTTCTGAAACTATGCCACTTGTTTTAGTTGCATTCGAGTCTTTTATATCTTTAAATGGTTGTATTTCCATCACATTGGATCTATTTGGACTGATACTTTGCATGTTTGGACCTGATTTCACCTTTTTTGGTTCAAAGTTCAAAGTTACACAGTTTAAAGACCCCGTAGGTTCACTCAATAATCAGTATAATTCTATTGCACAATATTTTATTGAACTGTGATGCTACTCGCTCATGGAGAAACTATACCATTGGTGTTTTCTACTCCATATGATTCCTATTTTTCTATTTCAGAGCCTCATAAGATCCACTACGAAGTTAGGAAGGTGATCAATCAGTTTGAAGTTGCACATGTTACTGATCCTGATGAGTTCAATGATGCATTTCGGATAGGAGAGTACATATATCTCTTTTCCATCTTTGATTATGTTTTCAAATATGATTATGTATGCATTTACATCAAGAAGCATTCATTTAATGCTCCTTCATTAGTAGAAGCTGAGTTCAAAGGGGATCTTACACTTGTCTTTTATCTACACTGCATTGAAAAATTTGTCCATGATTAAGGCATCTACAACATCTTCACCAAATCTCTCATGAAGAAGCAGTATATTCAGCTCATTCAAGTGAAGAAGAGGACATTGTGAAGACTTTTTTTCTCTGTGTCATGTCCTTTTTTGAGGGCAGGTTTTGTTCCCACTGGGGTTTCCTTCTTTCCTCGATTAATAAGGACAAATAATTTTTTTTGTAAAGGGTGACCTTTGGTCTTTGTTACCAGGTCCCTAATTTTGATTTTCCTCATATTCGTTAGGATTAAGGGGGGTTGTTGGAACATTCTATCCATCTAGACCTTGGTCATACATTATCCATGTGCTCCATGCATGAATAATTGAGTCTCCTAGCACCTAGACTATGTCATTGACCCTCTAGTGCTTATTTTTTGTTATTCTTGGCCACCTTATCTACTCCAAGAACCTTATCCCTATCATTTAGGACCTAATTATCCCTAATGGATGATTTTAGGAGATGTTGAGTCAGTTCCCTTGATTTAAGGTGCCTTGTCTCTAGTCTCACCTAGTTAACTGACCCTTCTACCTAGATTCATTGAGTTTGAGTGTAGTTGTGCCTCTTTGACCACTAGAAGTCACCTAATGTGCCTCCTTAAGTTATTCTCCCCTAATTTCTAGCCTAGTGCCTCCCTCATGTGCCAACCACCTTAAGTTAACTGGCCTTCCATCATGAGTTTCCACTAGTTCTTCTCAACATATGGATTCATGCTAACTAAGCTTGTCTCTTCAGTGGAATTCCAACTGCCTCTTAAGGAACACGAATTTCTCTATTGAATATGTATTATAAATGTATACACAATGATGAGTAATAGAAGCATGGAAAGTATTCCAATTGAGTTCCAATGTTCTTGTGTCTTTTCACTTTATTTCTTCTCTATTTTCCTATAGATCTGTGTAAAACTTTTGAGGTTAGTTTTTCTCTTGGAGATCCACCTATGAAATAATTTTCAAAAAAACTATGTTTATAAATTGTTCAAATCCCTCATTCTTTATAGAGGAACTCATATGTTCCTTTTTTTTATCATTTCCCTCATTTGAACTTCAAAATTTTCTTTAATGGCAATGTCACAACTCATTGTTATTTATAAGGAGTAAAAGATTTGTTGTAAACAAATCAATAGACATACTCATAAGGTTGTACATATTGTTGTAATACATATGTTTATGAAAATTACATAGAAAATAGGTTCACATAGACAAAATTGTAAAAGGAACATTAACAATGGTTAAGAAATTAAGTACATGTTAATCACTATGGCCAAATCTAAGACTCCAAGGCTATCACTTACACTTTGAAAACTAACATAGTATGGCAACTTTGTTGGTCTATGCACTTTATACAATAGAAGAAACACGACATAAAACCTCATAAATAATAGACATTCTAAATTCTAGATTATCTTAAAAAATAAACATTTCTATCACATGACATGGTAATTTAACAACTTTGAATCTTGTAAAGTGATACACATAAGAAACCATGACATGGTCATTTAACAACTAAATTTGGTAAAGTGATACGCATAAGAAACCATAGAGAAATGCAAAGAAGCATACTACATCATAATACAAAATTTTAACATGGTCTCTACCGATTTTTTAAAACGAAGAAAAAATGTTCCATTAATTCAATGCATGGAAAAACTACACATAGAATTAAAGAAGAAAACATTACAAAATCAAATCTTATTTACAAAGGAATGAAATTCCCAATGCTAAAGTTCAACATTATGAAGTATCATTGTTAAAATTGGAAATGAAGTACACATAGAGATACATCAAATGATCATTATGAAATGAAGGGATTCCAATGCTACGAGTCAACATTAATATAAATTGGTTTAAATCCTCATACCAAAACTAGACAGAGAATTAAATCAAATGATTATTTACAAATGAATGTAATCTCTGATGCTGAGGTTCAACATCATGAGATATCACTACATCTCGTGTGAAGGCCACCCATGCGAATGTGCCATAGAATCTCAAGATTCAAGATCATAATATATCATTGCATCTCTTAGGAAGGTCTACTATGACAATATTTCACTAAATTAAAAGAATTTCCATGCATGGTTGTGTTTAAGCAAACACATTCATAAATGTATACATGTTTGTACTTCTTTATAATTAATAGGTAGCAATAGATAAAAAGACCTACATGAATGTGAGTATATGCCATCAATTTCAGTAAAGCATAAATAAGCCCATTTTTGACATAGTTGTATGTGAGAGAACGAGCAACTACATTTCTTAGTAGTTGCATAGTTATTCACCCATAAAAGTCTACATAAATGTAAATATTTCAATTTACTTCTATATATATATATAATTTTTTTTAATAATTAAAAAAATAATTCTCTTACATAAATTTTTAAATTAATTTCCAAACAAAATAAATTTGTGCAATTGCATAACCTTTTTCACTTATACAATTCATTTAAAAAATATAAATTAAATTTAAAAAACACTTTTTAATAAGTCTCAAACACTCACATTCTAAAACTTTCATATAATATTGTATATATTAATTAGCAACGTGCATACATTATACTCTATATATTAACCAATCAAATAAAAAATATATATTTTAAAATCTTTCATATAAGCTGAAGATTTTAATGAGCAATTTGCATACAATATTAATTAGTAACATGCACACATGCACATAGAGTAATTAAATAAACTTTTTTTCCAAAGCAAAATAAACGATATTATTTGGAAAGTAGTGGTGGTAGACTCATCTAAGTACACCTATAGGTGTTTAGAAGTTTGTCACCTATATAATACTGCAATGCATGCTTTTTCAAATCTTCTTTGGGACATGAGTTGTATTCTTTTGATTTGAAGTTGAAGTTAAAGTTTAATAGTAAAAGTAAAAAATGGTAAAAGTATGTTTTTTAAGTTAAAAAAATTTATGTTGGATAAAACATATACATAGTGGTGAAACTGGTAAAACTTTTCTTTTCAGTGTTTATAATGAACGATAATATAATTTTTCACTGCCATGAATTTGTTGTATAAAAATGGACGAACAATGAAACAAAGATAGAGGAGTCAAGATAAGTAGCTATTTATGTCTAGTGACGTCTGAATATATGAAAAATTGATTTTGTGGATGCATACATATTTTTATCAGTGAATATTATCTAGTTTGTTGTAGGTTATTTAATGCTGTGGCAGTAGGTTGGTTGGCCATTGAATATTATTTAGTTTGTTGTAGGTTATTTAATGCTGTGGCAGTAGGTTGGTTGGCCATTGAATTTCAATATGTTTAAGATCCAACTGCCTGCTATGGTCACATTAAATAGCCTACAGCAAGCTAGATAATATTGGCCATTTTTATCTAACAAACATAGTGGCTATGTAAACCCTAAATTTATATCCCGTCTATTAAATAAATGTTCCGGAAGTTTCGTTGGTATATATATAGATGGTCGCATTAGATTGGTTTGTAAAGTCTTTCAGCTACCATATTTGAATGTTTGCTCAGAAATTGAGAGTGTTGATAGTTTCTAGAAGTGCTTCAATGGGAAAAACCGAACTTTCTAATGTGAAGTGCAAGGTGCCATTTTATGCCAAAATTCCACTAGAATGGCGTCCAATCCTTATGTCAAATCTATTTGTAAGTTGCAGCTCAGGCCTTATGTCTTCACAGCTAATATATGTATCTTAAATTAGGCCTTATGTCTTCACAACTAATATATGTATCTTAAATTATGTAGGGTAATATCAACGGAGTTTACAGAAGGATAACGGAGAAATATGGAAGTGGCGTGCCAGTGAAGATAAAGGATTGTATTCAAAATAAAATGACAAATAATGAACTGGAATTCGAGTGCAATGGCTACGGCTTTAGCTGAAAAGCATGGAACGCATCTTCTACGAAGTAGGCCACCAAAATTTATTAACTATATGCTTCCTTAACAATTTATAAATGTGTTTCGTCGCATGCTAACTGCCATAAAGAGTAAGATTAAGATAATATAAATGTTATTAAAAAATATTAACAAGATAATCTAAATGTTATAAAAATATATTAGATTAAATTACAGTTAATTTTATTTTTATGTTATAAAAAGTAAGATTAAGATAATATAAATGTTATTAAAAAATATTAAGATAATCTAAATGTTATAAAAATATATTACATTAAATTACAGTTAATTTCTTTTTTAATGTTAAGTGGGATGCATAAATTCAAGATAACATAATTTTTAATAAAAGATATAAGATTAAGTTAGAGTTGATTTTTTCTTAAAAATATAAGATTAAGATAGAGTTAAGTTCAATGTTTCATTACTTGGGAATGTTAAATTGGATATTAAGATAAAGTTAATTTTTTAATGTTTATTTTTAATTGGGAATGTTAAATTTAATATTAAGATAGAGTTAATTTTTTAATGTTTATTTTTAATTTTCATAGTGTGTTTTAAAAGTAATATATTGTTTATATAATATTTATAAGCTCTAGTTGTAAATGGGATGGTGTGATGGTTGTAAGGATTGACTGCGACTTTAAGTTTATGTTTACCTAAACATTAATGTTGGGTATATATAACTAATTTTAATAGGATGTTAAAATTAAATTTAAAAATTATGAGAAATTAAAAAAAAAAATTAATATTTTTATTTTTTTAAATTTTAAATAATAAATATAAATGAATATGAACCATATATCACTTACAAGAATTGAATCTGGGTGGGGAGGGCAACAATCTTTCCCCAACCACCCAAGCTACGAACAATGAACATACATTATTAAATTTATTACATAACTTATATCTACATCTACATAAATCTAAAGATATAAATTGATTTTGCTTATTTTCTAATTTGTTTTGTAATTTTTGAATAACATATATAAAATTGCACAATATAGATGGTCCAAGGATTTTTTTAAGAAATAGTTAATATATTTCTTATTTTCATTTCCTTTATTCCTTGCAAAAAGAATTAATATGTTTCTTATTGTCATTTCCTTTGTTCTTTGTATATTATTATACATATTTAAAAAGAAAAAACTTCACATTAATTGAATTATTGTCATTTCCTTTGTTCTTTGTATATTATTATACATATTTAAAAAAAAAAAATCTTCACATTAATTGAATAATAATAATTAGTCATCTATTTTTCTTTCTATTTATAAATTTAATCTTTATAAAAATACTTAACATTCATATTTATTTACCAAATTGTCCATTAATACTTAACATTTTATTATCATTTTAATAAGTTAAATTTCAATATGAAAATTTTATGTATTCATTTTATGGCATTGTTTTAATTACAATAAATAAAAACATTCATGGTAAAAATAATGTATATTTTAACTTTGTTTCACATTTAACGTAATCTTGTGACTAATTTTGTTTACTATTATATTAAAATTTTAAAATTTTATAATATATAATATATACATGTTATTAAGTTAAGATATTAACTAAAGTAAAATGGTAAAATGAATATTGTTATAGAACAAATTATTATTATAATTATAATGATAAGAATTACAATTTTATTTATTATTTAGTTGTATATATTTTCAAATTTTTATTTTTTTCTTCAAATTCATTATTTATATTATATTTTATATTATTATAATGCTAACATTTATTATTTGATAATACTTCTTTAAAAAAAATACAAAATTAAGATCTATTTTATTGTGTCTCATCCCAGGTCCAAGATTCATGAAATGCATGCCTTATAACCTTTAAATATCAAGGCAACATTTCTCATGCTCAAATGAAATGCCTTATAACTTTTAAATATCAAAGTAACATTTATCATGCTTAAATGAGGATGAAGTTATTAAGCATAGTATAGAAATGGTAACATAACCAAAATTGATTATTTAGTTTTGTATTTTCATGGGATCATGAGTTCTCAATCATAGACATATCTTAAATAAGTTAAATAAACAATTAAGGATGCAATCATGTTATAGGTGTAAGGTTAAATACCATCTCATGTGATAGAAATGTTTTTTTGAAATTAGAATTGGTATTATTTATTATAAAGTTTTCTGTACTGAACAAATTTGTCATACTATGCCAGTTCTCATATTGTGAATGATACTTTTGGGTGTCTTACATTTAAGCATAGGTAAGATTAGTCATTAACATGCATCTAATTTATGTATTTAACCTGACGATTTATTTAATTTCCTAGTTATTATTAATGTTTATTTATAAAAATGGTTGTTAATGTTTATTTACAAATTTGGCCATATGATGTTATTTTCATGTAATTTTCATGAGCATGTGCACTAAAATAATTTGTTGTTGTGGGGCACAACCTTGTAGCCCCAATCTTATAGTATATTGGCATTTTCATGCAACCCTTTTAACAAGGATTTTGAAGATATATGAAGTGGATCAATTGTATGTGTGATTTTTTTTAAAGATAAGTTCACCTAGCCTTAGACTTGACAAATCATTGCTTATACCTTATGAGTATTTCCATTGATTTTTCTACTACAAATATTGTACTCGTAAATCATAATGCGTTGTGATATTGCAACTAAATAAAATTTTGAAGTGGTCACATGAGGGAAGAGATCAAAGAAAAAGAACATATGACTTCGCCTCAAATACCTTGGAAAATTATACATATAGTTATATAATCACACATTTTGGACCCATGAAATATTCAAATATATGTAACATCCCCCTCACCCAATCCAACCATCAAGCGAGGATGCTAGCAAAATTCGAGCTCTCAAATTTCACCCCGAATCCATAATACAAATTTCAACATATACAATATGTGCATAAACGTAATAAACATGTGAAGCAGAATTAAAATATATCCACACACATTTAGCATGCACATACAAGCATAAACAATACAAGCATCAAATAAAAACATTTCAAATTCAAATGCATGAGAATACTTATCTTTATCTCATGCAAATCCAAGCAACTGGTTGTGTAAGAGCGATTTTCCACCCTTCCATATGCACATTGTCCAGCATATACTCTTTCTGTGGAGAGGCCACCCCCAAGATCGGTTATGAGGCCACCAGGGAGAAGGAAACACCTATATGCTTCTCTCTCTAAGACCACAACCCATTATGCTCTCTGTGCTTAGCCAAATGCTCACACAAAGCTCTATAGGGGTCTCACTCAGCCCTAACAGCCTTGGATTCCACAATATTTTCCCCACACAACACCCTTCTAGCTCAGGCATCCCCTTCATTGATCCACGGTTCTCTTGGGTGATCCATCTTGTTGGGTGCTTCGACTGTGTTCATAGAATAAGTCCAATCTGATATGTGTTTCTATAGAACCACCTGTAGCCTTAATTCGTGGCTTCTCAAGCACCTACGAGAAACATAATTAGATGGGTAAGGGTTCCTAGCTTCCCCAACCTCTCTACTCACCTACAACCATCAAATTTCCCTTCCAAATCTGTATTACTCTCTCCAAATTCATTTTTCTAGGTTAGAAACAATATGGTATTTTCATGGACAATGATGGAGAGCTCTCGCTAGTGTAAATATGCATACAATAATGAGAGAATGAGGGTTGAATCCAAGACATATAAGAAGATGGTGAAAATACAACTGGCATTGCTTTTGACAATAGAAGAAAGGACTCCTGACAATTACAAACTGACTTTTTTCATGATAGAACTATCACAAAATGGCAATCAACCCCATGCTTCAATAACTACAAGAGGTGACTTTTCCCACCAACCTCACACATGCATTCAATGATTGGAGAATAGTAAAAAAAAAAGAGATAATTGGCTTATTCACATTACGTGACAGAATTTGAGTGAGCTCTAAGGTTGACAGTTGGCATCAAGGATTTAGTCACCCATGGACCCCCTTTACTTTTCCGCTCTAGTGGAATCATAGCCCCTTTGGTGCTATTTACACAACCATGTTTGGACCATTTTATTATTTATGCAGACAATATTTACATATTTTCTAAATCAACATAAAATCCAACCAGACAATCCAAATAAAATATATACATCATACATGCCTATCCATCACTAGTTTGGCCTTGGCCTTGAGCTCCGTGCTATCAATTCACACTAACATAAATTTACATCATTTACATTGTATTTTGGTTAAAAATATTCCAAGTCAAAACTAGGGGTATTACAATCCCCTCCCCCTTGGAATAACACCATCCTTAGTGTTTGCTCAAAATTAGAAAAAAAATGTATATGGCTCTCTCACGACATCCTCCAACTCTGACGTAGACTCATTGGGACTGAAGTGCTTCTGTTGTTGCACATTTACATGTATGATGGATTAGTTCCGGAGCAATGCCACCTTCCTGTCTACGATGTGTAGTGGATCGGTTTGGAACTCTCCCTTGGGTTCCACCTGGATCACATCCTAATGAATCACATGATTAGGATCATGTACATATTTCATAAGCAAAGAAGCATGGAAAACATTATGAGCTCTAGTGTTAGCAGGAAAAATATTCTATATGTAACTGGTCCTATTCTCTCAAGCACTTCAAATGGCCGACAATATATTGGTGATATCTTGGTACAACTTCCAAGATTCAAGGAACTAAACCTTGTGCTCACTCTGAGGTAAACATGATCCCCAACATAAAACTCTCTATACACTTGGTTCTTATCTGCATATATTTTTTGTCTATCTTGGGATGCCTTTAAAATTGGCCTAATCTTTGCAACCTCCTGTTCCATTTCCTTAAGAAATTCTAGCCCAAGTATAATTATGTTCACTAGATTATCCCAAGTAACTAGTTTTTTGCACCTCCTTCCATACAAAGCTTCAAATAAACTCATACCCAATGATGCTTGTTTCCCATTGTTATATGCAAACTCTACCAAGTGTAGGTAATCTTCCCACTTGGATGGTTTTTCCATCACATACATGTGTATCATGTCTTCAAGCACCTGATTTACTCTTTATGTTTTCCAATTTGTTTGTGGATGGTAGGCGGTACTAAAGTTCAGTTGTGTACCCAAGTCTGCAAAAAGAATTTTCCAAAATTTAGAGGTGAAATTGGTATCCCCGTCAGAAATTATTGCCTTAGGCAATTAATGTAACTTGAAAATTTCCTTCATAATTTTTTTTGCAATGGCATTTGTTTCATACGTCGATTAACTGGTATAAATTGTGTTTCCTTAGATAATTTATCCACCACAACCATGATCGAATCGTGTTTCCTCATTGTCATTGGAAAACCTATAATAATATCCATGGAAATCACTTCCCATTTGCATTCTGGTACTGGAAAAGGTTGCAAAAAAAATCTTGGGTGTTGATGTTCAACCTTCACTTGCTGAAATTTCATAGACAATGGTCCATCCTTAACTCAAATTTTCTACCCCTCTTTGGAGGAAGTTCCAGAACTTCATTGAGAAACACATCTTTGAATTCTTGTAGCACATGATGGTATTCCAACTTAGGAATTTCATTTTTTGTTTTCACCAAAACATGGGCTGCATACAATTGGAAACCTTTCTTGCAAAATTTCTTCAATTACATGGCTGAAATTTTCCTAACATAAACTACCTTTTGAATGCCCTTTACAACCCTTGGGTTTCCTTCTTCATAATTACATTCAAAAGTATTGTTGTATCAATCAATTTTAACTCTATGTACGTCCAACCAGTCCATTCCAATGAGGATATCATAAGAACCAAGTGGAAAAAATTTCAAATTTGCAAAAGTGGATAGTCCACCCATATCCAATGGACATTTCTCCACCATTTCACTAACTTTTCTCTTGGTCCTAGTGGCTAGTTGGACTAACTATGATTTACTATGCTTTGATTTCTTGAAATAACAACTCTCAGCAATTTAGGACTGATATAACTGTGAGTAGATCCAAGTTCAATCAAAATAGAAATAGATTGGTTAGCAATCTTACCTTCAACTTCAACCACAGTTGATTGATGGTCTTCTTGGCGGTCCTCTAGTGCTGCATAAATTTTGGGGACAGTCCTTGCCACTTGACCCATATTTTCAGCTCCGTGAATGTTGTGAACTTCCTTTGCACTCCCATTCTGATGTGGACAGTTCCTAAGCATATGGTCCTCTCCACATCCCCAACATTGAAGTGGCTCCCTTGGATCCTTTGGATCTCTTTTCTTTTCTCCCATCATTCTGGTTGGATCAGTTACACCATGTGGTGGTTTCCTTTGTTGATTTCTAAGATGAGAAGGTTTGTACCCCTTCCTCCTTTGGTCAAAACTTTAATTTTTCTTGTCCTTCCATGCCTTATGAAAATCATGTTTGCTTTTGTTTTGATCATAACAATCCTTGTCCTTTCTCATGGCCTCATCTAGAGTTCAAGGTTCATAAATCTCAATTATTTCCTTATATGACTAAGGTAAAACACTTAGAAAACGTTGAATTTTGAATTTGCTATCCCTGATATACTTTACATACCTTAGCAGCTCTAAGAATTTGTTTTCATATTCTTCCATTGTCATTTGTCCCAATTTCATCTCATGGAAATCCTTGATTTTTCCATCATAGTACCTATCAGAAAGGTATTTTTCCTTGAAGTACTTCTTGAATTGCTTCCACATAATATTCCTTTCATTTATCCTCTTCACTTTCCTAAGGTGATCCCACCATATAGGAGCGCTTCCATTCAGATTGAAGATGGCCAATATTGCCTTCATATTTCCTGAATAGTCTTGGAATTGGAAATAATTCCTCATCCCAAGAAGCTAAGACTCAACTTCTTGACCATATTTAACCTCACCATCAAATGTAGGAGGTATGGCCTTCTTAAATTCTCCATGAGATTTGTTCTTGGAATACCTCTTCCTCTTATTCCTAGGAGATGAAGATCTTGAATCTTCAATGGAATCTTTAGATTCATATCACTCACTAGAATATATTTCTAGAGTGTATGTCCTATCTCTATAAATCCTTGTTGAACTATGGGATCTCTTGTGGGAATGCCTCCTTGATCTACTCCCACTCTTTTCTTGATTTTTTGAATTATTCCCATAGTTTAATCTTCCTTTGAATGTCTGTCAAGCTTTCAATCATAGCTGCATTCAATTGATTATGTTCTTCTTGGGCTCTAATCATCCTTTTGTTTTTTTCTCTGTAACTCTGAAGTTCCATCCTTGGGCTCCTCACAGTTTTTGCATTGTCTGGGGGATTTGCTTGGTTTCTTCTTCCATTAGATTCTATCTTTGCATTCTCAACCTCTATATTCTCCCCCATTGCATCTTCCTCAACTTGATAAGGATTCTATGCAACTTCCATGATGATACTCTTCTTCTTGGTTCAACCAAGATCAAAATTTTCCAACTGCACTAGATTGAAATTATGACCCTTAATTATCACTGATATGATTTGAATATGAAAAAGCTTTTATAAACACATTTGTTTAGCTGCATTTTATTCTTAGAAAATTATAAAATTTATTTCATGCATTGTGGGAACCATCCGTATTGACAATTTTTTTCCAAATGATAGAAACAGTTGAATCACCCCCTTCAAACTCTAACCGTTCCCAGTCGCAGTTGAACTCGAGAACCAACTTTGTAGATTTAAAAAAAGGGAGGGTCAAGGGGGATTTCCTCCTTTTTTTTGTAAATCCTTTGATTTCGCACAATCTGGCACATGAGATTGTTGTCATTTTTAAATCTTGAGCACTTGAAAATCGGCTATGAAAAACCTTTATTTTTTTATGATCTACGCCCTGCAGATGCCCCCTACATTGCCTTACTAGTTATAAGGCATAAGCGGTTTCAAGCTCTAGGAAGAGTGGTTTCGTGAAACTGATTTTACATGCATGAATGCATGATAGGGTGACATGTTGAAAGGTGGTTTACCAATTGATGGTCATGTTGATCTGTTAACTTTCGTGCATCTTCAAGGGCCTGAAACACTATGAGCCATCGATCTTGATCTGAATAATTATCCTAGAATGACATGACCATTGTGGATCCCATCACTGTTGACACCTTTGCACATCATTTCTATACCCTATGTCAAAGTCACGCCAATCAGGACGAAAGTGGTTTCAGGATTCGAGGAGACTGGTTTCTTGGACCCACTTTCGTGATCCTGAATGCACAAGAGAGAGACACATCATAAGGAAGTTTACCACTTTAGGGTTGTGATGCTATGTCATCCTTCGTGCATGTTCAAGGGCCTGAAGTGTTGTGACTCGTTGGTCTTGATATACATGATCTTCCACGACTGACATGCCTAGTGAAGATCCTTTCCTTTCTGAGGTTTCTTCCCATCACATATCCCCACATCACACCACTTCCTATTAGACCCAAAAGGTGGTTTCAGGCTCTCCGAGAAATGGTTTCTCGATACGGCTTTTGTGATCCTGAATGTATGAGAGGATGACACTTGGATGGGCTAGTTTTCATCTAGGGTCATGAAAATAAAGTAACTCTCATGCACCTTCGCGAGCTTGAAATACTATCGACCATCGATCTGCACCACTACGCGACGTTCAAATCTTCTCTTCCTTTATGATCCATCACTTACGGTCACCTGTGCATAGTGATCTAGTGTGGTTGGTCCACGTCATACCTTCTTCCCAAGAATCTTCTCCATGTCAAACCTCTTTCGTACATGGCTACTACACATCATCCTTCCACTGGCACTGGTGGGGCCCAGCTAAAATTTTCCCAATTTTTAAAATTTTGAAATTACACAAAATTTTGATTCTGCAATAACGAGGATTAATCTGAAATTATTTATGTCCCCTTATTTGTCAATGAACAGAAATGTATTTCTACAACACCATTTCTGATTCATGCCTGTAGTTATGAATTTATGGCCCATACAGCTCCAGTATTGCAACCAGAAGCTCAGATTCCACTCTGTAACATCCTCCTCACCCAATCCGACCATCAGGAAGGGATGCTAGAGAAATTTAGGCTCTCAAATTTCGACCCAAAGCCATAATACAAATTTCAACATATACAATGTGCGTAGAAACATAAATAAACATGCACAACAAAATTAAAATCTATCCAGACACATTTGGCATGCAAATACAAGCATAAACATTGCAGGCATCAAATAAAAACATTTCAAATTCAAATACATGAGAATACTTATCTTTATCAAATGCAAATCCAAGGAATGGGATGTGTAAGAGCAATTTTCCACCCAACCAAAGGAACACTATCCAACATATACTCTTTTTGCTGAGAGGCCACCCCCAAGTTGGGTTATGAGGCCACCAGGGTGGAGGAAACACCTACAGGATTCTCTCCCTGATCCGATAACCCATTCTTCTCTCTATGCTTAGAAAAATTCTCATACAGGTCTCTACAGGGGTCTCACTCAACCCTCACAGCCTTGGCTTCCACAATGCCTGCCCCACACAACACCTTTCTATCTCAGGCATCCCCTTCACTGATCCACGGTTCTCTTGGTAGATCCATCTTGTTGGTTGATTCTAGTGTGTGCATAGAATAAGTCCAATATGATATGTGATGCTATAGAACCACTTGTATCCTTAATTTGTGGCTTCTCAAGCACCTATGAGAAGAAAAATTTGATGGTAACGGTTCTTAGCTTGCCCAACCTCTCTGTTCACCTACAACCATCAATTTTCCCTTACAAATTTGTAGCACTCTCTCCAAATTCAAATTTCTGGGTTAGAAACTGTCTGGTATGTTCATGGACATCAATGGAGAGCTTTCCATAGTGTAATTATGCTTGCAATAATGAGAGACTGAGGTTTGGATCCAAGGAATATGAGAAAATGGTGAAAAGACAACTGACATAACTTCTGACAATAGAAGAAAGGACCACTAGAAGCTATAAACTGACTTTTGTCATGACAAGATTATCCCAAAAGTGCAGTCATCCCCATGCTTCAATAACTACATGAGGTGAATTTTCCCACCAACGTCCTCACACATGCATTCAATGATTGGAGAATAGTAAAAACAAGAGATAATTGGCTTATTCACATCACATCACAGAATTTGGGTGAGTTCTAAGGTTGACACTTGGCATCAAGGATTTAGTTACCCATGGACCTGGTTTCCTCTTCCCCTCTGGTGGATTCATAGCCCCTTTGGTGCTCTTTACACAACCACGCTTGGACCATTTTATTATTTATGCACATAATATTTACATATTTTCTAAATCAACATAAAATCTAACCAAAATTTTTAAATAAAATATATACATCATGCATGCCTACCCATTCACTAGTCAGGCCTTGGCATTGAGCTTTGTACTAGGAATTTGCCTTGAGCGTATAAATTGAAACATTTTTAGAAAAATATCGCCAAATACTTTATAGTCGACATTTTTAGAATTGGTAAGATTCACCAAGGTTAATACACTTTTAAATAAGTATGGATCCTTGAAATTTTCCCTTGTTAAACACATTCCATGTCAAAACTAGTGGCATTACAATATATTATTTAGCTATTGCAATAACACAACTATTTTTCATCAGTATTTCATAATATGTGCTAAATAAGTAATCACCATGGATAATAAATATTCCTAATGTTAAAGTCCTAAATTTTAAATGTACAGCATCGAGAGACATTCTCGAAACCAATCTTGTGTTGCTAAGATTGATCCTCCCATATAGAGGTAATTGATCAAAGTAATGATGTTGTAAAGTCTTGTTGGAAAAGGCTCTGGAATTGTGTGTCAAGTCATGATTCTTAGGTGAACCTTCTGTGTAAAGGTATCTATGGGATAGACTTCCCATATATAGGTGAACATTCTGTATAAAGGTCATGCTTTAATTGTTAAAAGCATTTAATGTTGTGTGATGTATTATTATCCATGATCAGTAGATTGCTATTAAGTCTCCTTTAGATATTGATCACCTCTAAAGTGAATTACTTTAGCATATGATCACTTGGTCTAGAATAATATACTATGATCACAATGTCTGATAACTCTTCTTAGTGGAATGTAATGTGATGGATAATTAAATTTAGAACATATTGACCATGCAATAAAATATAAAGAGATAAAGATAAATGCATAGAGAAAAAGAGATTTCGAATGGATCATGAGATGACTAAGTGAACTCAAATTGTCAAGCTTTAGTTAAATCCAAAATTCATGCCTCAGTTAACTAGAGAACTCATAGTGGTCACTACAAGTAAATCAATCAGATGATTTCAGTTAACTAAGTGTTAAATAAGAAGGACTAGTTAACTAAATTGTTTTCACTTTATTTAAACTAAAACACGACACTTCAGCAAATCAAGGAGAACTAGATTTGATCACTACAGTGATGTTATCAAGAAATATTCAGTTCAAGAGAGTTAACTAAGTGACAACAAAGAAGATCTAGTTAACTAAGTGTTATTAAATGACAACACTTATGTTAAACTAAAAGACGACACTTGATTTGTGACACTTGCATGATGACACTTAATTTATCCACCTAATTAAGTGGGAAATATTTTAGTTAAGAGGAGATTTTATCCTAAGAAACAATTCAGTGAGATAAATCACTACTTGAGAAGTGGGGCACACTTCTTCATGCAAGATTGATACATCCAGTCTCAAGGCGAGTTCATCATGAAGTTAGAAGAAGTCGATGCATTAGAAGAATGTATAAATATGTTGTACGATATTAATGAATTCAATGTGAAGCATATTTTCTTCTACGTTGAAGGAAAGGCACTTCTATTTGTGCAGGTTATTGTTCTTGCTTGTTATTGTTGTGTTAGGCACACATCCTATTGATCTCTCTTCTTTATTGCTTATGTATCTTCACCAAGAGTGTTTTGGTGATCTCTTATCTTCCAAAAGAAATATGCTATGTTGTAAAATAAATCATTCTCCGCTATCCATTATATTATAATGAGAAGAATTGATAGAGTTTTTTTTCTAATAGTTTTGAGAATCTTCCCTAGGGTATCTCTTGTGTTATGGTTGTATGAATTTCATCTGATTGAATTATCTCATTGCTTCAAGTTTCAACATCTAAAAGAATTAAATATCAAAGCTCAACCAAATATTAACATGGTATCATATCTCAAAGTGTGAAGGAGCTCAGTTCTGCATGCCATATAGAGCCTACGTAGATCCTAAGAAGTTGAGCACAATATTTGAAGACTATGGCATCAATATATGTACGACTGGAAGATTGTCTTGAGGGCACCTCAAACTTAGGAACTTGGAAGGATAGGATTCTCAACATCCTAGAGGAACATGACTTGGATAGATAGATATCCACTTTGGTGAAGGAGCCTACATCTAATGTAGGATGCATCAAATTCAAGAATAATCAAGGTAAGGGAAAATGGATGATCTATGATTCGGTAAAACATAACTTGATTCCTGTGATCACACCGATGAAGACCTGTTGATGCCTCGGGGGTGCAGGGTGAGTGCAAAGTGCTGGAATGGGTTCCAAGGCACACAACAGGGGATGAAAACCCACCCAAAGGCTTTAGTTAACACTACACAAGAGTTACCCTATGCTCGAGCTGTTTGGGATGGTAATCACCCACGGATATTTGGCCTTTGCTGGAACTCTGTGAGTAAAGGGGTTGATCAATAAGATTAGTTTCCCGATTTAGGGAAACTAAGGTATAGAAAACAGTTAGCAATTCTGACTAAGCCTATTTAGAAAAGAACCTAATCTTAAGTCAGATCTATTCTAACATGGAAAGCTGAGTGTTTATACAGTCAAACTTAAAGCGTAAAAGAGAAAATAGTTTGTCAACTTTAACAAAAATGCCTTCAGGTGAGATATTTGCTGACTCAGATTATGATTTATTTAATGAAAATTAAACAAAATAATCCAAGCTTAGTGACCATCAAGATGTAATCTGTTATCCTTTTGTTGATTGAAAAATCAACAATGATAAAATATATATATGTGTGTGTGATCAATTGCAGAAATCGATAAAGAAAGTATTTAATCAAAGAAATTCAATTAAATATTTTCATACACACATCAGTTGCACGGAAAAATAAATACAACAGATATATGTATTTATTATAAATTCAACAAAAGATCATATGCATAAAGGATGACAATCTGGAACACAAAATCAAGAATCCTTAAAGAAATTTAAGCGACAACCGGAAAATGGATCCGAAGATAACATTATTGTAGTAGCATGCCTTGTACCAAAATTACAATAACTTCAATCACAGAGTATTTTCAGTCTTATCTCCTGCTGAATTATAGTTCCAAAATTCCAACCCCTTACTAAGGAAAACCCTCCTCCTTATATACTAAATTTACATAAGAGTTCCAAAAGGAGAATCTCTACAAAATAGGGATTACAAAATTAGATATAATTAAAGATCCAAGAAAACCTGCCATTTTTCATAAATGTCTAATAGTTCATCTATATTTTGGAAAATGACTAATTTGAGGGATAATTGAGCATTGCATGCACTGTTCTCCATATCATGATTCTCTAGCTTGTGCCAAATACGTAGGTACATGAGAATCCTCCCTTCCATGATGACTGGTTCTTTAACCAAACGATCTACATCTTGTATGCTGACTTGTTCCAAATCCTGAATCTTCTATGCAAATTCTTCACATCTGCCGTCGAGTTCTTCAAGTCTGCATTTTGGTGGGAGAGCTTCCAGAATAGGATTCATGAGTGGCAAACCTAATTCATTCATGATATTATCAACTGCATACCATCATCTAGTGTAGGTGTCCTATGACTTGTTAATGATTTCCTCAGCCGATTCACTCAAATCCAGCCACGAGTTCACAGATGCATTGACTTTCTTCATCTAGAAAGTATTAAGGATTGGGATATTCTCTGGAACATTCTTGATATACAATTGCCATTGACCAATTTCCTCTTCAACTTTACAAGCTTGGAGCCTTTTTTCCTTCTGTTCTTCAAGAGTAGAAGACATCTTAGAAAAAATGATGAAACTTTCTCTGATCTCAACTAAGGCAATATATAACTTCTTCAATAATTCATGCTGACTCTGATTCACTTCAAGGGCTAAATTTTTGAGGTCATAGTGTGTGAACTTGAGAACATTGGAGGAAGCTACACTTGCACTTGCATCTTCCACCTGCTTTTATAAAGAGGCCATCTTTACAAGATCAGCAGAATGTTGAGACTGCAAAAGGTTAAATTCAGTAAGAAGAGTAGCATTCTTCTGTTCTAGGTCCTGTACTTTGTCAGCCCAAGTTTTTCTGAGGTCAGCCACATCAACAGAATGTTGTTCCCTTATTTTAGCTAATTCTTCTTTCAGGTTTCTAATTTTTTCCTCCCTGATGTCAACTTATTTGACCAAGACCTGGACTGAATCCCAGTTGGCAGTGGAAAAAGCCCCTAAGGCTGATGCTGTTTCAACTGCTTCAACTCTTGGGTTATTAGTTCTGGGTGCCCATATTACCTGATTTGGTTCATGTGATTCCAAACCACCTTGGCCTTGACCCCTCTTCCTGCTTCTTTTAAATATCGCCTTGTCATCTGGACGATAGAAAATATCTCCCAGAGGAACCACATCTGTGTCTGTATACTAAGTAATGGACTGTGTAGGAACAAAAGTGACACTAATTGTGGAAACCAAAGAAGGTGTCTAGATGACAGCAGAGGAAGGGATAGGTAGAGTGACCTGAGTAGTAGCTAGAGGTGTAATGATGACTTCGAGAGCTGACACACCTTTGTCTGGGGAGGGAAGCGAGACCAAGGCTTCCTAAAGTGGAGCCTGAACAAGACTACTGACTTCGGGGAGAGGAAGTGGAATCTGAACTTTATTAGGTGAGAGTGTAGGGGAAACCTTCGAAGATGTATCGATGGAGGTTATTAATGGATAAACTGCAAATGATTGCAGAGCGATAGCCAAACACTAAGGTTCGGTAATGACAGATGGTGAAATGGAAAAAGAGACTGAATGTTCAGGTAATGAAGTAGTGGAGTTGTTGAGGGTATTAAACAAGTGGGATAATGTAAATGGAAGTGTTCCTCCCAAGGGCATAGTAGAATTTGGTTGAATAGATGGCAACACAATTGCTGATGATGTGATACCAGGGGCAGCATTAAATTCCAACACTGACTGTTCAGGAAAAGACTGATCCATGTCAATGTTGTCTAGCAATTCAATATCAAACTTAGTTTCTCCAGTGACCTCTTCAACTACTGGTACTGGAGAAGGTGAAACTATTTCTTCATCACAATCAATTACATCTACAGTGGAAATTTGTGATGAGGAAGGCATGACCTTCTTTCTTTTAGCTGGGTTAGCCTTGGTTATGATCAATTCATCATCTTTTGGAGTATTTGGAGTAGAGAAGTGATCATCCAGAGTACTCAGTGGCTGAAGTTTGTCCACATTCTTTGGGGGTTCTAACAGCTGAGTTTGCAACATTGATGACAATTGCACCATTTGCTATTTGGATTCACGGGTTGTCTAGAGCATGAGTTTAGCTTCTTCATTAGCTTTCTCTTTAGATAGTTCCCCTTGAATATCTTTACCTTTGTCTCCATCATGACTGGTGGGAAAAGGAGGATTGTTAGACTTCTGAGCTTCTTTCTCTTCCATGTCGTTTCTTGCTTGTTCAACAAGATTCAACTACATGGTCCCGTAACTTAGGACTCTTTCCTTCAATTGTTTCTGATACTTCAGAATGTCATGTTGTTCTTGAGAGTCCTTTGCTTTGGCCAAGACTTGAGAAAATATGTCTACCCCCTGGTATATGGAATCATCGGGGATTGACTAATGTGTATAGTCAAGCTTCATGTGAACTTGCTTTAGGTGGGCATCCAAGAACTTCTTAGGATCATGTTTCCTTTTCGGGGCAACACCTAATCTCAGAGCAGCTATCTGATCAACCAAAACTGTAGCCCATGTTGAAGTCGAGATGACCAATTGACCCTGATTCAGAGGAAACTTAGGCCAGTTTTTCTTCTTGGGTCCTACGAGTCTCTTGTACATACCATCAATGGCAGTTTGAAAAGAAAGTTCCTGTATTACCATCCTGTCTGGAACTATTCTTGGCAGCAAATGAACTATTTCACTCCCCCAGATTCTGATGTATGACAAGTACTCACCTACATACCAGTCACCCATTGTGTTGATAAAAGCTTTGGCATCCTCTGAGAATGCAGGTGGTTGCTGTTGGAAGATCTTGGAATAGATGGTACCCACAAAACAGTCAAAGATGTCATATATCATAGGTGAAAAATTCCCTTTCCATAGTGCTGAATGGTAGATGTGTACAGGTGGATCTGAAGGGGTCCAATGCCAACCCAAATTGGGGTACTGGAACTCTGAGCAGAAAACATCTAGAACATACGCAGATAGAAAGAAGGGTGTCTTCTTATGAGCTGGTTCCTTCTGATATTCATGGATGGCGTTTTTTAATTCAGCTGACAAGATAGAGGCCCATGGAAAAGACTCACCTGTAAGTAACACATGATGTGCTATGGGTGCCCACTTTGGTTTAAAATGGGAGCAATTGGGTTGACCGAAAAGCCGACAGAGCATGGCTGCAAGTAGAGAAAAGGGTTCCTTCAACTAGCTGATATGATAGAGGTTATCTGACTTAGGTACAAAGGAATTAGGGTTGTGCATCCAGGACTTAATCATTTGATCAAAATTATACGGAGTTTTGGATGATTGTATGAACTTAGCAGAGAGGGTTTGTACATAGGGTTTTAGAGCAAAAGCTCGAACAAAAACCTTTGGGCGAAAATTGGTCAATTGACACCCGATACTGTGATTAAAAGAATGGTCTTTCACATTAGCATTCTCAATTATCCACTTAACTGCATCTGTGTAGGGTAAGACAACAGGGCGTGCAGCGATGGCATGAATTTGGGAAGCCCTAATTTTCTCATAGATTGGTCTATCATTCTCGATGTGGGAAAGGTCATCATTATAAGAATTGGCATATATCTTAGACCAATCCACCTGGTATGTTTCGGTAACTCGTTCACTGGTGTCAGAGAGAAAACCAAAATTTGGGTCTTTGATCAGGGGGTCTTTGTACGATGATTTAGACTCTGTATTTCTCGACATGGTGGAAGAGCTTTGCAATATCTGATTAATACAGAAAATCAAATGAAATTCAAACTAGAAATAGCAAAATTGCATGTTAACAGTGTAAGGATAACAGTGGACTTACCTGAAATAACCAACAAACTGAAAAATGGCACCTGACACGCAATCCTTAGTAAAACAATAATGCGACAGTGTAATTTCTTCAACAGTTAAAATGTAAAACTAAAAGGTAAAAAACCCTATTAAATAAATTTACAAAAATAAAACCAACCGTGCGATCATAACAAACAGACGGCTGAGATTCACTACAGTGGGCGCGGAATCGATTTTAGGTATGTTGACGAAACTTTTATTCAAAAGTTCTGCAAATCGAAAACCGAATGTAGGGATTTGCGGGTTGCGGGTTGACAAAAATGGAAGTGGGAGAAAATATTTTCGAAAGCCGAAAACCGACAATCCGGGTAGTGGGTTTCAGGGACGTAAAAATGTGAAGAGGGATAACCATTCCGAAAGCCGAAAACCGACTATGCGGGCGGTGGGATTCGGAAACATTAACTATAAAATAACCATCCCGAAAGCCGCATCTCGAAATTACAGGTTGCGATTTTTGGGAAGACACACCAAATAAACGAAAAACCGCAATCCTGAAAGCCGAATGTCGTCATTGCGGGGTTCGGGTTTCGGGGTTATTATTTATTAACTTTATTAATGGAAGGTTCCGCAACCCACAGCCGTTGGGTTGCGGGTTTCAGAATCAGCAAAACCAAACATAAAAACAACAGTTCTACAACCCGCAACCTGTCAAGTTGCGGATTTCGGGTTCTCCAAATTTTGGGTTCCGGGATGATGATGACAGTCAACAAAACACTCAAAATTTTGGCTTTTAAAGACCGAAACACTTAGGAATAATTAATCAAACCCTTGCAAACAAGCAAACCAAAATCATGGGTGAAAAATCTTAAATGTAAGATCAAAATCGAATATTTACAAGATGAATCACCCAAATACCTTTGTGTTTATTAAAATTGGGGGTTCCCGTGCTTAGCTAAGCATGGGATCTATTGTGGCTACAACAAATGGCGACTGGCTAGGAAGAACCAGTTATCTCTGGAATCAAATCCATCTAAAGGCAACATGCCAATCAACCGACTTCTTGAAACTCAATTCAAAGAAGATACTCAAAAGATAACAGCCAACAAGCAATGAACATGAAAACGGATAGATCTCAACAATGACCATTTTAAAGATAACACTCATTCGATAAGGAGATTTAGAGAGTAATACCAAATCTTTACCATGATGTAATCATTTAAAACCAGCTTTTGTTGAACCTAGGCATAGTCTTAGAAATGCTCATGGATATCCAAATTACAGATTGCCTTGGTTTATTAATCAATGATCCTCTACGGATTATATATATATTCCTTTATCTTTTCTTTTGTCTTTTCTTTGTCTCCTTTTTTTTATATTTTTTTTTTATACATAAAACCTTGTTAATACAAGACCACTGTGCTAACTTGGTGATCATATGAAACAACACCATTCACAGGCCTGATCCAGAAATTGGTCAAGCTAGCTTGATAACAAGACTCCTTGTCCTTTGGCTGCAAAACCAAAAGAAATTATCATGGCTTGGTAACCATATTATGATAACTCCAGTCCAAGATCAAACCCATGATCGTAGCAGGGCTGGCTTGTGATAAGACCCCCCTGTTCTTGCAAACAACAAAATTCCATAATGAAAGACAAATTTATTTTGGCATAGGCTGCAAGGAATTACCATGGCTTGGTGACCATATAGTGGTAATGTTACTCACCAGTGCTTTGCGGATCATGAATGGACTGACCTATAATAGGATCTTCCACCTTCCAGAAGAACTGAAAGTCATCTTCCAAGTGTGGTGGATTGATGTGAAGATGTCATTCAACTTTAAGCACCTATAAACCTAATGGGTTGGCTTGATAACAATACCACCCACCTTGTAACTTATAATTTTAAATAAAATTTATATTCAAAGTGATTGTAAAAGGATCCATGAGCAATTGGAACTGGTCAGGTTATTATGATATGTCGTTCAACCATGAACCACCAGATAGAGAAATGATGACCATCCTTCATACCTCAATTACACAAATAAAGAATAGTGAAAGATACTGATCAAAGTGAAAAGTATCCAAAGGCACTGCATTTATTGACTGTTAGTTCTTCAAAGCAAATTCTAATCAAAAGCCAGAAGGTAAGATTGATAACGATGCTGAAGCTTTAGAAGCAATTGTTGCTAAGAAAAGTGACCATAAGCCATTACCACAAGTATGAAGCCTTGAAAACAAAACAAGAAAATTAATCAGAATGTTTAAACAAGAAAAGAAATAGCTGAAAAACATACCACACCTATATACAAGTGCATCTGACTGTTTAAGCGAAATACTTTATTGAAGAGAACTAAAAGGGAAGTCTAATTATTAAAGAATTTACCAAAACTAATCTATTCTATACCTACACCTATACTATTGTAAAAATAAATAGAAACTAAGTGTACTCGAATATCTAATGGAGGCAATCAAGTAATCTAAAACCTGCAAGATAAAACAAATGATGAGTCAGCAAAGAAAATTTTGAAACTGAAGGTCAACAAATAGGAAAAAATGAACTAAGTTTCTTATTCACAAAGAAAAGGAAATGACATGGGAAATTGCTCAAAAATGATTGTTCCAACCATAAATAGATTGGATCACAAAAAGTTTGTTGGATATTATTAAAACCACGATCTAAAATATTTTCATCAAGATTGACAGAGAATAATATTTCCTTTAGCAACATAATATCGGAACTTGAATTTTGTGAATAATCAACTTCATTTTTTAGATATTCATTATTTTCAAGTGTATTAGATTATTTAATTTCAATGCATTTGACCGAAATAACTTTTCGTTTGAAATTTGATTTATAGAAAAAGTATATTTGGAACAAATATTTTGAAATTGAATCTCAATTTCAGCTAACTCATCCTCTAAAGACTTATGGTTCTCATTCTGTTCATAGCAATCAAAATCAACGGATGAAGAAAAGGAGTTTTGAGATGTTGTAAAATGAGCAGAATCATTATGTTCTTCAGAATCTGGAGTACAATCAACATCTTCAAAACTTTCTATTCGAACATCCATCTTTTGATTAAATGAACAAGAATGAATATTACTTATAGAAGAAGGACCTTTAAAATTATTAGAGGTACATGAATGATCCTTTTGATGAATTCTTAAATCTTCATTAATAGTTGGACTATTATGATCGAGTTTAAGAAAAGGAAAATGCTCAAAATTCATCCAAACAAATTGCTCATTACATTGATCAGAAAACGTAATACACTTGTCGAAAACGTGTGTTGAAATCCCGAATTGATTCTCCATAAAGTACTTGCATTTGAATCAGATTTTGATGAATTTCAACCACATCATAGTCTTCAAAAGAATCTCTAAAAACATTCTTAAATTCTAACCAACTAGGAATTGAATTCAAAGGTAAAAAATAAAACCAAAGAGAAGCCTTACCTTCGAGGGTAAATGGGAATAATCTGCAAGCGACATCTTCATGTATGATATTATATAAACGCAAAATAGATTCATACCTTCTGACATGCTCGGTGACAGAGACATTACCTTCTCCATCGAACTTTGGCAAGATCTTAACTACCTTTTTAGGGAGTTCATGCAAAGGCCCTGGTAGGCTTAATGCGGTATCGGACTCCCATGCAGGGATTTGGGAAAGAGCCGTGAAATCATAATAACTAGAAGCTAGCTCTTATTGTGGGCAATGTGCCAGTTCACGCCCTCCTTCTAGCACCATTTGTTCATGCCTCGGGGGTGCAGGGTGAGTGCAAAGTGTTGGAATGGGTTCCAAGGAACACAACAAGGGATGAAAACCTAGCCAAAGGCTTCAATTAACCCTACGCAAGAGTTACCCTATCGTCAAGCTGTTTGGGATGGTAATCACCCACGTATATTTGGCCTTCACTGGCACTCTATGAGTAAAGGGGTTGATCAATAAGATTAGTTTCCCGATTTAGGGAAACTAAGGTATAGAAAACAGTTAGCAATTATGACTAAGCCTATTTAAGAAAGAACCTAATCTTAAGTCAGATCTATTCTAACATGGAAAGCTGAGTGTTTAGACAGATCAACCTTAAAGTGTAAAAGAGCAAACAGTTTGTCACCTTTAACAAAAATGCCTTTGGGTGAGATATTTGCTGACTCAGATTATGATTTATTTAATGAAAATTAAACAAAATAATCCAAGCTTAGTGACCATCAATATGTAATCTGTTATCCCTTTGTTGATTGAAAAATCAACAATGATAAAATATATATATGTGTGATCAATTGCAGAAATCGATAAAGAAATTATTTAATCAAAGAAATTCAATTAAATATTTTCATACACACATCAGTTGCACAGAAAAATCAATACAATAGATATATGTATTTATTATATATTCAACAAAAAATCATATGCATAAAGGATGACAATCTGGAACACAAAATCAAGAATCCTTAAAGAAATTTAAGTGACAACCAGAAAATGGATCCGAAGATAAACATTACTGTACTAGGATGCCTTGTACCAAAATTACAATAACTTCAATCACATAGTATCTTCAGTCTTATATCCTGCTGAATTATAGTTCCAAAATTCTAACCCCTTACTAAGGAAAACCCTCCTCCTTATATACTAAATTTACATAAGAGTTCCAAATGGAGAAGTTCTACAAAATAGGGATTACAAAATCAGATATAATTAAAGATCCAGGAAATCCCGCCATTTTTCATAAATGTCTAACAGTTCATCTATATTTGGGAAAATGACTGATTTGAGGGATAATTGATCATTGCATGCGCTGTTCTCCATATCATGATTCACTAGCTTGTGCCAAATACGTAGGTACATGAGAATCCTCCCTTCCATGATGACTGGTTCTTTAACCAAACGATCTACATCTTGTATGCTGACTTGTTCCAAATCCCGAATCTTCTGTGCAAATTATTCACATCTGCTGTCGAGTTCTTCAAGTCTACATTTTGGTGGGAGAGCTTCCAGAATAGGATTCATGAGTGGAAAACCTAAGTCATTCATGATATTATCAACTGCATACCATCGTATAGTGCAGGTGTCCTGTGACTTATTAATGATTTCCTCAGCCAATTCATTCAAATCAAGCCACGAGTTCAGAGATGCCTTGACTTTCTTCATCTGGAAAGTATTATGGATTGGGATATTCTCTGTAAAATTCATGATATACAATCGTCATTGACCAATTTCCTCTTCAGCTTTACAAGCTTGGAGTTTTTTTCCATCGGTTCTTCAAGAGTAGAAGACATCTTAGAAAAACTGATGAAACTTTCCCTGATCTCATCTAAGGCAATATATAACTTCTTCAATAATTCATGTTGACTCTGATTCGCTTCAAGGGCTAAATTTTTGAGGTCACAGGGTGTCAACTTGAGAACATTGGAGGAAGCTACACTTGCAGTTGTATCTTCCACCTGCTTTTCTAAATATGCCATCTTTACAAGATCAGCAGAATGTTGAGACTGCAAAAGGTTAAATTCAGTAAGAAGATTAGCATTCTTCTGTTCTAGGTCCTGTACTTTGTCAGCCCAAGTTTTCCTGAGGTCAGCCACATCAACAGAATGTTGTTCCCTTATTTTAGCTAATTCTTCTTTCAGGTTTCTAATTTCTTCCTCCCTGATGTCAACTTTTTTTTCCAAGACCTGGACTGAATCCCAATTAGCAATGGAAAAATCCCCTAAGGTTGCTGTTGTTTCAACTGCTTCAACTCTTGGGTTATTAGTTCTAGGGGCCCATATTACCTGATCTGGTTCATGTGCTTCCAAACCACCTTGGCCTTGACCCCTCTTCCTGCTTCTTTTAACTATCGCCTTGTCATCTTCACGATAGAAAATATCTCCGAGAGGAACCACATCTGTGTCCGTATACTCAGTATTGGACTGTGTAGGAATAGAAGTGACAGTAATTGTGGAAACCAAAGAAGGTGTCTGGATGACAACAGAGGTAGGGATAGGTAGAGTGACATGAGTAGTAGCTAGAGGTGTAATGATGACTTCGGGAGCTGACACACCTTTGTCTGGGGAGGTAAGTGAGACCAGGGATTCAGAAAGTGGATCCTAAACAAGACTACTCACTTTGGGGAGAGGAAGTGGAATTTGAACTTTACTAGGTGAGTGTGTAGGGGAAACCTTCGAAGATGCATCAATGGAGGTTATTAATAGATCAACTGCAGATGATTGTGGAGGGATAGCCTAAGACTGGGGTTCTGTAATGACAGATGGTGAAATGGAAAAAGAGACTGAATGTTCAGGTAATGAAGTAGTGGAGTTGTTGAGGGTATTAAACAAGTGGGATAATGTAAATGGAAGTGTTCCTCCCAGGGGCATCGTAGAATTTGGTTGAACAGATGGAAACACAATTGCTGATGATGTGATACTGGGGCATCATTAAATTCCAGCACTAACTGTTCAGGAAAACACTGATCCATATCAATGTTGTCCAGCAATTCAATATCAGACTTGGTATATCCAGTGACCTCTTCAACTACTGGTACTGGAGAAGGTGAAATTATTTCTTCATCACAATAAATTACATCTAAAGTGGAAATTTGTTATGAGGAAGGCATGACCTTCTGTCTTTTAGCTAGGTTAGCCTTGGTTATGACCAATTCATCATCTTCTGGAGTGTTTGGAGTAGAGAAGTGATCATCCAGTGTACCCGGTGGCTAAAGTTTGTCCACAGTCTTTGGGGGTTCTAACAGCTGAGTCTGCAACATTGATGACAATTGTGCCATTTGTTGTTTGGATTCACGAGATGTCTACAGCATGAGTTTAGCTTCTTCATTAGCTTTCTCTTTACATAGTTCCTCTTGAATATCTTTACCTTTGTCTCCATCATGACTGGTGGGCAAAGGAGGATTGTTAGACTTCTGAGCTTCTTTCTCTTCCCTATCCTTTCTTGCTTGTTAAACAAGATTCAACTGCATGGTCCTGTAACTTAGGACTCTTTCCTTCAATTATTTCTGATACTTCAGAATGTCATGTTGTTCTTGAGAGTCCTTTGCTTTGGCCAAGACTTGAGAAAATATGTCTACCCCCTGGTATATGGAATCATCAAGGATTGACTCATTTGTATAGTCAATCTTCATGTGAACTTGCTTTAGGTCTGCATCCAAGAACTTCTTAGGATCATGTTTCCTTTTTGGGGCATCACCTAATCTTAGAGTAGCTATCTGATCACCCAGAACTGCAGCCCAGGTTGAAGTCAGGATCACCAATTGACCCAGATTCAGAGGAAACTTAGGCCAGTTTTTCTTCTTGGGTCCTACGAGTCTCTTGTACATACCATCATGGTAGTTTGAAAATAAATTTCTTGTATTACCATCTTGTCTGGAACTATTCTGGGTTGCAAATGAACTGTTTCACTCCCCTAGATTCTGATGTATGAAAAGTACTCACCTACATACCAGTCACCCATTGTGTTGATAAAATATTTGGCATCCTATGAGAATGTAGATGGCTGCTGCTGGAAGATCTTGAAATAGATGGTACCCACAAAACAATCAGAGATGTCATATATCATAGGTGAAAAATTCCCTTCCCATAGTGTTGAATGGTAGATATGTATAGGTGGATCTTAAGGGGTCCAATGCCAACCCAAATTGGGGTACTGGAACTCTGAGCAGAAAACATCTGGAACATACGCATATAGAAAGAAGGGTGTCTTCTTATGAGCTGAATCCTTCTGATATTCATGGATGTCGTTTTTTAATTCAACTGACAAGATAGAGGCCAACGGAAAAGAATCGCCTTTAAGTAACACATGATGTGCTATGGGTTCCCACTCTGCTTTAAAATGGGAGCAATTGGGTTGACCAAAAAATCGGCAGAGCATGGCTGCAAGTAGAGAAAAGGGTTCCTTAAACCAGCTGATAGGATAGAGGTTATCCGACTTAGGTACAAAGGCATTAGGCTTGTGCATCCAGGACTTAATCATTTGATCAAAATTATACCGGGTTTTGGACGATTGTATGAACTCAGCAGAGAGGGTCTGTACATAACGTTTCAGAGCAAAAGCTCGAACAAAAACCTCTGGGCGAAAATTAGTCAATTGACAACCGGTACTGTCATTAAAAGACTGGTATTTCACATCAGCATTCTCAATTATCCACTTAACTGCATCTGTGTAGGGTAAGACAGCAGAGCGTGCAGCGATGGCATGAATTTGGGAAGCCCTAATTTTCTCATAGATTGGTCTATCATTCTCGATGTGGGAAAGGTCATCATTATCAAAAATGGCGTATATCCTAGACCAATCCACCTGGTACGTTTCAGTAACTCGTTCACTGGTGTCAGAGAGAAAACCAAAATTTGGGCCTTTGATTAGGGGGTCTTTGCAGGATGATTTAGACCGTGTATTTCTCAACATGTGGAAGAGCTTTGCAATATCTGATTAATACAGAAAATCAAATGAAATTCAAACCAGAAAGAGCAAAATTGCAGGTTAACAGTGTAAGGATAACAGTGGACTTACCTGAAATAACCAACAAACTGAAAAATGGCACCTGACATGCAATCCACAGTAAAACGATAATGCGATAGCATAATTTATTCAATAGTTAAAATTTAATACTAAAAGGTAAAAAACCCTATTAAATACATATACAAAAATAAAGCCAACCGTGCGATCATAACAAACGGACGGCTGAGAATCACCGAAGCGGGCGCAGAATCGAGTTCAGGTATGTTGATGAAACTTTTATTCAAAGGTTCCGCAAGCCGAAAACCAAACGTAGGGATTTGCGGGTTGCGGGTTGACAAAAATGGAAGTGAGAGAAAAGATTTCCGAAAGCCGAAAACCAACCATCTGGGTAGTGGGTTTCAGGGACATAAAACTGTGAAGAGGGATAACCATTCCGAAAGCTAAAAACCGAATATGCGGGCGGCAGGCTTCGGAAACATTAACTGTAAAATAACCATCCTGAAAGATGCATCCCAAAATTACGGGTTGCGAGAAGACACACCAAATAAACAAAAAACCCCAATCCCGAAAGCCGAATGCCACCATTGCGGGGTTCGGGTTTCGAGGTTATTATTTCTTAACTTTATTAATGGAAGGTTCCGCAAACCGCATCCATCGAGTTGCGGGTTTCGGAATCAGAAAAACAAAAACATAAAAACAATAGTTCCACAACCCACAACCTGTCGGGTTGCGGATTTCGGGTTCTCCAAATTTCGGGTTCCGGGATGATGATGACAGTCAACAAAACACTCAAAATTTTGGCTTTTAAAGACCGAAACACTTAGGAAGAATTAATCAAACCCTTGCAAACAAGCAAACCAAAAGCATGGGTGAAGAATCTTAAAGGTAAGATCAAAATCGAATATTTACAATATGACTCACCCAAATACCTTTGTGTTTATTAAAATTGGGGGTTCCCATGCTTAGCTAAGCATGGGATCTGTTGTGGCTACAAAAAGACCGCAAAATAATTTTATGATACATTGAATAATCTATATGAGAAGAAATCCCCAACTCAAAAGATGGCATTAAATAACAAGTTACGAAACCTCAAGATGGAGAATGATGAGATAGTGGCTTCCTCCTTCACTAAGATCTCTTAGGTAAGAGATTAGCTTGTTAACATTGGAGTTGTAGTGGATGCAGATGATCTCATCCAAATCGTCATTGATGGTGTCCCATCTTCATGGGAGACATTATTGGCTTTTATCAATGGCCGAGAAGTGAAACCTAGGTTTGAAATACTATTGTATGATGGTATCCAATAGGAAGGGTGAATCTAGAGCAAATATATGTGCACTAAAGAAGAGAATATTTCACTCACAACAAGAATGAAGAAAGGAAATAAATCCTTCTTCCAAAATAAGTTCTCTCATCCAAAGAAGAATAAGTTCAACAAAGTATTTCACAAGTCAAAATATAGATGATTAAATTGCAACAAGAATGGTCATTTCTCAAGAGAGTGCAAAGCAAAGAAGAAAGGAAAGTTTCATGCTTCTACCACCATAAAAGATGAAACCACTAAAAAGAATGCATCCGAAGAAAAGGATACAAGAAGGGAGTATTACCTTATCTCATGCCTTTCGGGATCCGACATCACAAGTGTAGACACAAGGTTGATTGAAAAGGGTGCATCTAAACATATGACTGGTTACAAGAGTTCCATCAATCACCTAAAGGAGAAAATGTTCACATGCTTGGTAGAGTTCAGGGACAACTCAACATATTCAATTATGAGTTGGATCCATCTCATTCCAGCTGAGCACTGGTGATACTTTACATGTGGATACATTATATATGTTCCAGGCTTGAAGAAGAACCTCCTTTCAATTTTGCTTCTTAAAGACAAAGGCTTCCATGTTATATCCATGGATAACAAAGAACTTTTATGGCTGAAGAACAAACGCCTAGTATCTGCTACTATGATTGGAGTTCAAGAGGGAGAACTCTACAAGGTAATTTGGAAGTACATTCAAGCTATGATTCACCATAATATCAGTCCATGCAAGCTATGGCACAGAAGGTGTGGAAACCTACACTACAAATCACTACCAAGACTTCAAAAGATGTTGAAAAGTATGCATGTATTTGATTTTGACGTTAAAGTGTATGTCAGGGTTGTGCACTTGGGAAGAGTGTTAAGAAATTTTTTTCCAATAGTACTACTAGATCTAAAGGGATTTTAGATATAATACATTCTGATGTATGTGGTCCCACATCATCCTCCTCCGAGTGTGGCTTCTTATATTATGTACTGTTCATAGATGGTTTTTTAAGGAAGTCATGGATTTATTTCATGAAGGATAAAAGTTAAAATCTTAGAACATTTAAAGATTTAAAAGAGTTTAAAGCCCTAATTGAAAATCAGAAAGAAAAGCACATCCATGCATTAAGGTCTGATAATGGAGGTGAATTTGATTCACATGCATTTAATGAGCTATGTAGTGATGCAAGAATATGTAGACAATTAACAGTACCATACAACCCTCAGGAAAACGGGGTTGTCGAAAGGAAGAATAGAACCATATGTGAGGCTGCAAAATTCATGATGCATGATCAAGATATGTATACCTCATTATGGGAAAAAGTCACTCATATAGATATGTACATCCATAATAGAATCCTGCATTTCATTCTAGATGACAAGACAACTGAAGAAATGTTTGCTGGTGAGAATCCATACATCTCATACTTGAGGATCTTCATGATCCCAGTATGCATTCATGTACCGAAAGAAAAGAGAACAAAGATGGAGCCTTCTAGAAAGAAAGGCACCTTTGTGGGTTATAACGAGTCATCCAAAGCATACCAAATATATGTAGTTGGTGAAAGACACATTGAATCTAGTCGAGATGTTACCTTCCATGAGGAAGCTTCTTTCAAAGCATTGAAAGAGATTCAATGTGATTCATAGATGGAGGATCCTGAGTCTGATTCCCCCCCTTCAGAGTTTGAGAGGGAGAAACCAGAAGATGCCTCAAATTCATTAGTTCATGAAGAACCAATAGAACTGATTGATAGGTCACCTGATGAACCTCCCACTAAAATAATATCTACTTGGTGTCGAGATATCTTACAATATGCAAAGAAACATGGAGAACCAATAGGCTCATCCAAAGAGTGCAAGCAACCTGACAGATATTCAGGGTATGTTGCACTGATGGGTCACATCCGTGATTCAGAACCATCCTCATATGAAAAATTTGCAAAGAAGAAAGTTTGGAAAGATGCAATGAAAGAAGAGTACAACATTAAATGAATAATGATGTTTCGGAGTTTGTACCCAACCCTAGTGGAAGTCGATTGTGACTTCTAGATGTATTTACAACTTAAAGCATGCTATAGATGGTAGCATTGAGAAGTATAAATCCAGATTCATTTCCATAGGTTTCTCTTAGAAAGAAGGCATTGATTATGATGAGAACTTTTCCCCTATGGAAAGGAACACCACAATCTGAGCAATGATTGCACTTGCATATGTTCTAGGATGGAAACTTCACCAAATGGATGTGAATACAACCTTCCTCAATGGCGAGGTTGAGGAAGAGGTTTATATTCAGCAACCTGAAGGATTTGTGGTGCATGGGAAGGAGTTCCATGTTTTCAGGCTAAATAAATATCTATATGGGCTTAAGCAACCCCCTAGGGATTGGTACTCCCGAATTGATAGCTACCTTTAGAAACTAGGTTTCTGTAAGAGTGAAGTTGATCCAAATTTGTACTTCAAAGTAGTGAAGAACCAACCATTTCTAGTGGCTCTATATGTTGATGATTTGTTTCTCACTAGAGAGGAACATCTGATTTCTTGGTGCAAGAGGGATCTCACCTCAGAGTTGAATATGAAAGACTTAGGTCGGATGCACTATTTTCTTGGCCTTGAGATCTGGAAAAGAAAAGATAAATTTGTATATCTCAAGGGAAGTACACTGTGGATAAATTACGTAGGTTTGGAATGATAGATTGCAAATCTATGAATACACCAATCGTTTCCAATTTGAGGAAACTTCATGAGTCATGGTCTGGATTAGATCTAGTAGATCCCACATTGTATAGATATCTTATAGGCTTGCTAATGTACTTGATACATTTGAGGCCTGATGTATGTTATTCCATGAGCATTATGAGTCAATTTATGTCTAATCCGAGACACGATAGCTAGATATATGCTAAGCATGTGCTTAGGTAGTTTTGAGGTACAATTTCATATGGACTCAAATATTCCTCTAGTGTAGGAGTCATGTTACTTGGTTATACATACTTAGACTGGGGAGGAAGCATTGTGGACTGCCAGAGTACATCTGGATACTGTTATAGACCAGGATTAACTACGATATGTTGGTCCAATAGAAAGAAGGGCTTCATATCCCAGATCGTTATAGAAGCATACTACATGGATGCCAGTGTTTCCTTCCAAGAAGCAGCGTGGCTCAAAAAGATACCTGCAGGGTTGTTCGTGAAAATATTGATCCTACAGTTATTAGGTGTGACAATCAAAGTTTCATCAATATTTTCGAAAACCCAGTGTTTCATGACAAGTTGAATCACATTGAAATGAAGTATCACTTCATCCAAGACATGGTCCAGAAAGGTACAGTGAAACTTTAGTATATTTCTACTGATGAGGAGATTGCAAATGTGTTAACAAATCCTCTGTTAGTGACAAAGTTCAAGTACTTCTGAGACAAGCTTGTTATGGAAGAGAATGCCTCTCTCGCTAAGAGGAAGTGTTAAATGTATAGCATCAGGATACATTCTCCAAACCAATGTTGTGCAACTAAGATTGAATTAATTGATCCTCTCGTATAGAGGTGGGGACTTTGAGTGCCTTCTATGTAAAGGTTATTCCTCATGTATATAGGCAATTGATCAAAGTAATGATGTTGCAAAGTCTTGTTGGACAAGGCTCTGGACTTGTGTGTCAAGTCATGATTCTCATGTGAACCTTCCATATAAAGGTATCTATGGAATGGACCTCCCGTATAGAGGTGGACATTCCATATAAATGTCATTCTTTACTTGTTAAAATCATTTAATGTTGTGTGATGTATTATTAACCATGATCAGTAGATTCCTATTAAGTCTCCTTTAGATATTGATCACCTCTAAAGTGAATTATTTTATTATATGATCATTTGGTACGGAATCATATACTATGATCACAACATCCAATAATTCTTCTTAGTATAATGATGGATAATTAAAGTTAGCACATATTGACCATGCAGTAAAAGATAAAGAGATAAAGATAAATGCATAGAGAAAAAGATAATTTGAATTGATCATGAGATGACTAAGTGAACTTGAATTGTCAATATTCAATTAAAGCCACAATTTATGCCTCAGTTAACTAAAGAACTCAAAGTGGTCACTACAAGTAAATCAATTAGCATGATTTCAGTTAACTAAGTGTTAAATAAGAAGGACTAGTTAACTAAAGTGTTTTCACTTTAGTTAAACTAAAAGACGACACTTTAGTAAATAAAGGAGAACTTGTTGGGCCTAGGTTGAGACAAAAATTTTGGAAACACCTTTTTGAGATAAGCAGGGAAAGCTGAGCTGAGCGTAGCTCAGAAATACAATTTTGCCTAAGTATTGACGATACTGCGAAGTTGCGCGCAGCATCCAACTTTTGATCAGACTGCGGACTTGTGCGCAGCATCAAAGTTTTGGCCATGATGTGAAGACCAGTACTGCGCAGAAGCAGTGCTACGGAGTTAGGAGGCCACGTGGAGCCAGCAAAGCGGAATGCTGGACAAGTATCAGGTGCAGGTACCGGTTGAACTAGTAGCAGCCATTTTTGGAAAGATATTCCAAAATTTCCGAGCGGTGAACATAAGCAAATCAGGAAGGCGACCATGCGTGGGTTGTTAAGGAAAGTGACGTTCGGCACGCTTGGAAGGAGAAACCGTTAGAGAGAAATGGTTCGGCAGAAGCAGCCTGTAGGCATGCGTTGGACAGGAAGGATGATAGTGACAGGATGAGGACGTGGAGATCCACCATGATCAAGCAGACGCTACCAGGAGCCAGCAAGCCGGTTTGGAAAACCGACACAATTTTGGAAACCCTTAGGGTTTTGGGTTTTTAGGTCTTCGACATTGTACAAACATGACCTTCGGGCGTGATCTATTTAAGAAGACAATTTTGTATGGGATGGGGTTGCTTTATTTTTGGGGGCTAGATGCTAGTTGCTAGAGTAATCATGATATAACCTTTTGTATTGAGAAATCTCTCTGAGCTGAGAATATTGTAAAGGCTCTACAGCTTTGTGCACAGAGACCTAGCCAAGAGAAAGGAGAGTCTGCAGCTGAGTGCACAGAATAAGAATGGTTACCCCATCCCTTTTGAAAGAAATATATTACCAACCATTCTTGTGGACGTAGCTTTCCATCCGGGGAAGTGAACCGCGTTAAATCCTGTGTTATGCGATTATGTTTTATGAATGAATGACTGTTTGTATTGCCTGTAGAATGAATGTTTGAATATTTCCTTGCATGCTGTAATATGAGAACTTTGATATGCATTTACCAATAGAATAAGTTTGGGAATGATATGCTATGTTCCACGAGAACAGATGAATGGCGAACATTTCAATTATATGTTAAGATCGTGAATCAGTCATTTAAGTTTAATACTTTCTTAAACACAGTGAAGGAACGCAGCATGGTTAGTCGCGTCTATCAATTCAGTTCACGTTGTAATAATCTAAGTCCTTGAATGAATGCTAGAAAGATAACCAGTAAGTGCCTGAATGGATGGATGGGTGATATTCATCTCAGTGCCTTAACCTTTTCAAGATCTTCCAAGCAGAGGATAAGTGTGGTTGATTCTCCATTCCAGTAGAAGAGTCGCAGCAGTGAGAAGCCCTTAGTGAGGTCCGCAGTGTTGCCATCACCGCACCATAGTCACTCGCAGTGTATATCCTGCTATGTACCGCATCGCCGCATCGCTTTGACCCACAGCACACTCCTTCTGTCCTGTGTTGCGCAGCTTGTTCATAAACAACTCATCATTTACTGTGGAAACCTGATTCTGCAGTACCCCATAAGATACACCTCAGGTGAGACCTCATCCTGCTCGCAGGTTGTTGCCAAAAGGGCCGATGCAAAAGGGTTTTGTTGGTCAAAAGGGAGAACTGTAAAGAACCTGGGTCTAATTGGAAACCTCTGGGTCAGTAGAAGCCAACAAATGGTTCCATTGCCGGGCTAGAATCCATGATGAGTTGCAATCACGATGTGTGAAGAAGAATATCAGTTCCCCGAAGGATCTGACTATTGGAATCCTGAAAAGACAGAAATCCAAGCTTGGTGGGATAAGACCATAAGAGATTTTAATAGACAAGAGAACAGACATCCGCCTCTAAGCGACACATAGTGGTCGGATAGATATCTGTTGGACGACATTCACGAGATTTTTTGGGCATCGTTTCCAAACGAACTTCATGCGTGGATCTCGCGGCTCGCAGAGAAGAAAACTTGTTTCCAGGGAGGAATACCCATGGAGTGGAATCCTGAGCTCACACCACAGCTCAAAGCGTTAGACAGCTCGTTGTCACACGCAGTTGATTATTGGGTCGATCATATGCTAGAAGGCTTTGTAACAGAATTTGTTGTAGACACACTCAAATCCTACAGCCAAGCAAAAGCAAACGTTTTCAGAGGATTCCAAGGTAATTTTCTGAACAATCTCAGTCTATACATTAAGATGTTGTTAGCTTAGAAAGGTGTTCTAAGAATGCAGTAATTTTGTCAAAGTTTGTCATGATAAACAGTACATATATTGATTCTGATGAAGAGACACATACCCTTAGAAGTGGCAAGAGATATAGATTTAATAAGAATCCTACTGGTCCTAAACTTCATATAGATACTGAGATCCCTTGTGACCTTGATAACAAAGTTGCACAACCATTTACCCCTGAGAATCCACCGGCTACACAAACTGTGCTACCCTTATCGCAGAACCCACCCGCTACGCAGCCCACCTCGCAGAATAGTCCCATTTGTGTTCACTGCACAGATCCCTTTACAGCAACCGCGCACTAACCAGAGTGCCCCACAAACTAACCCGACAATGGCAAACAAGGATATGAAACTGCCAATATTCAAAGGAGCTGGCCTAGAAGACCCTGATTAGCATTGGTTCCTTTGTGAAGACATATGGAGTGTAAGAAAAATCCAGGATGATGCTGTGAAGTAAGCATAGCTCATCACCACCTTTAGAGACATAGCTTTACACTGGTTTATGAAATATTCTCAGATACAGCCCAGAACCCTCGCAGAAATTAAAGCCGCACTAGTGGCTGAGTTCAAGAAACCAAAGTCTAAATCTCAGTGTATAACTGAGTTAAAGGAAATAAAGCAGAGACCAACTGAAACGGTCTGGGAATTTGATCAAAATTTTAAGACCCTACTAGACCAAGTAAGTTTTTTTATACTGCCAGAACAGCATAAAGAATGGTTCATTGTTGCGCTGTTACCACATATCAGATTACCATTGAGGCAACAGAAGGTTCTATCATAGGTAGAGGCCTTGGAAATCGCAATGAAGCTAGAAGCTTCGCCGATTGGTGATACTAGTTCTGGGATGTCTCAGATCCAAAACCAGCTGACCACCCTGACAATTGAACTACAAAGTATGAAAAATAGTAAAGAACAAAGATATGAACCTAGACAGGAGGTCTAGTGTACAAGTTGTAAAGGAGAAGGTCATGACCGCGAGCATGGTCCTCTATTCTGCGACTATCTTAATAGTGGTGCAACTAACCCATTAAATCAGAATTAGGCCCCATGGTGTGAAATTTTCATAACCACACGACATAGACCTAAAGACTGTTACCTCATCCAGAAATATGTGAAAACTCCTAAGAATTTATACTGCAATTTCTGTAAATCAGTGGGACATGATGAATCCAACTGCCGCGCATATGAATTAATGAATGAAAGAAAACAAGATATGGATGCAATGAGAGGCACTGGCGTATACCGCGTATAGGAAGAAAATCAGCCTAAGCAAGATAACACACAATATGACCAAGGAGGATACAGAGGTCATGGTGGTGGATACCGCGACAGAGGAAGAAATGCTGGTCCAGTGCAAGGAAGAGGCCACGGTCAAGTCATTTGTTATAATTGTGGCCAACTCGGTCACGTATCTAGAGATTTTGTTAACCCATGCACCACGTGCAATTATTGTAAATAATTTGACCATGTTATTGAGGATTGCCCAGTATTAGAGGTGGAAATGCAGAATAGAATACGAATGGAGGCCCCGAATCCAAATGTCCAGTGGATCGCAGTAGAGAATAGACTAGTGGGTCCGAGTATCAATGTAGTCACGCGCAGTGGTACTGAGACAGGCCGCGACAGAGGAGCGGAAGCTTCAACATCAGGGGAGGCACATACAAAGAAGGATCCCCTTGAAATAGTACGGATAAGGAAAGCTCCAAGAAAAGCACCCCCTCTTAACTTACAGAAGAACAAGTAGATCTTCATTGACGTGCAGGATACCTTTAGAGAACCAGCAGATAAGTCATCAAGGATCCCACTGTGCAGTGAAACACCGCATGTTGAAGACATGTCGACTCCTTATGATAAAACAAGCACTGCGATAGATGTCCGTACTTTTGTTGCGTAGTTCTTGCGAAGCTGCATGAAGTTACTAAAAAGCGAGAAAGCCATAGTAGAGCTCTAGAAGCTCATCAGTTGGTATGAACCTCAGATTACAACAGAGACCCCAGATAGCATTGTACATCATATAAGGAAGCACAAAAGAACAGGCCGAGAGATGAGGCTCACTGCGCAGATAGGAGATTTTGAAATGGATGAAGTCATCCTTGATCTAGGATTAGAAGTGAATTTCTTGACTAAGCAGACATGGAAGCAGATGGGTCGACCAAAGTTGCTCTGGTCACCTATCTAGTTAAGAATGGCTAATCAAGAGAAGGTTATACCTTTTGGCCACTTAGCTAATGTAGTAGTTGACATCGACGAAGTACAGAGTCATATAGACTTTGAAGTTATTGAAATTGTGGATGATAGTCAACCTTTTCTAGCAATATTGGGAATTGATTGGGATATGGATAACTTGGCTCTCATAAACTTGAAGACAAAGAAGATGATCTTTGAAGGGAAGCATCTTAGGGTCATCGCACCATTGGATCCTAAAGAAGGTGACAGATACAGTGAGCCGATTCAGGAGGAATCCCAAGATCAAGATTTAGACCAACTATACCAGCTGACTACGAACAAGGAAGACTACATTAATCCTACTGCGGATGGTACATTCAACTGATGATGTGACACTTTTTGTGTCTCTGACTCGGATACAGGACTGGAGAATTGGCAAAGCCGCATGCATGAAGTATCAGCAAGAAGATGTGCACAGGTTACAAAATCACTGCACTGGATCGGAAAAGAGGTGAGTCCTATTCCCACATATGATGGTTCTACTAATGTTTACAGTTTCATAAGGGAATATACTACAGCTATACCAGATGAGCATAGACTACCAGCCTTAGATATAGCATTGCGCCATACACCTGCTAGATGGTGGAATGCACATAAGAAGACATTGATCACTTGGGATCAATGTAGAACTAAGATGCAGATCTGGTTCGCCGAAAAGGTTAATTTACCTTTCGAAAAGTATAATGGACAGACAGACCCTAGTCAGCATATTGAAGTCTGTTCAAAGGCATGGGTGGGAAGACCACCTACAGAATGGGTACGTTTATTTGTACATACATTGGATGCGGGTATCCCAGAAAAATGGTACCTAGACCTGGAGTTGCGTAGCGAACTCACTGATTGGAAGCTGCTCACTGCGAACATCCAGAAGGACTTCAATTTTGAAGATGAGAATCCATTAATCCATGAAGCATTACAGCAAATCAAGAAGCGTGTATTCCAGGACAACTGTCCTCATCAAAACATAACATTACAGGAATCCTTTGGGACAGATTGCGTTCCTGCGCACTTACAATCGGAATGGAAGGAACATGAAGAGCACTTTATCGAGTGTTACAACTTAGCTGAGCAGACCAATGATACAAAAGAAGACGATGAGGAGGACCCGCGTAACATAGATATACCAGAGTCGGAAGGCATGCGCGAGGTAGAAGGACCTCCATTGGAAATCCTAGATATGACTGGACGTGTAAAAACACAAAAAGTGAACATTGGCACAGACAAAGAGCCGAAGTTCACATCAATAGGAGATTATTGGGATGATCAGACTGTTGCAGAGATTGCAGATATATTACATGAGTATCAGGAAATGTTTCCGACAAAATTTACAGAGATGAAAGGAATTTTGGGAGACCTAGGGGTCATGAAAATATCTTTAAAGCCAGGTGCTAAGCCTGTCAAGTAGAGGCCATACAAATTAAATCCACGCTACAAGGAAAAAGTCTGTGCAGAGCTAGATAAGATGCTAGAGGCAGGAATCCTTGAACCAGTCGATGAATTCGAATGGATTAGCCCCATGGTTGTTCAAGACAAGAAAATAAAAGGCAATATCAGGATTTGTGTGGATCTCAGAAACTAAATGATGCTGCCATGCATGACCCATTTCCTACTCCATTCACAGACGAAGTGCTTGATAATGTTGGAGGTAATGAGGCATATTCTTTCACTGATGGTTTCTCTGGTTACCATCAGATCAGGATTGATCCTGCGGATAGGTATAAGATGACATTTGCTACAGAATGGGGGTCATTCCAGTACACCATCATGCCTTTTGGTCTGAAGAACACACCTACCATATTCTCTAGAGTCGTCGTCGCAGCATTTAAAGATTTTATGCACAAGTTTCTAGAAGCATACTTTGATGATTGGACTGTGTTTGGTCTATTGAAAAATCATTGCGCGAATCTCCATATGATGCTAGAAAAGTGCCGATAGCATCAAATATCCTTGAATTTGAATAAGTGTATTTTCTGTGTGCCCTATGGAATTTTACTTGGCCACATTGTCTGTAAGCAAGGATTGATGGTAGACCCTACGAAGATTGCAGTCATCGCAAGCTTACCAACACCAAATTCAGTCAAGATGTTTCGCTCTACCTTAGGCCATACTGGATACTACAGGAAATTCATAAAGGGTTATGCGCAGATAACCGCGGCAACAGAAAAGCTGCTGAAGAAGGACGCACCATTCATTTGGAATGCATAATGCGAACAGGGTTTTGATACATTGAAAGAAAATATGGTCACTGCGCCGATTCTATTCTTTCTAGACTGGACAAAGCCATTCCATGTCCATGTTGACACATCATGTATTGCCCTGGGGATCGTGCTAGCTCAGCTAGGAGAGGGAGGTATTGACCACCTTATTGCATTTTCTAGCAAAAAGCTTTCAACAACAGAGAAGAACTATACTACTACTGAGAGGGAAGGCCTTGCGATGGTATATGCCCTCCAGAAATTTAGACACTACTTCCTGGGATCGCACTTCCGTATGTTTACTAACCATTCCGCGTTGAAATATTTGGTCAACAAGCCAGTGTTAGGGGGACACATATGCAGATGGCTATTGTTGTTCCAGAAATATGACTTTGAGATTATTGTCAAGCCAGGTAGACTAAACTTGGGACCTAATCATTTGTCAAGGATTGAGTCAGGAGAGGAGCCGACGAACATTGAAGACAGTCTACCTGATGCAGAGCTATTTGCTATATAGGTTGCCAATGATTGTTACAAGGATGTCATTGATTTCCTAGCCACAGGGCTGGCACCCAGGAATTCTCTATCCAGTAAAAAAAACAGTTAGTGGTGCGCGCCGCGGACTTCACTATAATTGCAGTTTAGTTATACAAACATGCACCGGATGAAGTCCTGCGCAGGTGTGTACTCGATCATGAGAAGCCATTTATTTTAGCGGACGCACACTTAGGAATCGTGGGAGGTCACTATGCAAGAAGGGCTACCGCGCAGAAGATATTGCGCGCAGGGCTATGGTGGCCTATGCTCCATAAAGATGCCAAAGAACATTGCACGAACTATGATGTCTGTCAGAGAATAGGAAAACCATCACCCCGAGATGAGATGCCATTGAATACACAGTTGACACTGTAGCCATTTGAAAAATGGGCAATAGACTTTGTGGGTCCTATAAACCCACTAGGAAAAAGAACGGGTGCAAGGTATATTATTACTGCTACTGATTACCTCACCAGATGGGCAGAAGCAAAACCAGTTAAGGACTGTAGCACCAGTACTGCTGCGCAGTTTATTTTTGAAGAAATACTCACCAGATTTGGTTGTCCGAAGATTTTGATGTGTGACCAAGGTACTCACTTTTTGAACAAGACTATTGTGGCGCTTACGAAATAATTCCACATTCGTCATCAGCGCAGTACTCCATATCATCCACAGGCGAATGGTATTGTAGAGGCTTTCAATAAAATATTGGAGAACGCACTCACTAAGGTATGCAATGTAAATAGAGATGATTGGGACCTATGCGTCTCATCTGTGCTATGGGCATACAGGACCACATGCAAGAAATTGATAGGACAGACACCCTTTTGGTTGGTTTATGGGTAGGAGGCTATAATTCCTATGGCATATATTGTCCCTAGTTTAAGAATCGCTGCATTCACAGGGATGGTAGATTGCGAAGCTCTAGAAGACAGATTGCTACACTTACTAGGCGTGGTGGAAGATCGCTTCATCGCAGGCTTCCACCTGCAAGCTCAGAAGTACCACGAGAAAGCATGGCATGATCGCCATATAAAGAACAAGTGTTTTCAGGTAGGTGCTAGCCCTCCTCTATGATAGCAAATTCATGAAATTCCCTGGTAAATTTAAGATGCATTGGCTTGGACCATATACTATGATGCATATTACTAACACTGGTGCAGTTTAGTTAACCAATTTAGCTGGTGATACTTTGCCAACCTTGATAAATGGAAGCAGGCTAAAGCTATACCATGATAGCACTGCTTCGCAGAACCTTGAATAACGAGCAAAGGAAGGAAGTTCTAAGTGTCAAGTACAGTTGAAATTGGACACTAGAAATGTAAAGGAGACGGTACATGTATGATAAAAGGAAGAAGGTATGATAAGAAGAATGATCTATGCACCGCGCAGCACTATCAAAGCTACGCGGGGAAAAAAAAAAAAGTTGAAAATTTTTGGCACTGCGAAGTATCTGTGCAGGGTTGCAAATGGATTGCCACGCAGTTCGATGCAGCACTCAGAGAAAAATATTTGTTGCATGGCTTTTCAGAAAAAATAGTCGTTAGATGACCGTTGCAGCAACCACTTCAGCATTTAAAGAGAAAATAACCATTCTAAGCATACTGACGATGGAAAAGACTGAAGGATCCACTCAAATTCGTCAACGGACACCACATTAAATGCCAACTAGCCGTTGAAGGGCACGACAGGGAGTCTGCTGCGCCTATAAATAACACCGTTCGGAGACTCGTGGGCATTACCAAGCACTTAGAATTTTCTTGTGATTAACCTCTCCGAGCTAGTAGCCATCTGTATTCTGTCTGCCTTAGCCACTACCTCATTAGTGAATGTCCGAAGCTTCCTATAGAGAAGAAGAATTGACCCTTGAAGAAGCACTGAGGATCTTTCAGCATGGAGGCATTCAGCAGTTAAAGAAAACTCTAGTTAAGAAGGTCGCTGTAGAACAAGGTGAAGGATCCCGCAGATCACCAAGAATTAATCCGACAATGCAGGAAAAAGTGAAAGATAAAGGAAAAGACGTAACTGCACCTCGATCCAAGGTCATAAAGATGGGCTCCTTGGCACAAAAATCCCCAGTATTTCAAAAAGAACCCTTGAAGATGACACCCGAATATATCTCCTCGCGGGCACTGAATGCCCCTGTGTTTAAATTGTCCAAGAATGTGAGATATGACATCCCGCTGTCACCTATCTCAACACATGTAAATATTTCTAAGAATCTGCTGGGAAAGATAGCAGAATCTAAATGGGAGGATTATGACCTCTTGGGAATGAAGAAGGACGAGCCAAATGTTCCCAAGTACCCAGATTTTCAACCAGACCAGTATATGTGCTGGAAAAAGGATGCCAAGGGAACTCTCAACCTGGTTGCCGAGAGCTAGCTAACACCTGTCGTTCAATCGGGGCTACTAAACTTGCTCAGATTGCCACATTTTGACCATTCCCCAGAACTTAATATCGTCATTCGCACACTCATGGCGTGAATCCACCAAGGTTATCTGTGGCTGGATAGGAACATTGATATTAACATCGATTTGATCCACCGCATCACTGGGATAAGCAAGCGCAGTAAGGATCCTAAGAAACTCTTCCAGGGGAAGAGCAAAGAAAAAGAGGCTATTGAGAAGATGAAGAAAACCCATTTGGTGGTGAAGGAAAAAAGAGGCTTCCCGACAGATCAACAAAATTTGTAACGCAGTTGCTCGCAGGAAAGATACTCAAAACAGCTAGGCCTTCAGAGGTGCCTGCGGGCGCAATACTCCTTGGTGCCACAGCGGCTAAAGGCACCAACTTTAATTGGTGTCAGTTTCTGTTGAATGAGTTCCTTGAAGAACTCAATGACACACAGGTGAATGAAAGCCAGTTCCATTTCACCTAGCTCATTGTCCTGATTTCTTTTTGTGGATGGAAGGATCTGCGAGATTATTTGGGCGTCATTATGGACACCAATGATCCTAGAGGGTTTAAGTTCATAAACCTCTAGGAAAACACAAATGTAGAGTGCCAACATGCGATAGCAGAAGTCTTTTACTAGTACTATATCTAGCTGCGCGATGCAATCACGAAGACAGCCTGCATTACAAAGCAGGTCACGGCGAAGTATATCCGCGTCATCGACTTTGAGGCAGATATGAAATGTATCTTCATATCACCGAAAGCACAAATGAAGAAACCGGAGTGGTTCCCAGGGAACTACATCATGTATGAGTAGGACGTTGAATACGTCATGAAAGATTGGCCACCAGAGTTCTGCATAGAAGTTATGGACGTGGAGACAAATTCAGCAGAAGATGAGCCAATCCCGCTCTCGTGCCCAATCACTGAAGAAACAGGGAAGAGAAAAGAACCTGAGACTTTGCAGAAGCCAAAGTCGAGGAAGAGGATGAAGGCCACAAAGATTCAATCGGAGGCAGTCCTCAATGATGATGACTGCAAGATGATAGCCGAAATAGTCTCAGAGCAGATGAAGAAGCTCATGGCGGTTAAAGAAAAGAAGGACATGGTCATCTAGGATGACCTGCAGAAGACGCGGCTCGCAATGCAAGGTCTGAAAAAAGAAAATGGACGATGTCCAGAAAAGCCTTACCTTGCCGCGGAAAGCAAGAGCTGAAGGGAGGACGATAGGGACCTCGTAGCAAGAACTGCCACAGTTAGCAATAACGCTGCCATCGAAGACTATAATTTTCCATGTGGACCCATTGGTTGTTGCATTGCCAATGGCAGAACAAGTTGTGTTGGACACAAAGGGATTCGAGAGGGTAGATCTCGACCTAGCCAAAATCCCCTTACCAGGCTTGCACTTCATCCACACGCAGATCGTTCAGGATATGCATGACCGGACGGTGGAGTCGATGAAGTCACAAGCAGAGCTCATTGCAGCAAATAGGAAAATTCAACTGCACGTAGAAATGCAGCTACGGAGCGAACTGGACCGCCGACAAAATTTGGAGACTACCATATCCAATGTTGTGCAGGATATTGAAGGTATAGAACTCTAGGATGATCCTGCGGACACAGTTCTGAGGATCGGGGACAGGGTAAGATCTTTGAAGTCGGAGATGCAAGATAAGGAAATTTTTTATCAGGCTGATATTACCTCATTGAAGGCACAAATGAACATACAGGTGCCATTAACTGAGCAGTAGTTGAGAGAGCAAGCCATCAAGACCATCGTGCAGAACATAACAACTGGCATGGCTCAGTGCCAAGATCTATTGGAACACGTTTCCAAGGCATTCACCGCCCTTGAAGAGGATCAGGGGCTGCTGCAGGTAAAGACCACGGTAAAATAAAAACAGACCGCATTAGAAAAGTTGGACGTAGAGCTCAAGGCTTTGCCACCCAGGGAGAGGCTGTTCAGGTACAAGGAAGTATCAGGATTAAAGAAGCAAATCCAAGTATTACGAGAGAAGGAGACCGAGATGGACAATCAGTCACATCAACTCCTGGAGGATGCTACAGCAGTATCGCAGCAGATAGAAGATAAGCTAAAGGAACTGCGCGAAAACCAGGAGCAGGTACAGGACCATATTGGAGAAGAGATAACTCCAGTGCTGCTTGAAATAGTTCAACAAGTTGAGCACGATACCACACAAGCAGTGGAGCAGTTGCTCGGTGTATATAATGAGTTTGTGGGAAAACTAGTCCCACCGGTCGTGGAGCAGAGTGAGACAACTGAAGCAGCAAGTGGCTCGGGGACGAGCCACATGTAAGTGTTAGGGGCATGTCGGGCCCAGGTTGAGACAAAAGTTTTCGAAACACCTTTTTGAGATAAGCAAGGAAAGCTGAGCTGAGTGCAGCTCAGAAATAAAAATTTTTCCTAAGTATTGAGGATGCTGCGAAGTTGTGCACAACATCCAACTTTTTATCATACTGCGGAGTTGCACACAACATCGAAGTTTTGGCCATGATGCGAAGACCAGTACTACGCAGAAGTAGTGTTGTGGAGTTAGGAGGCCACGTGGAGCCAGCAAAGAGGAATGCTGGACAAGTATTAGGTGCAGGTACCGATTGGACCGGTAGCATCCATTTTTGGAAAGATATTCCAGGATTACCGAGCAGCAGACATAAGGAAATCAGGAAGGCGGCCATGCATGGGTTGTTAAGGAAATCGACGTTTGGCATGCTTGGAAGGCGAAACCATTAGAGAGAAACAGTTCGACAGAAGCATCCTGTAGGCACGAGTGAAACAGGAAGGCTGATAGCGACTGGATGAGGATGTGGAGATCCACCATGATCAAGTAGACACTACCAGGAGCCACCAAGCCGGTTTGGAAAACTGGCGCAGTTTTGGAAACCCTTAGGGTTTTGGGTTTTTAGGTCTTCGACATTGTACAGACATGACCTTCGGGCATGATCTATTTAAGAAGACAATTTTGTATGGGATGGGGTTGCTCTATTTTTGGGGGCTAGATGCTAGGTGCTAGAGTAATCATGATATAACCTTTTGTATTGAGAAATCTCTCCGAGAAGAGAATATTGTAAAGGCTCTGCAGCTGTGTGCGCAAAGACCTAGCCGAGAGAAAGGAGAGTCTGCAGCTGAGTGCACAGACTAAGAACGGTTGCCCCATCCCTTTTGAAAGAAATATATTACCAATCGTTCTTGTGGACGTAGCTTTCCATCCGGGGAAGTGAACCACGTTAAATCCTGTGTTATGCGATTATGTTTTATGAATGAATGACTGTCTATATTTCCTGTAGAATGAATGTTTGAATATTTCCTTGCATGCTGTAATAGGAGAACTTTGATATGCATTTACCAATAGAAGAAGTTTGGGAATGATATGCTAGGTTCCACAGGAACAGATGAATGGCGAACATTTCAATTATATGTTAAGATCGTTAATCAGTCATTTAAGTTTAATACTTTCTTAAAACACAGTGAAGGAACGAAGCATGGTTAGTCACGTCTATCAATTCGGTTCATGTTGTAATAATCTAAGTCCTTGAATGAATGCTAGAAAGATAACCAGTAAGTGCCTGGATGGATGGATGGGTGATATTCATCTCAGTGCCTTAAACTTTTCAAGATCTTCCAAGTAGAGGATAAGTATGGTTGATTCGCCGTTCCAGTAGAATATTCACAGTAGTGAGAAGCCCTTAGTGAGTCCCACAGTGTTTCCATCACCGCACCGTAGTCACTCGCAACGTATATTTTGTTGCATACCACATTGCCACATCGCTTTGACCCGCAGCACACTCCTTCTATCCTGCAATGTGCAGCTTGTTCATAAACAACTCATCATTTACTGTGGAAACCTGATTCCGCAGTACCTCATAAGATACACCTCGGGTGAGACCTCAGCCTGCTCGCAGGTTGTTGCCGAAAGGGCCGGTGTAAAGGGGTTTTGTTGTTCAAAAGGGAGAACCACAAAGAACTTGGGTCTAATTGGAAAGCTCTGGGTCAGTTTAATCCAATAGAACTTGATTTGATCACTAGAGTGATGTTATCAAGAAATATTCAGTTAAAGAGAGTTAACTAAGTGACAACAAAAAAGATCTAGTTAACTAAGTGTTATTGCATCACGACACTTATGGTAAACTAAAAGATGACACTTGAGTTGCAACACTTGCATGATGACACTTAAGTTAGCCACCTAATTAAGTGGACAATATTTCAGTTAAGAGGCGAGTTTATCCTAAGAGAGAGTTCAGTGAGAGAAAGCACTACATGAGAAGTGGGCCGCACTTCTTCATGCAAGATTGATACATCCAATCCGAGGGAAAGTTCATCGTGAAGTTAGAAGAAACCAATGTATGAGAAGAATGTATAAATATGTTATACGAGATTAATGAATTCAATGTGAAGCAAATTGTCTTCCCCATTGAAGGCAAGGCACTTCCCTTTGTGCAGGTTATTGTTCTTGCTTATTATTGTTGTGTTGGGCACACATCTTATTGATCTCTCTTCTCTATTGCTTTTGTATCTTCACCAAGAGTGTTTTAGTGATATCTTATCTTCCAAAAGCAATTTTCTATGTTGTAAAAGAAAGCATTCTTTTCTATCCATTATATTATATTGAGAATGATTGTTGGGGTTTTTGTTCTCATAGTTTTGAGGATTTTCCCCAGGGTATATCTTGTGTTATGGTTGTATGAATTTCATGTATTGAATTGTCTCATTGCTTCAAGTTTTGCCATCTAAAATAATTAAATATCAAAGCTCAATCAAATATTAACACTAAATGGGAGCCCAAGGCCAATTCTCTAATAATGGACATGAACATGCATGCTTTATATACTTTTTTAAAGATAATATATTAAAAAATAATTGATTTTGAAAAAATGAAATTCATGGAAAAGGTTACTAGGATTAAAATTAAGGGGATATGTATTGACCAGATAGGAAGTGTGGGAGATTTCTTTTGTTGAATGTTAAAATTCCATTTGTTAAATATTTATTTATCATTCCCTTTTTGGAAAATCCTTTAATTTTTTTATGATTTCCATCCATTCTTGGCTATGTGGTTTTCTTGAAATGACTTGTAACTGTCAGGTGCTCTTCTTTTATTATTTGTAACTCTAGATATCCTATAATATATTAGGTTCTTTCTGGATTTTAGATGTTGGGTTAGTCTAGGAAAAACATGTGGCTATCCAAAGGGAATATTAAATTGAAATGGGTGGTTTTAGAAAAACAAAGAATGGAGAATGTAGTCAAAACTATCATAATGTTTGTGTTGGATGTTTACATTGAACTCCAAACATTACCATACTAGAATATGTTATATTTTAGGGTTAATCTAGAAGTTTTTTTTACCTTCCTAGGAGAACAATATGTCTCCTAGCTCCTTAGCAATGGTTCAAGGAAATATTGGTGACTTGGATTGGGTGGATTTATTTTGTTGATTAGAGTGCTGGCATGGATGCCTTATGTAAGAGATTGTTATCATAGTCGACGTGTTCACTAATCCATTAGGTAAAAAAAATGAGTGAGTTGGTTTCTCAATTAAGGTAGGTACGTACATAAGATGGGAAGCATTGGGAACTTGGAGGAGGGAACATTTACATTATAAAATTGGACCATATAATACACACCTTTAAGGTTTGAAACTTAACATGAGAATGCTTGGGTCATACTTCATGGAGGTTGGTAATGAACCCAAACACATATGTTTGGGATGACTAGTGGATCTTTGTTAGCACATCAAAATACACAAAAATAGAATTCAATGCATGAGAAGGAAAGTGGAACATAGTTATAGGAGGTGTGCCTTCATTAGGATGCCTAGATAATAGACCATTGTGGACGTGGGAGCATAGACTTAACATCTTGGAGAGTACACCATCTTGGAGAAGGGATGTTAAGACACAGATCATGACTTGAAGGGAATTTCATTTTGGTGGTTGTAAAAACCATAGTTTGACGCATATACATCATTTTACTATAGAGATATCCATGTGAGGTTTCCTTTTTGGTGACTTGTATGGACACCTATGCTTATTTTATGTTAGACTCTCTCACCTACTTGCATATATGTAAGAAAGGACAAAATTATTGTATTTATTAATTATTAGTGTAATCTTATGTGTACTTGTCTTGGAGATGTTAGATTTCATGAGGAATCCCTAGGAGAAAAATGCTAAAGGTTCATGAGGAAAAATTAGGAGAAGGTAAGTAGAGTGAGAGACATATTGGATGTTCTTGGGGAGATTATTGATGTATGATGCTATGGTTTTATCTTGTGATGACTAGAGTTTTCGCTATACATATAAAACCTAGAGAATAACATGATGTTGATGTGATGATAGGTATTATGGATTTTACTGTAGCATGTGATGATAGTTCTTATGGAGGTTTCAATGCTTGTGATGATGAAAGAGTGGAAGACCTAGGGTTTGATGGTTCAAATCCTAAGAGTAACATATAGATTTGGAGCATTGTACTAGAGTATTCTTGGCATGTAATTGTATGATGCAACATGGATAGGGTTAACAAGATGTAAGGAATACGATCATGCTAGTGTGGAGAGCTTGTGTGATACAATATTTTTTTTGATGCCAAGAATAGATTTTCAATGTTGATGATTTCAAGTTCAATGTATTTGCTAGTGGTTAAGGATTTCATGGTTTTCCTAGCTAGGGTTTTGTAGAGGTTGGATGAATGTAATAGGTTTATGATTATGCTATGTATGTGTAATTAATTATTATACACATATATGAATTATACATGTCCAATACTTATATAATTGGATATTGTAATTGGAGATTTGATTTTCAACTTTCATAATCTTATTGAATAGATAATTTGAAAAAAATATTGTTTATCTCGATTTGACATATTTATGGGATGAGATTATTGATTTTTTTGAAAAACATATTTAAGCTAAAATGTAATATTTACTATTATAAAATTGTAGTAATTAAAGTTATTTCAAATCTGTTTTGTGCCTAAAAACATGTTCCCTACTAGTTGAACTTTGTTGGCATATGTCTGGTAACATTTCTCTTGGTTTTCCTCATGAGGGGTTCACTCAATGAACTTGTTACATAGCACGACATTTTGTCGGATATTACATAATATCCCCAATTTCCCTAAATGTTGGAAAATGCTTCCTACACTTTTATTGTTGAACCCCCCTCCCAATATACTTTTCCAATTAAGAAAACCCCTAGTTTCACTAGATATTGTAGGCATTCATTTTTATCAACCCATTTTTAATACCCCCTTTATATCATATTATCAAGTTGCAACAAATGAGATCCCTAATGCATCTTAGTCACAAACAAACATGATGCTAAATAAAATAATAGTATAATGCTAATAATGATTCCATTGCGATTGCAAGGGTGACTGGTAAATCTGTAGCATTAGATAGTGGAATACCCAACGAAATAGTAATGGGGAAGGGAAAATGCATAAAAGGAAACCCAATCAAGAGATCAATGTAACAAAGAATCTAAAATCCTGATAGTCTAATAGTCGATGCAATGTTTATAAAGTATGAGAATTATATATGTTTCACAACCCAACGAAATAGTAATGGGGAAGGAAAAATGCATAAAATGAAACTCAGCCAAGATATCAATGTAAGAAGGAATGTAAAAGACTGATAGTCGAATAGTCAGTGCAATGCTTAGAAAAGATGAGAATTGCAGATGTTTCACACCCCAACCTACCAATCTACCAATTTTATGTCATGTAAATACAAGTATGTCCATAGAGAGCTCATGTTTTATATAAGATTAATAAATTAAACTCCATAAAAATGCAAAATTGAAACACTTTCATGGATGGACTTCCATACCTTTGTATCAAAACAAACATCATTGATGTTTGAACCTAAATGAACATAGAAAAATTCCTCTTCCTTTCCAATAACACCATATGATCATGTGCATAGCTTGTATTTGGGTCATTCACTAGATGTAATGAATTGCCTCCACTTCCTCTATATTTATTTTTGCAATCAAGGGAATTAATAACATTTAGTTACCTTTTCTTGGGTTATATCTAGTTTTATTTTATAGTTACACAAGAGGGAAAAAATATCCATTGTTAAGTTTCAAGCTCCAATAGCTATAAAGATACACATATGGTGAAACTTATATGATACCATTTCATGTAACGATAACACACATGGTATGTAAATACAGATTTCGATTTTCACCTATGTTCATGTCGGTTCCAATAAAATATTTAGATGCCTTCCATTTAAGAATTGAAATTACAATTATGAATGTGCCAAATATAACTCATTCTAACAACTATTCTTAATTGGCAATGTGAAAATGTTAAAGAAGAATACAAAAGGTTGAAAGAAATAATTAGTCAAGAAAGATTGATCTAACTTTTCTTGGTTCCAGTGAGCTAAGAAAGATTGATTCCACTTTTCTTAGTTGTCATGGAGTAAGATTTGAATAAATGTCAATTCCCACATAAACCCGAACCTAAAACATGAAGAGTTTGATCATTAACTAGAATCCCTACAAAAAATACAATACAATTGTTCAACTCTGAAACTCCCAATTAGCTACATCTCTTAACTTTGGAGTTTACGAGGAACCGGATGCATATTCAAGCATATTGAATAGTTTCATGGGATGCAATGTGACTTCTATCTAGAAAATATACACACTTCAGAAATTCCCTTCATATAACTACTACATTTTTTACCTTTAGGGGGGGTTGTCTTCTTCCTCCAAAATTGACTTTTGGGGGTGGTTTTGGCATTAGAGGATGTTTTGACAAAACCGCCACCAAAAGAACCAACGTTAAAAGTTTGGGATTTTAGGGGTGGTTTTATAAGAGATCTAAACCACTTCCTAAAGTGAAATTTGGGGACGGTTCTAAACCCCACCCCATAGATACCTACAACGGGTTTTGAAACCCCCCCGTTAAAATCCCTCTTAGAAACTTATGGGGCGGTTCTGAACCCCTCTCTTAAACTCCCTCTTACAAACCTACGAGGGCGTTTTGAACACCCCTCTTAAAAACCCTCCTACAAACCTACGTGGGGGGGTGGAACCCCCCTCTTACAAACCTACAAGCGTGGTTTTAAACCCTCTCGTAGTAATATAGAAGAACAATTTCAAACCCCCCTCATAGAAACATATGAGGGTGAGTTAGAACTCCCTCATAGGAATGTTCAATGTTTATTTAGAACCCCCCTCATATGATCTTACAAGAACGATTATGAACCCCCCTCATAGCATTTTACAAGGCTGGTTTAAAACCTCCCTTGTAGAATTAATCAAAGACAGTTTAGAAGCCCCCTCGTAGATGCATAGATGGGTGGTTATGAACCTACAGAGGAATTTTAGAAGCCTCCTCGTAGAAAACTACAAGAGAAGTTTAAAACCCCCTCGTATACTCCTACATGGGAAGATATAAACTCCCATCTTATCAACTTGCAGAGGTGGTGTGGAACCCCCCTCGTAGCAACATACAAAGACGTTTTGAAACCTCCCTTATATAAAAAAATTGGCTTAACATTAATATAAATGATCATAATTTTTTTATATTAGAAATACATTGCAATATCATTAGGGCATGGAGGAATCAAACCACCAACCTCTTGCTTGTAAACTAGGTGCTCTTCCATTGAGCTAGCACCCTTTAGGAATTAGGGAGAGGAGAGATATTAACACCCAGATTGCATCATTTGTAATTCTAAGAAAATATAATAGGATTCAAAGGAAACCATGCTTAAAATCCAATTTATTTTTCCAAACACACTATTAAGCACAAAAATATACCATGATGAGGCAACATTATATCTGAAACAATTCTACAATCTATTATAGTGGTCGGAAAAATGGTCTTATAGAAGAAGATAATGTTTTGATGCATACTAAAAACCTCAACTTGAGCCTAAATCAAAAGGATATTACCCACCAAAACAAATCCATATGATACTTTTGATAGCTCCATAAAAATTTTCCATCCCCAATCATGTTTCTTTTATCAAAATCGATAGAGTGTATCTATAAAAAAACAATTTTAACGTGATTTTCAAAAATAAACAAAATAAGGGATTCCTAGAACATAAAAATCCTATGTAAAACAGCTAAATCAATATACCAAATGGATGACAATTACCTAAGTATTTATATTTTTTTGGATCCTTGTTCACTACATCAATCGTAAATTGTGCAAAATGACTCCAACCTATTCCCTTTCTAATCCCCAGTTCCCTCTCTCGCTTGCTAGACAATACTTTGAGCATCTATTCCCCACCCAAAAATTACACAAGGAATGCATTAAGGATAAACAAACCTTTGTACTGACTACATAAAGGAACATTATCATACTCGTATCTGAGAGAGCCTTGGCATCTAAGAACAAGATACAAGTGAACAAGAGAAAAAAAACTAAACATGCAAGGAGAACCAAATTAAAGGGAAATCACTCAGATTAACAAAGCAATGCAAACAATGCATTAGAAGTAGGAGGTGGTTTGAAAGTTGACCTTGAACTATCTATATTCCATAAAAGGAGATAGAGGAGGAAATATCATATACCATTGAAAAAGGAACAAGTTGAGGAAAAGGTTGATAGGGGAAAGTAAAAATCTATCAAAGAGGCCCTTGGAGCAAAAATTGCTTCTCAAGAATAGAAAACATGATCTGGATATCAAACAACAAAAGGGGTCTGGGAACATGCATAAAATGAATGTCCCTAAGATAATGGTTCTGAAATATGAAATGGATGCACCTTTTATTCAGGAAACCATGTTAAATAGTTAGGATGTTGTAGGTCCACTCCAAGACAAACTTCTGGGTTGGGAGTTTGTTACAAGCAATGCTAAGGGAAAATATGTAGGAATCGCAGTAGGTTGGAAATAAATGTGTAAGTTAAACTCAATTCTTCTTGGATACCACTACCATATGCAGCTTAATTTTGATGGAGTTGACAAATATATTGTTTTTGTTCTTTTTTATGGTTCTTTCCACAATAGAAAGGACCAGTTGCTAAAGATTAAAAATGATGCTTCTTTCCTTGACCAAATAGTTGGAGATGAGAACTTGGGCCTTTTTTGAAAATAAGTGATGTTTGAGGTGAAAAGGGAATACTTGATGCCCCTGGTAGTTTTTTTCCATCACTCATTGAAAGGGAATAGTCTAGTTGATGTTGAAACCTAAAGAACCAGTACCCTCTTGGAGGAATTAGAGGTCAATAATAGATGTTGTAGAAAAAGAGTTAGATATATATCTTGTCTTGTCTAATAATTTGATAGAATTAGGGAGGTTGGGTCATGGGAGGTTTCCTAATGATGACTAGATCACTTTTTGAATGAACTTTGAACAAGCAATCTAGTGATATGTTAAATAGCAAAATAGTACCAATATTTATGAACACATGATCATAAAATGTGGAAATGCACTCTGAAAGCCTTCTCCTGTTCAAACTCTTGAAATCAAGGGACACACAAGTCAATTGTCCAAACAGTTCTAGTATGCAGAAAAAACTTCTATGGGTAGGCCCTTTAAATGTAGAAATTACTTGGCCAGATAGGCCCTTTATTTCATGAAACATACTGCAATAAAAAACCCGCTACATACAATGATAAGTTAAAGGTGTTTTTGGACTCTTCATTGTATCTTACAATTCTTGCATTTTTTCCTTCTTTAGGCACATTTGAATATGCTTAACAACCAAACAATCTTAAATCCTTACCTTGATTTTTCTAGCAATAAACCTCTTCATGTGGGCTATCTCTGGAAACCTTATTAGGGACTTTATTGATTAGATACACTACTTTATCTTAGAAATTATTTGAAAAATGTTTTCCCTTCAGCATGGTCGTGGCCATATTCACTATGATCCTATATTTCCACTTCACATTGTTGTTTTGTTGTGGACTATATAAAGAAGTAAGCTGCTTGCAATACCACGAGATTTTCAATACTTGTAAAAGTCATTAGATTGTATTTTCCCCCCTTTGATTTTCCTATCTTTTGCGATGAAGAATAATTCTGTCGAAAGATTCATAAAACATAAGATTTTGTTTCAAATGCATTGTTAACCTAAAAACCAAGGTCTTTGCATATGAGTTGTTATCAACCACAAGAGGATTGGTTTGTCAAAAAAATGTAACAAAACAAAAAACCTTTGAACACAACAAGAAATTGTTGTGTGGAGATGGAAAGTGTAACAAAAGTTTTTTTTTTTAAAAGTGGGCCATTTTCCTCCTATGTCATCCTTACCCATTCTTATTTTCCATTGATCTTATATTTTACAGTAAAGTATATTTTTGTGCAATCTTTTATTTAAAGAAGAAATATGGGGATCCTCACCCATTCTTATTTTCCATTGATCTTATATTTTACAGTATAATATATTTTTGTGCAATCTTTTATGTAAAGAAGAAATATGGGGAAATCGTTGATGCCTTTCCCAAGATAGCCTTATCTTTTTGTCCAATCGTTTGTTGGTTCTTATCCATCAACATCGTCTTGAAGAATGCATCCAATGCTTACAACTATACATGAAGCATATGGAACAAAGAGTAAATACGTGTGCATTTATCATTCTTCTTGTTGAACTCACATTATATCAGCCGTCTCTTTCACTTTCATTTTGTTATCTCCATCTCGATGTATAATTGTTGCATTTCATTTCATTTTATGGTGTTATGAGATTTGGAAAAAAAAAAGGTGAACATGGGATTTATGGGTCCATTAGAACCTCCTTAGATATCATAATTTTATAAAGAAGAATGGGCACGAGCTAATAAGATAATGAAATATTGCAAATGGCTTGAGTAGCATGAAAATAATATTGATTAATATAAGAAAATGAAGGTAAAAATTGAAATAGAAATATATGATTAAATAAAAAAGGACAATGATATGGGTATAGAAATTTAATTATAATTCATTAGCAGGGTTGAAAAAATGATGCGACTAAATATATTTAAATCTTGATATCTGAGTACCAAAAAGCCAATTCACCACAATTTACTTTACTAATATTGAAACCATCCTAGGTTGTAAATATAACATGTCTTGGTCTTTCCTTGATTTTTACTTCAGTATTATAGGGTGTAAAACATAACTATTCATTAGATAGCCACACTTACTCCTGAAATGTGTCACGTTGAAGAAGTTCCCCTTGTATAGATGCAAAATTTTGGGAATGATTCATGATATGAATTTTTTCGTTCGACCATATAAATCTAGAATTATTCGTAGATTTTATGCAAGGGGCATTGTTAGTAACACTGATTGTTGCTTTGGTATTGGTAATTGAATCACGTGCACCATGCCCTATAGCTTTGTTGTTCATGAAACAATGATGTTTTACAGATGGGTTTTAATGAAGATCTGTTCTTCACGACACACAAATATTTTACAGATGGAGTTTGATGAATCCCTAAATGATTTTACTAATTGATTATTTTACAAAAACCTAGTATAATGCTTCACCTTCTGTGAATTTTTGGTAAAGGAAATGACAAAGATGATGGATATCTACTGCAAGGAAAGGAATAAACCACTTATACTATGAAACGATAAATCGACACAGTTCTCGTTGTTCTCTCTCCTAATTTTAGTAGCTATTTTTACCTCCATTTCAAAAAGGGTTGATGCCGTTTCAAAAAGGGTTGATACCAGTATCACACATTTTCATTTTGAGGCATTTTTTTGAGCCTTTGAATTATCTTTGTCGTAAAATATTTTGTATTTCTATTTTCAAGTGTGTCTTTAGAAATTTAACAAAATAACATACATTTATAAGCAATTTATAATGAAAAACATATTCATTTTGCATTTTTTCTATAAACTAAGACATTTTTATTGTCAAAATTGTAAAAAATTCCATAAAATAAAGACATTTAAAACCATTTTCAATGAATTTTCAGACATTTTTGGTATAAAATGATACTATTTCATATTATTTTCAAAAAAGTGACGATTCACATAGATTCAAGAAAAACTATACCATATATTTGTAAAAAACATATTAAAAACATTATATATAGAAATTTTATTTCTAAAATAAAGTCTGAAAGTCAAAACATTACTAATATATCATATTAAAAAATTATCAAATTTAACATTTTCTTCAAGACATGAAACTACTCCAGAATATCATGCAGTCCAAATTCTTCATCGAAATTGGAATTTTCTGGAGCTTGGCTTTCCTCAGGGACATCAATGTCTTCTTCCATTGGGTCTTCTATGTCTACCAAATTCCCAAAGTGCTCATTTCCAAACACCCCTCCTAATGGGGTTTGAGGCTCTTTTGGCATCTTTTCCACAAATGTTTCACTAAACTCTCATTTCTTCAAACCAACTTCTTGCAGTTCATCTTGAAGAACTTGAATAGCATTAACTCTTTGCTTGATGTAATTGCATTGCAGTGGATAATTATCAATGGATAAGCAATTTCTTGCTTTCTGTAAGGAGCATGCTATTGTTGTACCTAATCACCAAAAACAAAAATAAATTTAAGTCAAATAGCATAAAGAAGCATACTTTAAACAATAAAATATTGAAGAATAAAAATAATAAAACTTGAAATATGCTTTCATATGTAATATGAGAAAGTTTACCTGAACCCGAGAACAAATCTAAGACCCAATATCCTTCTCTTGAAAATATATCTATGAGATAATTAATCAACACTTGTGGCTTTTGATAGATGTTTACAGTCACTCCTTTCAAATCCCTTTCTTCATATGTTATTTTTTTAACCACATCATTGTAAGTCAACAACTGACTATATTTTCCTCCACTCTTTTCATTTATTAAAAGAGATTCATAAGTGTCATCTTTTGTCCAAGTTGCAAGATGTATGTTTTCAATATCACTCGGAAATGGATCACTGCTGGAGCTGCGAATATTGGGCTTTCTCCTGTAACAAAAATATAAAAAATTTAATTAACTTATCAATAAATATAATTGATTTATAAATTCAAAAACTTGATAATATAGTGCAAATATATTACCAATAAAGTTGCTTCCTTGTTTTTCCTTTACCCTTGAAGGATGTCAACAACCACCCTAATTGTGTGTCTGAATGGAAAACAACAAATATCCATAGTGGTGATGTTGTGACATCTACAAATCCCGAAACCACTTTATTAAATGATTGGTAAGTATAATGCTCACAATCATAAGTAGTGTTTCGGATATTGTATCCATGAGGGATATCTGCAATCACTAGTGCGTAATTCTTTTTAGGAACAAGATTTGCAATGTTTGCATAGTCACCTAAAATGACTTTATATTGCACAGTGTCAATCCCATTCCAAATATAATGATCAAGTGTATCATCAGTTTCAACGTTTTCAAGACGTTGTCTCCTTTGACGTTCTATTCTGACTCTTTGGATATGAATTTTGAAGGATTCTGGTACTCCATATGTACCCCTCTTTGGCATCTTCAAATGAAAATTATATCTATAAGTACTAAAATAGAAATGAATTGAATTAGCAAATAAATAAATAAAGATGTATCATAGATCAATATACCTTCCTGAATGAAACAAAAAATTGTTTTAAGGTTTATATCGAGCTTGAGTCTGGATAGTTGCATTTGACATCATCCCAACTCTTCTCATTCAACATTGTAACCATCTCCTCTTGTATTTTCATGTATACCTTGTGACTATACAATGAAACTATAAATGATGTTTACAATCATATATAATAATATAACAGAATACTTAGAACATAACAAAAATGTTAAACTAAAGAACAAAACATCGTACCATAAAAAAATCAACTTACTTGTCAAATTCACTGCACATTTCCTCCATGGATAATTCACCTGACTTTACCCGTGATAGTATTGTATCTATTAATGTTTCATCCTTCACACCTTGTATTGTTCTCCAAGGTGTAATACTCATGTCTTCTGGCAGATTCTTGACGTCGGGACCTATCTTACCACTGCTCCATGGAACAACTTTACTTTTTTTCACTTTCTGATTTTTTATGCCAATATTCTCCCACAAGCTAAATATGTCATCAATAAAATCCCATGTTTTCCCAACCCTGAATGCCAATTGGAAATAGGAATCTATGGCTCTGAATGCATCACTTCCTTTGGCATTTTTTTGTTTCACATTATCCTCTTTAATAGGGATACCTATTTCCAAACAACATTGTCTCCAAAAACTTGCATCAACTCTAGATTTTTCCCCAACGCATATTTGCAAAAATTCACTATGGATAAATCTCACCCTTTGAATAAATGTCATTGTCGACCTATAGTCACTATCTTTTTTATGATCCCATGCCAACAACTTTGCTTCTACATTTGTTAAACCAACATAAATGATGCATTTAACTCTTTCAAAAAAAGGGTTATTGGGATATTCTTGCATCAACTCTCTTCTTGTCTTTGCAGAATGATCCCCCCCAAGAGCATAATATTTGTAATGAAAACATATTGTTTGATCAAATTCATCTCTAGGAGGAACATCTTTCGAGTCAACAAGGACTAGGTAGACAACCACATGTGCATAGGGATTGTGCCTCATCAATGCTTTCAAGTTGTGAATATGCAAGTGATGTGGTTTTCTAATTCTAAATTGATCTTGTCCTTCTGTGGGTCTATAAATTTGATTCACATTCAACTCAAATGTATGTCCATTGTAAACTAATTTATCCCTCCGCAATCGATCTCGAATGCCATTTTGTGTTGACTTGACAATGCCATCCTCTAGATCAACACCTGAAGTAATGATTTCCCTACTGCCCCCATAATTTTCACTCTAAGATTCAAGAATAACATTGGCTTCAGTAACAACATATCTCCTCTTTTTCCGATTTGAAGGGGTTCCTTCTAAATCAACAATGCCTAAATAGGAATCAAAACACCCTCAACCATATTTATTTTACGAGATTGTTTGTTACTCTTACTAGCAGGAGTAACAAGCTCATTTGCAACCATTTCAACATGTTCTGTTGGGTGATATGAATATTTAAATATAACCCTTCTAGGTACTTTATTTGATTGTCAGATTCCCATTCCTTTTTCTACTTGTACTTCTTCAGATTGAACATTTGACAAGTGTTTCTTCTCCCTTGCTTCTGGTCCCTTTTGAACAGCGACATTAACGACATCCATAGGATTGTCCTATGCATAATAAATTCCATTCAACATTTTTGAAATCGACATAGCAAAATCATCCAAAATAAAAATATTATTGTATTAAATCTATTACATTGTGGTATCCAAGTTATAACAAAACCAATTTAAGAATAATATCAATATTCAAACTTACTCTCCCGCTTTCAATTTCATGCACGGCGCCTTAACCAAAAATTTGTGAAATTTTCTTGAACATTATATTTTGAAATATTAAAAAAATATCGGATTTTGGCAAAGGTCTTAGCTTGTTTCACTTGTGCATAAACAATTTATGTACCCAAAATCACATATATATCTCTCAGCAATCCCAATGGATGGTAATCTTATTAATTATATGGAAATGCATAAGAATATAAGTGCTTACTTTTTGGTTTTCCTTGCTATTTTTTCGTTAGATGCCAATGATACTATGTTCTGTCTTCTTTTGCTGCATATTTCCATTCTATAACATTCTTCATTTTTAAATCATCAAAGTTAAAAACTTCGTCTTGAGGATCAACATTCTCAGATGCATTAACTGTTTTTTTCAATGCAATCATCGTCGCTCTTGATCTATAAATGTTTACATATATCTTTATTGATGTCATTCACCCTATATCCAAAAGGTAGAAGACAATTAAAATCAACATCCATTTAAAATACAATCAATAAACATTCATAACCTAAACAAAATCAACATCAATATTCACTATAAACTCTATTTGAAAAATGTTTAAAAAAATTAAAAAATATGTTTACCCTTACTCTACCTTGTCCCTCCTCCCCTTCTGTCATATATAAAACTAAATAGAAGACAATTAAATACCCCCTACCGCCTAAACCTCTCACACATATATAATAATTAATTTTTAAAAAAAATATGTAAACTTGCCCTTTAACCCTCCCTAAACTATATAATAAAAAAAATTAAAACATAAACCCCTCCTAAACTATATAATACAAAATTTTTAAAAAAAATCAAAATTTAAAAAAAAACATTAAAACCTAAACCCCCCCCAAACTATATAGTACAAAATTTTAAAAAAAAATTAAACCTAAACCCACCCCCCTAAACTATATAATAAAAAAATTAAAACCAAATCCCCCTCTCCTCGCACCCCCTTCCCCCGCTCTGTCTCCCCCTTCCCCCTCCTCCTCGCACCCCCTTCCCGCTTTGCCTCCCCCTTCCTCCTCCGCCCCCTCCGCCTCCCCCTTCCCACTCCTCTCGTTGCCCCCTCCCTTCCCCCTCCTCCCATGGCCCTCCCTTCCTCCTCCTCCCATTGTCGCCTTCCCCCTCATCCCCCTCCTCCTCCTCCATTCCCCCTCTGCGGGACTTTGGCCGCTCGCTTGGGCGCCAAAGGGCCCTAGAGGGAGAAGGGAGGAGGAGGAGGGGGAGGAGGGGGAAGGGGGAGGCAAGAGGAGGAGGAAGGGAGGGTGGCGGGAGGAAGGGGAAGGGGAAAGCGGAGGGGGAAGGGATGGGGTGGGAAGAGGTTGAAGGAGGAGGGGAAAGCGAGCAGAGTGTCGCTCACTTGGGCACTAAAGGGATTCCCCTCATGGGCCTATCCCTTTGGCACCCAAGCGAGCGATGCTCCACTCGCATTTCCCTCCTCCTTCCACCTTCTCCTATCCCGTCCCTTCCCCCTCCCCCCTTCTACCTCCCCCTGCCCCCTCCTCCTACCACCCCCTCCCTTCCCCCTCCTCCCCCCAACCTCCCTTCCTCCTCCTCCCGCCGCCCCCTTCCCCTTCCTCCCCCTCCTCCTCCTACCTTCTCTTTCTACGGCCCATTGGCTCCCAAGCAAGCGGCCAAAGGCCTGCAGAGGGAGAAGGGAGGAAGAGAAGGGGGAGGAGGGGGGAAGGCTATGGTAGGAGGAAGGGGAAGGGGGCATGAGGAGGAGGGTGATGGGGCAAGCATAAGGGAAAAGGGGCGCGAGAAGGAGGCGGGGGGGAGGAGGGGGAAGGGAAGGGCGTGGGGAGGATGGTGAATGTGGCGGATGGAAGAAGGGGAGTGAGGAGGAGGGGGAAGTGTTAGGTGGAGGGGGAAGGGGTTGTGAGGAGGAGGGGGAAGGGAGGGGCGCAGTGGGGAGGGGAAAGGGGCTGGAAGGAGGGGGGGGCGTGAGGAGGTGGGCTAAGGGGGCAGCGGGAGGAGGGGGTGTGAGGAGGTGGGGAAGGGGGAGATAGGTGGGAGGAGGGGGAAGGGAGGGGCCCGAGGAGGAGGGGGAAGGAGCAGGGGGGGAAGGCGCAGGGAGGGAAGGGAGGGGGCGAGGGGATGGTGAAGGGTTACAAGGGAGGCTTATTATTTTTGTAAATCTACGTAAAAAAAATTATTATTTTTTTAAACCAAAACTAAAATTCGTGATATAAGGGGGCAAGCCTTAGCTCGATTAATACTACATGACTTAAAAAAAAAACATTTAAAATATATATATATCTATATAACCCGAAAATTTGTGGGATAAGGGGGAAAGCCTTGCCTTGATTAATACTACATGAATTAAAAAAAATATACATTTAATATATATATATATATATATATATATATATATATATATATATATAATCGGGAAAGTGGTAGATCCTCCTCTCTTGAAAGTGTTAGGAGCTCTTCTCCGCAATCTTCCCGTTCTTCTTGAAATCCCTTCGTGAATTACTTCAAAGTCTAAACAATATTGTATTAATAAGATAGATTAGGTTTAGGTTTACCATTTTTAATAATGTGAGATAATTAGGTTTAGGTTTACCATTCTTAAGAATGTGACATAAACAAAATGAAAAAAAAATCAATAAAGCCATAAAATAAGCATTGCCAAATTAATAAAGCCATAAAATAATCATTGCCAAATTAACAATAAAACTAATTAATTTATTAAAAATAGAAAATGTATATGGTTTATATAGCCTAGATTAGGTTTAAAATTACTTGTTTTACGAATGTGGGATTAAAAAAATGAAATTAGTTAATGCATTATTATTAAATTTATATAAGATGGGTTTACATGAAATATGACTAATGTTATGAATGTGGTAGTAAAAAAAAATGTAAATAGCCATTACTTTATTACGAATTGTATATAAATAATTTTACAAGAAATTTTCCTAGACTTATATGTCTGGGAAAATTTTGAACGAAAAGTTTGGAAGGAAAATTTTGAACGAAAATTTTGGAGGGAAGTTTTGGAGGGAAAAGTTTGGAAGGGATTTTTTGGAGGGATATTTTCATTCTCATAGCTATAAGATTGTTAGTTGACAGTTGCACCATTCTACTTTTTGGTGAGGACTATGTAAAATTTCACTGTCTTATCTATTAAGATTTTTCCATAATTCTATCTTTTAGTTAGAAGTCATGGACTCATCTGAATTAAATTCCAATGTCAATGAAGAGTTTTATTGTTCATCTAGCCAAGATACTTCCATTGCAAGCAATCCAATCAAGCATGTTCTTCAAGAAATTCCTAATTATGAATATTTTGAAGACACTAGTAATGAAGGGAAAGAATGTGATGATGATGAAGATCTTCCTCCAAGTGGGGATCCTAAAGACAGTAAGCAAGTTGATGACAATTTCCCTCCCAGCGAGGATTTTCAAGGCATCAATGGTGATTTTGCTGAAAGCAAGGATTTTGATGGGAATAATGATGATTTTGCTGAGCATGCATGTACAAATAATGTTGGTGGTTTTATTCATAGCAAGGATTCTAATGGGATGAATGATGATTTTCATTCAAGCAAGGATTTTAATGGGACCAATGATGATTTTCCTCCTAGTGAGGATTTTTATGGGACTGATGATGATTTTCCTCCAAGTGAGGATTTTAATGGGATAGATGATGATTTTGGTCAGGAAGAAGACATCAATAATGATGAAGATAATTTTCCTCCAAGTGAGGATTTCAATGGAACTGATGACGAGTTTCCTCCAAGCAAGGATTTCTATGGCACCAATGATGAGTTACCTCCAAGTGAGGATTTCAATGGAACCGATGATGACTTTCCTCAAGCGAGGATTTCAATGGCACCAATGATGAATTTCCTCCAAGTGAATATTTCAATGGAACCGATGATGATTTTCCTCTGAGTGAGGATTTCAAAGGCACCGATGATGATTATCCTCTCATCGAGGATTTCAATGGAATCAGTGATCATTTTGTTGACGATGAAGCCACAAATGATGAAGACAATGATTCTCCTCAAGTAAGGATGTTACTGGAACCAATGATGAAGACAATGATTCTCCTCAAGTAAGGATGTTACAGGAACCAATGATGAAGACAATGATTCTCCTCCAAGTAAGGATTTTATAGGCAGCAACGATTTCAATGTTGAATCTCAAGAGTTCCCTTTCAGTGAAAAATTTAGTGGCACCAATAATGTTGATGGTCACATTGATCTGTCAGCATTTGATGGACTTATTAGTGATCCTAACAATAATTTTCATACTAAATTTGGTGATGAGATTTTCAATGACGGGGATCATATGCATCACAATGAAAACATTCATTCTAATGAGGATGTTGTTGCAGACATAATGGTCCAGGAAATGCAGCGAAACAATCCAATAATGAGCAGGATTAAGTGTAGGACTAGATCTTTTTATGTCAATCCAAAGCATTCCAATTATACAAGGTCTACGAAAGAATTGCTCACAAATTGAAGTTCAGTTACTCATTTGATTTCGAGTGAGTTTTGCCACAAAATTTGTTTGAAAGGTATAGGATACAATTATGTCTTGGAGAAAAGGAAGGTGTATTTATCAATGAACAAAAGTATGCAAAATTCATATTTAGTGGGGTTCCTGATTTCTACAAGGACAAGTTATGATTATCGCGTTGGAAATGTTCTTCTTTGCAGAAAGGCATTCAAACAGATTCACTCAATTGGTAATCTTTGATTATCAAGAATCCAAACAAGACTTGAAAAGGATCCTACATTTTATTCTGACAATTATCAAGGACGAAGCACTGGGCCATCAACACACATTGGAATATCATGGATGCATGATTTATTTTCCAAGCATGGAGAGAGTATGCCAAATAGAGAAACAATACATATTCCAAATAATTTCACAAGGCAGGAAATATACAACTTATACAGGGATTATGTTCAAGGTGGTGAAAGAAATGGCAACTTCATCAGATATGCATATTTCACAAGAGTATGGAAAAAGGAGTTCAACAACGTTTTCATTCTAAAGAGGTCAATGATGGGGGTCTGTAGTACATGTGCTTCTCTTAAATAAAGAAGGGATAGATCAGAAGGGATATAAAGAGGTATGTTTACAAAATTGTTTTTTTACGATAAATGTCAATTATTAAAACTAGTTATCAATATTTTTTGTTAAGTCTTTTGTAGATTCCATAATCAATGCACTGCAAGAACATCAAAATCAGCAATCAAATGAACGACAAAATTTGTACAAACATCGCAAGAAGTGTTATGATGCTCCACATAAGTATATGGGTTTGATAATTGATGGCATGGATCAGACAGAAACAAAAAAACACTCTTGCCACATTTTGTCCATGTGCCAAAGAATTTAAAGGAGGAAAATTTAATTCGGTTTCATTTAGTTGGGTGTATGGTTTTTAATGGTGGAATGTTTCCAAGGGTTTACTTTACATCTCCAAATATTCCCAATGATGAAAATTTTACCATCACCATTATTCACCATATCCTTACTCATTGGCCTGGTGATCTTCCTGAAGTTCTATATCTACAATTGGGCAATACAATACGAGAAAACAAAAATCAGGTTGTGTTTGGTTATCTAAGCATGCTTGTTGAATTGATAATTTTTAAAAAGGTAAGAGTTGGTTTCGTTTTTGTTGGGCATACGCATGATCATATTGATCAAATGTTCAGCCATTTTGCAAGGACATTGAGGAGGAAGAAAGTCGGGAGCCTACCATCATTGATTGAAATTATAAGAAAACCATACCATCCATAGCCTATTGTACAAAAATTGGAAAAAACTATTGACATATGAAGATTTATGTTTGGATCGGAAGGTGAAGAAAGGTTCATTGAAAAACTTAATGACATTAGCTTTCAACATAAATTTCGTATAAAAAAGATTTATGGAAAAACACTACTGTGGGGAAAGAAGTACTCAACTAGCACAGAATGGGGGCCTTCATCAAGTTTGGCATTTTTGAAATTCGTCCCAGATCGTCAAATGTATGCTTCAAATTTATTATTATTGCAATCATCTGCAGAGATTCATAATGCAAGGCGAAATAGTAGAGATGTTGATTCTTCTCAATGCTTGGAAGAAATAAAAAAATTCTATCGAAGATACATAAGAGTACTTTGATGTTTATGATTCTATTTGGTGGGAGTCTTTTTTCATGGAGCGGAGTGACATAATTTCAAACTCTACAAATGGAGATATATATTTGAAGTCTCCATTTTATTGGCCACAAAGTATATCAAATGAAAATGAGGTAACAAATGTTGAACCTCAAGGTGTTGAGTTTTCTCAAGTAGAGGAAAGAGAAATGCATATTGGCTCTAGAATATCATCCGCAAAGCATCGAGAGATGGAAGACCTTTACAAGGGCTCAATACAAGATATCAAGGAGGGTTGCATGATTGCATTTTTGGCTACAGATGATGCACGTCATTATCCATTCTGGATTGGAAAAGTTATGAAGGTGAATAAATAAAATGAAGAATTAGTATCGGTAGAAATACATTGGTATGCGACAGATACACACCCATTTGATGGTGTGTACAAGGCATAGATGGTGGTTGAGAAAAAGGTTTGCAGAAAGAGAAAAATAAAGGTTCAAAAAATAAATCTTTGCTGCATTGACATCTTGAAATTAGAGGAATTCGATATACTTGTTATAATTTCAAGTTGACAAATAAAGACACTCTTTGCTCCAATACTATAGATATTATCAAGAGGTTGTTTCCAAAACAAGAAGTTGTGAGATGAGAATCCGTTAAACCAAGCCGTAGATCACGAAGGAATATGACATCTGAAATGACGGGAATAGATGTAGATTCAAATGGTGCACCCATTGATAATAGAGAATAATATGGGTCATATACATCTTCATCCAGTCCTTCATCTACAAAAAAAGTAGATTTTGATGGGGTGTCAGAATCCATGGATGAATTTGAATAATTTCACATGAAGCATTTTGATTTTTTTATAGTATGTTGTTTGTAATTGAAACTCAGAAGGAATTTTTGAATATTTATATGAATCATTTGTTCTTGTATGGTCTAATATATTACTTCATTATGAATCGCCTCATAATTTATTTGTTTTTATATGGTTAGAATGGTGAATTTATTTATGATTTTTTTGTTTAATATGCAAGTTTCAAAAAAGTTGTAATTTATCTCTTGAAGAAAAAAAAAATTCCAATTTAGGGGTTGATTTTACAGTTTTTGTAAACAACAGTATGGGATGTTTAGGCCATGGCTCTACTTTTTACCCTGAGAAAAAAAAATGTATACTGTTGTCAACACTTTTCTATTTGGGGGGTTTTTTTGGTGTTTTTTTTGCAAAAATCATCGTTTTTATGGCTAGAGTTCTCATTCATAGTATAAAGTTCTCCTTTCATAGTATAACTGGTTAATAGTTCAAAGCAGGAAGAAAACAATATTTGGAGATTCTTGAGCATAATAGAGCCATAACGGTTAATCTCTAAGTGTCTGGATATGTATGAAGCAGTTCAATATTTTAGTCAGACTTTTCATATGATAATCAAAGATTGAGATTAGATACAAAAGTGTGGAAGGTTAGTGTTCTTAACCCAAGTCTCTTTCTTGCAGGTTAGTGGTTCTAGTGTGTTTCTAAGGACTGGTTCTTTCATTTGCAAATAGGGTTTCATATGATATGTTCTCTCTTCTGTTTAACCTTGCAAAAAATGACCAATTCCATCGATTTAAAACTCAAAATGCCTCATGTATCTGTTTTAGTAACCTTCTTTTATTTCTACACAAATTTCTTCATTCTTTCCATATTGGGGAATATATGGCTTCTATACTTCCCAATTCTTTGCTTGCGAGAGTCATCTATATCAAGTTACTTCTCATATGATGAAGGTTTTCACTTTGCAATTATGGCAGGTATCCCCTGTGTAGTGGGAAATGGATTTCAGTTCATTGTTGGCCAAGCTGCAGGGTATGCAACAGTTGATGTCATGTAGTTATTGTATTTATTACGAAGACTATCATTATAATAGTAGACCATTGTTAGTGAAAGTGAAACAAAAAAATTGGAATTTTTTTTTATATGATATATAAAAGTGAATAAAATTGCAATTATCCATCATATTGAAACATGGAAACATGATAAGTAGTGATTGCCTTCATTCCAGTGGAGTCACTTATATTAAAACTTGGAAAATTGAAAATATAGCATATAAATGGAGATAAAAACCATTCATGACACTCATACAATATATAATGTTCCTTTTACTAAGGATGCAAACCAATGATGAGACTCAAACCTAAGATTATTTGAATTTTGTTGACTTTGTTTTGCAGTTTGGACTCTATAATTTATAATGTATGTACTACTCCATTTGTAGGAATTTCCCTTAGATGCCACATTTTGGGGCATAGTTTTATTTCGAGAATATTAGAATTCTTCATGGAGAACTTACACATTACTTACAAGCACGCTAACAATGTTTGCAGCTGTTGTTGCATTGCTTATTGCTTCAGCGCATCCTGAATTCTAAGTATTTGATGAAACACAGTAACAATTTTTGTTGGGATATCAGGTAGAAATCAATAAGGATATTACAACTTTAGAAATATTAAAAAATAATAGATTTTATTTAAAAAATTAAAACCCTATGGGATTCCCAAGTGCTGAATACAAAATACAATGAGCTTATTTTAGCGGTATCATTGGATTAAAGGATCTAGAAGTAGGTCCAAATTTCCATTCTTATTCTTTTATCTCTTCTAGTGAATCTTTGGACCCATCACTTGCAACCTTATGATTGGTCTTGGAGTTGGAAAATATTGAGAATGTGTTATTTTTATGATATACAATACTAGAACAAACTGACAATACTGGAGGAGCTAGCCAGCTAATGGAGCTAGTGCAACAGTAGCTCGACAATTTCATGGAAAACATAGATCAGCTATACTATATTCCATTCTTCTGTTCTACAATTATTTTAAACTGGCACAAAAATTAAATCCACCAACATTTAAATTTTTTATTATAACATCTCTTTGAATGGATCCTTGATAGAATAAATTCAAAAATTCTAAACATAAATAGAATAATCAGGCAATTATAAACTGAAAACAAGATTTTACTCTGAAGATTCAAAAATTCTTAATAAACATATGCAATGGCGCAAACAATAATTTAAAAGCTAAAATTATTATATTAAGTATACATCTAAACCTGCACATTTGAGAGAAAGCTTTTCAATCAACATATATACCATGGACTATTGACAACAAAACCAACAAGGAAAAATCATCACTTTCTCGCATGTCCCATAAAATAGGAATTGCAAAAAAAAAATATATTGTAATTCTTTAAAGCAAAGAATGCAACCTTTTCCAATCATAAACATATAATATGCACAGTGGATTCTACAAAAAGGATAAACAAAGATCAAGCAACACAATCATATTATCTAGTCAATGCGATAAAATAAACACAAATACTTCTAACATCAAACTCATTCTAGAGAAGCTCTGTCATACCTTTTATAGCACTTAGAGAAGTTCTGGCAAATTTTGTGTCAGCAACTCAACAAAACATAGAACATAAGCATCTCCATCAGCTTGTACATATCAAAGCCATCCATAATCAAACAAAATTTAATTGAAAAATAGATTTACTACTATAAAATAAGATATATATTTCTTAATAAGAAACCTTTAAAAATATTTAGTAAGGATCTAAATTACACAAGATTTATAGAAAAGTTTCCTAAATGATCGAATCCTATAAACAATTTTAGTTTGTTGAATACTGAGAAATTTACAATTATGTTCCCATGCTGACTTTGAAATAATTATGCATATTTGTTGTTTAAGAACATGTAGAGAGAAAAGGGTGTATACGTCATTTCCTAGTCCCCAGAACCTAGTCCCCAGAACCTTATGAAAAGGTTTCCATACCAGCTCCTATAGGTTGTATAATTCATGTCAATGATCACACTAAGCCTCGCTCTTGTCATAATCGGCCATTGCTACTATAATAGGGATTGTATTAAAAGACTGGGTACTTTTTTTGTCATTGTTGTTGACTGGGGAGACATCAGTAAAGTCGCAAAATATATATGGAACTCCCAAGTCCTAATTATTGTCTTATGTCTAGCACTGTGCCATGTGTTGCAATGATTTTAGTCCACTAAATTACCAACATAACTCTATTCAGAACTACCATCATCTGCCACACTTGTAATGTATTTACCTATTATTCCCTTGGTCATTCATAAGTAGTACATTGTAGATGTCAATTGAGTGTATCTCAAGTGGTTGAGAGGAAAATATTTTACACTCCCCACCAGGTTCAAATTCCACATTGTGGCATGTTTTCTCTTAGTGAACTGATTGTTGATGGGCTATATATGATCTACCCATGATTTATTGACTTGTAATTGTTCCTTGAAGAATCTAGGGTTTACCCTAGGTACCATCCTCAAAATGAAGGGGAGTGCTTGGGAGGTTTCCCCAGGATGTGTTACTTGGTAGAAGAAAAAAAGTAAAAACGTTGTAGAGAAGAACATCAAGAAATCAAAGACCAATTGAAATGGGTATCATATGTGATTATGTATCATGAGACCAAACTTTGATTAGACACAAATCAAGTGTTGAAATTTAACCTTGAACTGTTGCATCGCCAGACACATATTAGTTTCTATGAATTTATTTTGACTATTCATATCGTGCCTATGATAACTAGATACTGCCTGACTCCAACAAAGAAAAACAAAATGAATACTAGAAATGAATTAATAGAGTTATGGACAAAATTTTCCACATCGAACATTCGATAAGAAAAATATAATCCCTCATGGAACGATTACATGACCCAAATCATTATTGTTTTCATCTACTATGATAACTCTTATCTAAGTCTTTCATTTGTTTCTTTATCAAGTCTTAGAAATTTTGATGAGGTCATGTTTACTAAAGCATTCACTATTATTGTAATATCCCGATTTTGACCCTATTGCATTAAAATTGTAAATGATGAAAATATCGTTATTAAATCATGGTGAGGATCTCAAGGACAAGGCCCCACCATCGATTTAGTGTTTTATGTGTCGACAAATAAAAATCAGTGCAGATGATTCTCGTGCTAGCCACGCACAATAGAAATTAAGACATCATGTAAATATGAATTTTAATGAAATACCCACAACTATCTATGCAACGCAACAAGAGATGGGGGCATGATTTTAACAAGGAATAGGGAGGGAAAATATTCAAACCCTTGAGCCAATAGTGTCAATCCAAGTGTCAAGAAGAGAACCCATAAACCCTCAACTACCCATTTTCACTTATGCACCCAGTCATTTAATTCTTCCAAGAGTTGGTTGAGGTAGTTAATTCATTGGGAATGGAGAGGTATGGTAGCTCAATTTCGTGTATGGGAAAGCCATCAATTTGGGAAATCATATTTTTGCTTCTTGGGAAAGCGAACACCCACGAAATTGTGCCCAAGCAATTCTTCACCCATGTTCTTTGCTCCCTCACGTAGTATCAACTAGATAGGGCGTTTTCCTTCACGTTTTCCTTCACTTTCCATAGTTGGAAACTCATTTTTGTGTTGCACAGTGGCTGGGAGGAAGAGAGTCACGATTTGGGGGTTTATAGAAGTCATTTTTGCCTCTTGAATTCCCATAAACATTTTCTGAAATCGATTTTCTCTCCCATGGTTGATTCCCCATCTAACATTTTGTTTTTTGGTTTCCCACGATTTCGGAAACTTATGGAAACCCCATTTTGGGAGTCCCACCGTCAAAACGTTTTTCTTCATACCCAGCACTTGTGTTTTGTTGTTATGTGCATCCCTATTTTGGCTTGTACTTGTGAGTAAGAAATTAGGAGTGGAAGAGAACCAGAATTGGCTTGATAAAACTAGTGAAGAGAGTAACCTCATAGAAAGATCAAAAGGTATGGCTACTCTTCTATGCACACCTTGAAGAACACTAGAATGGAAGGTACGGCCCGAGGGACTGTGTAGCAGTGAAGGTAATACTTTCAATGTTGGGTGTGTAGGTATTGTGCAAACCAAGCTAGATAGATCTTGCAGAGGTATGGTTGATCTCACTAGCTTAGCAATTCATTCCCTTCCATTTCCTTAGCAGCCTGATAAACCCAACGGTGGATTGGATTGGCTGAATTTAGTGTGTATTTGGATATGTGTGAGCCTACTATTCCCTTTTTCCTTGTAGAAAGCATGCCCAGCTCGGGGGTGGCAGTTGTGTTGAAATATTTCTGATACAATTGTCCTGTGGTTGGGTGGAACGTTGCAGTTTCATAGCCAATTGCCTGGGACTACTTCGTTTCAAGATAAGTACTCTCTTGTTTTAATTCTGAAATGTATTTATTTAACGATTCTTATGAATATGTTGAATGCATCCTAGATGTGTAGTACAAATTTACTTCTGCTGTGTTTCTTGCATTTATACATCTGCATATGTATTTTATTTTCAACGGATTTTTGTTAACAACTATTGGGCTAGATGCCCAACCTTAGCGTCATGTTATCTCCATCACACTAGATCGATGAGAGGGGACGTGACAATTATTACAATACTTTTACATGTGGTGTTCTAGAGTCTTAAAAATATAAGTAAGTATGGAAAAAAAGTGCCAACCTTAACAATTTGGACTCCACAAAATACAGGATTTGAACTGCAGTATGAAAAATGTGTCATGTAAAAAAATTAGCGAATAGACAAGAAATAATATATCCTTGGCTGGAAAATATCCACATGAAGAAACATGTAACTGGTATTTTTTCTTAAAGGCCATTATGAATGAATAAAGGCCAAGAATATTACCAGAGTATTTTACAAAGATAAAACACTTGCTCCAAACTTCCTAGGTTTGACTATGTAGCTTTTACAACCATATATCCAACAAGTATATTGATGTAGTGCCAATCTTCCTTTAGTTTGGCATCAGATATTGGATGGGTAGTCCAAATGCATATCTGACTACTAGTCAAAAGTTTAAGGTCGAGGTTTATATCAATAACGTGTCTAACAAAAAACAAGGTTCTCACTAAATAGTGAGGTTAATGGACCGCTAATCGATCCACCAATATACAATTCTCTCTATTGTATGCCTCACCTGTATGGAATGGGATTCAAAGTAATGAGACCAACTAAAAGTACTAGGTGATTTGGGAAGAAAAACCACCCCTCAAACCTAAAACCTAAGCCAAAGGATGTCCACTCTTTTCATTGAAACCCCCCAGGGCATGTTTCTTGGAGCACTTCCAAAAAACATGTCTAACTTACAATGACTATAACTAAATGAACTCAATTTCAATATCAGGAGGAGGCATAATAATAACTACTTCATGGCTAAGATATAAAAAAATTAAAATTTAGACCTAATTATCATTGTTAAAATCAACAATATGTAGAAAACATCAATTTAAATAATTACACTTACTCATCTAGGCTCCTTGTGTATAACTCTAATTTGCTTATAACCAATAAAAGGGCGGAAAATGTCTGTAAAAATTGTTTAAGGATAGTCATTTCTTGAATTTGGGAATATGAACCCAAGAAGTATACCCCTTTTTAATTCCCAATTCAATCTATCTAACAATCACCAAAAAATTATTGAGATTTGGAAGGATACTGAAAACTTTATTATGGGTATAGTTAGCAAGAATCCCCTCATTAAATATTGTATTGGAGGATGCACCAGGTTTAAGATGGTCAGTTATCCTGGAAGATGGATTGGATGTTGCACAATCAGACAGTTTTAAAGATGCATATGTCCTGTCACTGATAGAACATTTTCATTCACAAAATATTTTTTTTCTAGATGACGCATATGACTGAAAGCTAGTCGTCATCACGATTGAAAGATTTAGGATGGTTGGGGTTGGAAAACAAACTACCAGTAGAATGGACTCAATAGAGTTTCCCTACAAATGGCGTACATATGGAATCCATAAGACTTCTAACTGGAAATAATCCTTGGTCTAGGAAGCAAAAAAATAGGTTCATCCTATAAAGTTACTAAGGGGTACCAAGTTTCATTAACTAATCAATGAAAAGAGATGAAAAAGTCAAAATGGCATCCCATCTGGAAAATCCAAGCACCATTAAAAGAAAAAAATATCCATGGCTCATACTTTGCAATAAAGTGATCACTTAGGATAATATACAAAGGATAAGCCAAAGAACACTCATCATCTATATATTTCATGTGATTCTACCAAGGAATTTTGGTCAGTTGTTAGGAAAACTACTAGATAGAAAGGAAGATGGGAAATAGAAACAATTGAGGAGGCCTTAGAATCCTGGGTAGCATATAATGACATTAGAAAGGATAATCACCCAATACCTGCATTTGTTCTATGGACCATTTAGCTATCAAGGAATGCTACCCTATTTCAAGATAAGATTGTAACACCTGTTATGACTTTCTAAAGAATTCAAGGTGCATATGAAAAATATGGAAGATTTGAAGAAAAAAAAGTATTAGTGGGGAACCATATATCGATAAATTATAAAACAAATCCTTATGGATTCTTTGATGGAGTGCAAACAAAATCCAAAATAAAGTGGCATGGGAGAAATACTACACATCTCAAATTCCCAATGGATTTCATATGAATGTGTACTAGAATCAATCACAAACAACTAAGGAGAAGTTATGGAAGCCTGTAGATTAATGACAATAGCTTTTAAGGAAAGGATAAGAAATATCAATATATATGGGATCTCTAAAATTTCTATATCGTGCATGACAAGGTACTTCAAAATGAGAAGCATTGGACTTCATGGGAAACTTCAACATGCTGATAACCTGGAGAAAAAACTTCCTGTTTGTAGACTTCCAGCGATCTCTCTTGTCAAATTTGAAGACTTCTATATAATTATAGTCTATAGACTTCCAACAAACTATCTTGACAATTTTGAATACTTATTTTCATGCCTTTAATTGCTTCCCGCTACTCAATGTGCCCTTAAATCCTATTATGTAGAGAGCTTTAATTATAGACTCCCCATATCAACATTATATTCAATAGCGAGAGAATTTAACTTCCATATTGCATCATTGGCTAGATATTTACAAGGATAAAAAAAAGTGATGAACTTGTCATGAATTAAATATTAATTTAAATACCTTTGAAAACATTAGAGTTGAATAAAATGAGTGCTATGTTGAAAACTAAAGTGAAAAAAAACTCACCAGAAGGAAATTGAGTGCATGCCTAACAGAAAAGAAACGTACTCAAAAGGAGTGGATGCATCCATCATGAAACGTTACATATTGCAACCATCACAGGGTTTAGGGAAAGGGTACATATTAAAGCAAAACCAAACGTGCTCTACTAAAATTGGGGTTTTCAAGTTAAATTTTAGATCTAAATATATATGTACCCAAATAATGTAGTGTACTATGCGACCCTTATATTTTTCACATGTCATAATATGCTTGTCATTTTCTCTACATATATGGATAAGATAAGACACTTTCATTGATGTCCAATGAATGATCACAATAGTAGGTCCATGGAACATAGAAGTGCAACTAGTTCAAGTACATAGTGAGAGTGCAAATTCAACTCCTATCACTTATCTACCAAAGGAAACATATAATGGTTTTGTCTTCTTCACTGAGCCTGGAAATATTGTCATGTAACACTGAATACTATTTGCAGTGTGCTTAATACTTGCTATGAATGTTGAGATTCGAGAATATCAAAACAAAGGTTATGAAATAAAATATTTATGTTAGAACAATACATGAAAGAAATATAAAGCATTTGAAACAAACAAAATTGAATAAAATCAAGGGACCAACTTAACAATAAAGAAAACAATGAATTCCACATTTAAGGGAAACCTTATTTCATAAACCCACCACATATGAAGCTTCTCCTCATTGAAGTGCTCTTTCAAGTTGAATTGAAGAGACAGTACATTCATCCAAAGGTGAATTTTATGCAACCATAAACCATGCCATTCCACTTAGGTATTTCCATACATTATATTATCCTCAGACACTGGAAAACCTAAATGTTTCACCTATAAATAGAAAGATGTCATTCAAGATATGCAAAAATTGGAACTATTAGTATCTCAAGATAGTATCTGAAAATAGATTTCTTTGTCTAATGTATAAGGATGCTTGGAGGTGAAAAGGAGAGTGTCGAATTTGGAAAATGTCAAGAACATTTGCAAGAAATATGAAAGAAAATGTATTTTCTAAATTAAAATACAATCACTAACGAAATTGTTTTCTTAATAATGAAGCATGGAACCAAGAGCAATATATTAGATTTTCATTAGAAGGTAGTGTTCATGAACTTAAAATGAGAAAATATTTCCAGGATCAGTTCAAAATATGTCCACAAAAGGAAACCGATTTATGGAATGACTCTATATTGTGCAGTGGGAAAAAATTGGACACCCCAAATGATGAACAACTTCGATATCTAGGGAATAGTTGATGTTATGAAGTTATTGTGCAATAAGAATCATCATCTAGAGTAGACAACTTTTTAGTATACAATAGCGATAAGAATTGTCATATGTGATTCTACACTAGACACCCATGTATCTATACTTCCAGTTTCTACCTCAAAATTCCAAGGTCACATGCTCTAAAGACAAAAACACCAATGCAAATGGTATACAAGTTTCACAGCTCAAAATAAACCTTAAAATCCATTTTCGACTAATTCTAATAAAGGGAAACCATATATACCAACTATTGAAATAGGGAAAGAAACATAAACAACTACAATAAGCAACTCCGCAATCTAATGTTTGGAAAAATTACTTGAGAAGCAGCAGCAGAAAGAAGCGGGGGAGGATGAGGAGTAGCACAGTGGAGTGGGATGCAAAAACGACCTATCTAGGGAGCATTCCTTGTGGAATGGTGATTAGCATAGTGTGTTCATTTTCTAAGTGTATCCCCTCCTACTTCATCTACACCCAAGTCGACAATGGAAACACTTTGTCCCAATAAAAAAGCTCATTAGTATCACAAAATCTATAAAAAATGATGTACAATAAACTTAGAAAAAATATACCACTTTCAATGTATTAATGAATGAAAATAAAATTATATATATATATATAAGAGATTTGATATGTACACCTAATATAAATATTGTTGCATGGAGAGATAAAAAAAGAGATACAAGATAAGGTGGTAGCTTGTTAGGAAATCCAAGGGTTTGCAGGATAACATTCCAAACAAGGAAAGTGTTACGTGGTTGGTAGTGTTGAATCAAGAGGAAGCACTTTCCCAAGAGAAAAATTGATGGAAGAGCTTCTTGGTGGTACCCTTGAGAGTGCAGGGTTTAACTCCTAACATTGAGAAGTAGTTGTGAAAATGATGTTGATGATTATAATGATTCTCCATGTTCAATTTATCCTAGATATGATGCTCAAGTAGAGACTGAAGTAGTCTCAAGAATTTTAGGAAGTCATAACTCCATAGAAGTAGAGACTGGTTGTAAAGGGGGGAATCCAACTGGAAAAGCTTGAGATGACCCGTCTCAAGTTGTTAATGATAGAAACCTGTTAGACTCCTCAAGGAATAAGAGGTATGCTAGCTAAAATATCCTTCCTAAGGATCAAGTCATTATGTGTTCATGTTAAGCCAAGTTAAAGATGCAACCATTCCAATTGTAGAAATGGATTTTCAGACATCAATGAAAAAATATACACAATTCTAATTGGCCATACAAACATGAATCATAGGGAAGTTACATGGGTGCAAATGCAATGAAGAATACTAAAGTGTCCTACCTAGGACCTTTGTGGCATCCCCGATTATAAGACAATAGAAAGGGCGTTTTCTAAGCAACTAAGTGGAATGATTTAGGATGTCAAGGCGCACCTAGCTTTCCTTATATTCTTGTTTTTGCTCAACACATTTCCAATAGTGGTCAAACAACACAAGATTTGAAAGGAATGCTCCTCACCAAAATATGAATTAATCTACTTTTCAGACAACCACTGAGGCCATGTAAAAAAAGCAAAAACCCTAAAAGAAAGACAAATTGTTCCACTAAAAAGATGCTCAAGAATTTTCATCATCTACTGAAGAAGATGACCCATCAACATTTTCTACATGCTCTTTGATTCTTATAAGATCTAAAAGATCGATTGCTACATCAACATTCTTGGAAGAATATATAGAAGGAGATTGTACAAACTGTGATGGATTCTTAGGAGATTGAATAACTGGCATTACTGAACTCTTTGATGCCTACTACAAAAAGGAAATTCGTCCTTTAATAAATAGAAACACTATTTAATTCAGAAAGTATTGGAGTATTTCTCACGGCTCCTTTTTTGGTTGGATTCATCATTAAACCAATGTGAAGAACCCGCAACAATTAATTAGTTAAAATACATGATATAGCAGAAATAACAGAACTCAGAATCACTTTTATTGAACGCAGGGCACTTCGAGGGGGAAACCTCCTTTGAGCAAGCTCAATACAAATAACTTCACGATGCCTTCATAGGCCTCAACACACACTTATATACTAAGTCTAGGCACCAATACTATGGGTCAAAACCATGGGCCAATACAAACTATGGATCAACAATACTACGGGCGACTTACAAAGCATATGCGCCAAACAACAATAACACAAAATATGGATCAACAAATACTACGGGATGACTTACAAAGCAGATGTGTCCAACAACAATATACTAACAAAGTAAAGACATGGGTTCCTAACATCCCCTCCCCCTTAGAAAAATCTTTGTCCTCAAAGCTTTATATGTGGAAATTGTTGTTGAATCTGAAGGAGTGGTTCCCATGTAGCATCCTCTGGTTGCATGCCGTGCCATTGAATTAAGACCTCTGTGATAGAGCGAGAGTGAAGCTGACGAGTGCACTTATTGAGGACGGCCTCCAGCTCCAAAAGGATGGATCCTTCTTTATCCAGTTCGGGTAAAATAGTTTGTGATTTGATGTTGGTGCCAAGAACTTTTTTCAGACAAGATACATGAAATACTGGAAGAATGCGGGAAGAAGGAGGAAGTTCCAATTTATAAGCAATGAACCCAATCTTCTGAAGAATCCGATATGGCCCAAAGAACTTTGGAGCGAGCTTATGATGCCCTTTGAGTTTTAGGGAGGATTTCTTGTACAGTTGGAGACAAAGAAAAACCATATCACCTGCTTGAAAAGTGCGCTCAGAATGGTGCTGATCGGCTTGTTGCTTCATGTGATTTCTTGCCATGTGAAGATTGTCCCGCAAAATGCAAAGAATCTGATCACGGTTGTGAAGGAATGTGTCAGCTGCCTGAACTAGTGAACTACTGGGGGTGTATTGAAGAAGAATTGGCGATGCCTGACCATAGATTACTTCATATGGGCTAATTTTAGACGCTGTGTGGTAAGCGGTATTGTACCACCATTCAGCGAGAGGGAGCCGCTTTTCCCACTGATGTTGTTGTTTAGAGGTGAAGCAACAAAGATAAGTTTCCAAGTATTTATTGATAATTTCAGTCTGACCATCTGTTTATGGGTGATACCCTAAACTCATATTCAGTTTGGTGCCTGTGTGGTGAAATAGTTTTGTCCAAAAATGACTAGTGAAAGTTGCATCACGATCCGAGACAATGGAAGAAGGGATGCCATGAAGACGAATATCTTGTCCAGGAAAATTTGAGCGACTAAGGAGGCTATATAGGGATGGATGAGAGCACCAAAATGACTATATTTGGATAGGCGATCAACCACAACCAAAATCATTGTCTTCCCTCCAGACTTAGGGAGCCCTTCAATGAAATCCATAGAAATATCTGTCCAATCCGTGTAGGTATGGGTAAGGGTTCGAGCAATCCTGGAAGGAGTGTCATTTCACCCTTATTGCGCTGGAAGGTATCACATTCAACCACCATCTGTTGAATTGTCCTTTTCATGCCCTGCCAAAAGAAGATACGTCGTGCCCGCTCATACATTTTGAGGAACCCAGAGTACCCTGTCGATGGAGAAGCATGGAGTTCATAGAAGAGAGCTTGTTGAATATCTATGCTCTGGGGAAGCACTAGACAACCCTTGTATCTCATGGAAGCACCATCCCAAGAGTAATGTGGTATAGCAGAAGGGTTGTTGGCCAAGTGTTGGATGATTTGAGATAATGAAGAGTCATTGACATAGCCCTGTTGAACATATGGCAACCAATTTGGAATAGGCATAGGAATAGATAAAAGAGAACCTTGGTCATCAAATGTGCGAGAAAGACCATCCGCCACAATATTGTCCTTACCCTTCTTGTAAGTGATCTCATATTAATAACCCATGAGTTTGATAACCCATTTTTGTTGTGCTGGGGAGGATACACATTGTTCCAGGAAATATTTCAGACTCTGCTGATCAATCTTGATGCAGAAATTATTCCCTAATAGGTATGGGTGCCACTTCTATACTCCATGCAAAATAGCCATCATTTCCTTCTCATATGTAGAGGAAGTTAAATTCTTACCTGAAAGGGATTTGCTAGTGAACGCAATGGGGTGTTCATCTTGAAGGATAACAACACCAAGTCCATTGCCGCAAGCATCACTCTCAATAGTGAATGGCTTGGAAAAATCAGGCATAGCTAGAACAGGTGTAGTACACATAGCTTGTTTCAGTTTTTCAAATGCACACTCAGTAGCATGTGCCCATGTAAAAGCATCATTTTTCAATAGAGCAGTCAATGGAGCTGCAATCTTCCCATAATCCTTGAAAAACTTGCGGTAGTAGCCAGTCAACCCCAAAAAACCACGAAGGCTCTTAAGTGTCTGAGGACGCAGCCAATTGTTCATGGCAGCGATTTTGGCAGGATCCACACGAAGCCCTTCTGCTGAGATAATGTGCCCGAGATACTCGACTTACTGTTGTCCAAAAACACATTTAGATTGTTTGGCATGGAGATGATGGTAAGAGAAAATTTTCATTACAAGATCCAAATGCTGGAGATGTTCAGCCCAGGTTTTACTGTAGATGAGGATATCATCAAAGAATACCAGAATGAATTTTCACAAGTAGGGCTGAAATATTTTATTCATCAAGGCCTGGAATGTAGAAGGAGCATTAGTGAGGACAAAGGGCATGACCAAAAACTCGTAGTGGCCATCATGTGTGTGAAAAGTTGTTTTAGGGATATCATCCTCATGAACCCGAATTTGATGATACCCAGAACGAAGATCCAACTTGGAGAAAAATTGAGCACCATGAAGCTCATCAAGAAGCTCATCAACAACAAGAATTGGAAACTTATCCTTGATAGTGAGGTGATTAAGTGATCAAAATTCAATGCAAAGGAGCCATGACCCATCTTTTTTTTCGGACGAGAAGAACTGGTGAAGAAAAGGAACTAGTGCTTGGGCGAATAATACCTTGCTTCAATAAGTCCCGAACGAGCATTTCAATCTCTGTTTTTTGTTGAAATGGGTAGCGATAGGGCCTGATGTTGGGAGGAACGCTTCCAGGAAGGAGTTGAATACGATGGTCCTCTGGCCTTGAAGGTGGCAATCCCACTAGTTCAGTAAAGACATCGGTATATCGATCCAGAATTTGTTGTAGATCCAAAGGAGTAGTGGAGATCGTTGATGGTTGCATCTGAATGGAATGGATATGAGCGATGACACCATGTGAATTCCTCTTAAGGAGTTTTTCCATGTGATGTGAGATGATGATGCTGAGAGACCCTGGTTGTAAGCCTGTCAATGTGTGTTTTTGTCCATTGGGGGAAAACTGCATCCAAAGTTCAGCAAAATACCATAAGATGGGGCCAAGTGTGTGTAGCCATTGAGTGCCCAAAACCACATCACATCTGCCTAAGGTCAAGGAAAACATGTCAGAGCGCAGGTTATAATCTCCCATAGAGATACGCACATTACGACACTTCCCTTTGTAAGGAAAGGTGCCCCCATTAGCAACCATGACTTCAAAGTTGGAGCAAGGATGGATAAAGCAATCATCCTGTTTGGCAATACGAGGGTCCATGAAATTATGAGTGCTACTAGAATCAATGAGTATTGTAAGAGGAAGCTTCTTGAAGTAACCCCTAACCAGCATGGTTTGGGGGGTGGTGATTCCAGCTAAAGCATGGAGAGATATCTCTGGCTGGTCATCCTAAGACGGAGGGTCAATAGGCGGCTCTAGAATGCCGACCTAAGCATCCATTGTATCTAGAGCTTCTTCACCAATTTCAGAGGCAAGCGGAGAATCCATATCCAAGAGATAGAGCTTTTGCTCAACACATCTATGTCCCTGAGTGAATTTCTCATCACAATTATAACAAAACCCTTTTTCTCTGTGTGCCTGCATCTCAGTTTCAAACAAATGCTTGATAGGAGTTGGTCGAGGAGTTGGCGGAATGGGAGGTCGTTGAGAACCCATATTTCAGAAGGGAACAAAAGTGGGTTTGGAGCGGTGTTGGGCTGCAATCTTGTCTTCTGCCAACTTAGCCAACCCCAGGGCTTCCATCATTGTGTTGGGACAGAACATTTTGACCTCAAAGTGGATTGCTTCCTTTAGACCACTGATAAAACAACTCCAGTAGAAGTCATCAGGCAATTCTTCAATGTGGTTGGCTAGTTTCTCAAATTCAGTTTGGTACTCTCTCACAGTGCCAATTTGGCGAAGTTTAGTGAGGGCTCCTGTGAAGTCATCAAAAGCACTGGGACCAAATCATTGCAAAAGTAGTTGGCAAAAATCTGTCCATTTTGGCTCTTCATGAGCCTTGATGTACCAACGGTACCATTGAAGAGCTTCCTGTTCCAGATGAAAGGATGCAAGCGGAACTTTGTTGACATCAAAAGTATTATGCAGACTGAAATACTGTTCTGCACGATAGATCCATCCAGTCAAATCAGTACCATTGAAGCGAGGAAAGTCAAGCTTTGGACCACAGAAATTGCTAGAAGAAGAGAACCCATTGTCTGATGAAGACTCAGACTGTCGTTTGTTGTTCATGGCTGAATGTTCCAGATGGAGGATGAGAAATTTTTCATCAAGATCCTGGAGTTTGTCTTGGATGGTTGCAAGTGCTTATTCCATGGTTTTTTCTCCTGCACAAGTAACAACCATAACCAGGAGTTTTTTCTTTTTTGAGTGGGTAGAAAAACAAAAACAGAAACTGTTTCAGTAAAGGAAAATCTGGATTTGGGAAAAAATCTGAAGGGTAATTGGGGTTTGACTAGGTTTTGGACACTATCAAATGGACAAGGAAGCAGAAAAGAATGATTTCAGAAGCGGGGTGAAAGAATGGGAAAATTTGGCAGAGAGGGATAAAGAAGCAAAATTAGGAAAGGAACTATGTGGTAAAATTTGAAGGTGATTGGGTAAAATCTAAGGAAGTTATGGCAAACCCTAAAAATAGACAAATGTGGGATTTCGGGCTTTGGGAAGTGGAATTTGGGATAGGGTCCTCACGAATGAAATATGCAAAATGGGATTACAGGGGTTCCAAGGAAGTTCGACTTGCGTATTCGGGTAGTACCCCTTAGTCCACGGCTCAGGTAAAACTGATAACCACTTTGCCACAAATGACAACTCTTGGTTTACCTCACGAATGGGAACTAGTCAATCAAGTAGGGGTCATTGCCCTTTTCGCTGGCAGGTCTTCTCAATGGGCCAGCTAGTTTGGGGTTCCTGTGGTACTTCTCACAATGAGTTTTAGGGCTTATACCCAAGTACTTCTCACAGTTAAGCAGATAGGGATTATTCCCAGATCTGAAGCTGCAACAGATGCGAAAAAAAAAATTTGGCAGAAATTCCATCCAACGAGCCCAAACAAGTGCTAGGATACAAGACGTGAAGAACCTGCAACAATTAATTAGTGAAAATACATGAGATAGAAGAAATAAGAGAACTCAGAATCACTTTTATTGATCGCAGGCCACTTTGAGGGGGAAACCTCCTTTGAGCAAGCACAATACAAATAACTTCATGGTGCCTTCATAGGCCTCAACACACACTTATATACTAAGTCTAGGCACCAATACTATGGTTCAAAACCATGGGCTAATACAAACTATAGATCAACAATACTACGGGCGACTTACAAAGCATATGTGCCAAACAACAATAACACAAACTATGGATCAACAAATACTATGGGACAACTTATAAAGCATATGTGTCCAACAACAATATACTAAGAAAGTAAAGACATGGGTTCCTAACAACCAAATCGGCATAATAATCAACATAATGTCATCTTGTGGTACAAATCTATGGACCCATATAAAGATCTCATCCACCAATCATATAAATATTATTAATTTAGTGACCTAAATATGCACATATTTTAGGCTTATCTGAATGCGATTCCATAAAACTGTGGCTGCTTATATTTCTTATATAATTTTTTAGGAACCCTTGAACCTTAGTAAAAAAGTCATATTTTCATATCATTAATTTTGGGCATTGGACCAATAAATTTCCACCTCCCTTTTATATCTATGTTGGTTACTAGAATGGATATTTTAAAATCCGCCATTTTCCCTACCATTTATAACTGTGTTGGTTGCTATAATGGATCTTTTAAAAACTGTCTTTTTCCCTGCATTAATTATTCATAGTGGAGAACCTCTCTTTTATGTTGGTTTCTATAATGGAACTTTTACAACTATGTTTCAAATAATTCCCATCATTTAAATATGTTTTGCTGGATCATTTCCTTTAGAGACTATAGAGTTTGAAATACCTTGAATTTTTGGTTATGAAAATTGCAAAGCTACTGGTCTATGGATTTAGAATATAATGTTTTTTGTTCATGAAATAGCAACATACTAGTAATATGGGTTGGCTATTAGAATGGATATTTTACTGTTGTGGACTGCTAGTAAAAAAAATGTCATATTTTCCGTTCATTAATAATTGGGATGATGTCATCTTGTGGTACAAATCTATGGACACCTATAAAGATATCAGCCACCAATTATATAAATATTATTCACTTAGTGACCTAACATGTTATTAGATTGAATATCCCTCAAATACATTGTTTCTTCCTAACATAATTGAAAGGTTATGGAAAATCTAGACACAAAGAAGCATGTATATAAATAATCATAAGACAACTTTAGCAAGTGATGATAACCAAGAAGGAACTTGTAAGATAAACCCATTTAAAACAATTAATCTAAATGGACTAGAAGCACCACCACTAGCTAAGGCATAGGATTTTTTGGTAGCAATATAGGCAGGGAAGGCACCTAGCACTTGCTTGAGATAGAATTGGCATTGAAACCATTACTTCGGGTGCTTCCCTTCACTTTCCCTAATCTCTCCCACTTAGCATTGGTGCTACTAATGGATCAAATGGCTCTTAATATGGACATCCAACCAACTTGCAAAGGAAGGATTCCTATGATGCCTTTATTCATGGTTGTGCTTAGACTCAAATAAGAGGGGTTGGAATTGGCACGGGATCCTTTACCTGAGTCCCCAATCTATATATAGGAAGTCATTTGGGGACACATTTTAGAACAATAATAAATTATTTGAGAAAATCTCATACAACCATACGCATATCAAAATGTATTAATAAGCTTACACACAATGAAGAAAAGAAAAATAACTGCAAACCAACCCAAAATTACTTACAAGACTAACAGCTGAGTTATGGAGCCAAGAACGATAGAAAATAGAAATTGGCAATGAAACCCTACTTACCATGTTACTCTTCTCCATTCAATGGGGATGATATATGTCCTAGCAAGGGTTAGGGTGAATTCCTATTGTATGATGATGAAACTGAGCCATGATCAAATTGAGCCACCATAATAGGAAAAAGAAGCTACACAAAAACCTTAAAATCAAAATTCAAGACAAGAGCTACACAAATGGAAAGGAAAATAAAAGAGGACAAAAATAAATAAATCCCAATGATCGAAACACCGTGACAAACCTTGATAGACATGCAATTTGTTACTTGTGGAGAAATCTCAAAAATTTGGTGCCAAGATTAAACCTCCTTCCACACTCTTTAAAAAGTTCAAAATTTTATCGCCACTTCACAAAAGCTCAAAATTTCATCGCCACTTAGCAAAAATTCAACTTCATGGTTTCTTGAGCAGTTCAAAATACAAATAAAATGACATAATATTCTTGCATTTTGTTTTGTGTTCTTTAAAAAAACTTTTTTCTCTCTCGATGAGAGGCTTCTTGAAATCCATTTAACAATTTCTCAAAATGTGGATTTTATGGTAGTAATTTCTTCATATTGTTATTATGTTTATATATACAAATATTGTTAATGTCGAATATTTCACTTTAGGCTTATTATTACTCTATTTTTTCGTTTTATATGAATTATTATATAATATCAATATACACTATTGGTTATATTCAATAGATGAATGTTATAATGTCTTAATGTGTTTTGTGTTTTTAGGTGTAATAAGTAGACAACCATTAATTTATTTTGTATTAAAAATCTAAGTGTAATTGGAGATTTCTCACTCATAATAAGGCATGTGAGGAATAACTTTCAGCCCTAGCAATTGATTTTTGACACGAATAATATACAAAATACATTAAGAAATTGAAAGTCTTGCATCGATTAAATTCGACCATGCCTTGAGGGTTCTAAATCAAAAGGTAGATAGATTGGCCAATACAACTTCTCACTTGGAAATAGGTGAAATTTATTTTATGTTAATCCCATAATTCTAAATCCAATGAAGTTAAAAATGAAAAGCTAGGAGGAGGAGAAGTGTCGAGTGGAAAAAATAGGTTTGAATTCCCCACCTCTCATAGTATGCTTGCACACTTGCATAACAAAGACAAAGATGGACCTATAGCGATCCTTAACTAAGAAATTGAATCACAGATGATATAGAACCCTTAAACTTCATAAATATCCAAAATACTCAGATGACCTAAATATGCACATATTTTAGGCTTATCTGAATGCGATTCCATAAAACTGTGGCTTCTTATATTTCTTATATAATTTTTTAGGAACCCTTGAACCTTAGTAAAAAAGTCATATTTTCATATCATTAATTTTGGGCATTGGACCAATAAATTTCCACCTCCCTTTTATATCTATGTTGGTTACTAGAATGGATATTTTAAAATCCGCCATTTTCCCTACCATTTATATCTGTGTTGGTTGCTATAATGGATCTTTTAAAAACTGTCTTTTTCCCTGCATTAATTATTCATAATGGAGAACCTCTCTTTTATGTTGGTTTCTATAATGGAACTTTTACAACTATGTTTCAAATAATTCCCATCATTTAAATATGTTTTGCTGGATCATTTCCTTTAGAGACTATAGAGTTTGAAATACCTTGAATTTTTGGTTATGAAAATTGCAAAGCTACTGGTCTATGGATTTATAATATAATGTTTTTTGTTCATGAAATAGCAACATACTAGTAATATGGGTTGGCTATTAGAATGGATATTTTACTGTTGTGGACTGCTAGTAAAAAAAATGTCATATTTTCCGTTCATTAATAATTGGGATGATGTCATCTTGTGGTACAAATCTATGGACACCTATAAAGATATCAGCCACCAATTATATAAATATTATTCACTTAGTGACCTAACATGTTATTAGCTTGAATATCCCTCAAATACATTGTTTCTTCCTAACATAATTGAAAGGTTATGGAAAATCTAGACACAAAGAAGCATGTATATAAATAATCATAAGGCAACTTTAGCAAGTGATGATAACCAAGAAGGAACTTGTAAGATAAACCCATTTAAAACAATCAATCTAAATGGACTAGAAGCACCACCACTAGCTAAGGCATAGGATTTTTTGGTAGCAATATAGGCAGGGAAGGCACCTAGCACTTGCTTGAGATAGAATTGGCATTGAAACCATTACTTCGGGTGCTTCCCTTCACTTTCCCTAATCTCTCCCACTTAGCATTGGTGCTACTAATGGATCAAATGGCTCTTAATATGGACATCCAACCAACTTGCAAAGGAAGAATTACTATGATGCCTTTATTCATGGTTGTGCTTAGACTCAAATAAGAGGGGCTGGAATTGGCACGGGATCCTTTACCTGAGTCCCCAATCTATATATAGGAAGTCATTTGGGGACACATTTTAGAACAATAATAAATTATTTGAGAAAATATCATACAACCATACGCATATCAAAATGTATTAATAAGCTTACACACAATGAAGAAAAGAAAAATAACTGCAAACCAACCCAAAATTACTTACAAGACTAACAGCTGAGTTATGGAGCCAAGAACGATAGAAAATAGAAATTGGCAATGAAACCCTACTTACCATGTTACTCTTCTCCATTCAATGGGGATGATATATGTCCTAGCAAGGGTTAGGGTGAATTCCTATTGTATGATGATGAAACTGAGCCATGATCAAATTGAGCCACCATAATAGGAAAAAGAAGCTACACAAAAACCTTAAAATCAAAATTCAAGACAAGAGCTACACAAATGGAAAGGAAAATAAAAGAGGACAAAAATAAATAAATCCCAATGATCGAAACACCGTGACAAACCTTGATAGACATGCAATTTGTTACTTGTGGAGAAATCTCAAAAATTTGGTGCCAAGATCGAACCTCCTTCCACACTCTTTAAAAAGTTCAAAATTTTATCGCCACTTCACAAAAGCTCAAAATTTCATCGCCACTTAGCAAAAATTCAACTTCATGGTTTCTTGAGCAGTTCAAAATACAAATAAAATGACATAATATTCTTGCATTTTGTTTTGTGTTCTTTAAAAAAACTTTTTTCTCTCTCAATGAGAGGCTTCTTGAAATCCATTTAACAATTTCTCAAAATGTGGATTTTATGGTAGTAATTTCTTCATATTGTTATTATGTTTATATATACAAATATTGTTAATGTCGAATATTTCACTTTAGGCTTATTATTACTCTATTTTTTCGTTTTATATGAATTATTATATAATATCAATATACACTATTGGTTATATTCAATAGATGAATGTTATAATGTCTTAATGTGTTTTGTGTTTTTAGGTGTAATAAGTAGACAACCATTAATTTATTTTGTATTAAAAATCTAAGTGTAATTGGAGATTTCTCACTCATAATAAGGCATGTGAGGAATAACTTTCATCCCTAGCAATTGATTTTTGACACGAATAATATACAAAATACATTAAGAAATTGAAAGTCTTGCATCGATTAAATTCGACCATGCCTTGAGGGTTCTAAATCAAAAGGTAGATAGATTGGCCAATACAACTTCTCACTTGGAAATAGGTGAAATTTATTTTATGTTAATCCCATAGCTCTAAATCCAATGAAGTTAAAAATGAAAAGCTAGGAGGAGGAGAAGTGTCGAGTGGAAAAAATAGGTTTGAATTCCCCACCTCTCATAGTATGCTTGCACACTTGCATAACAAAGACAAAGATGGACCTATAGCGATCCTTAACTAAGAAATTGAATCACAGATGATATAGAACCCTTAAACTTCATAAATATCCAAAATACTCAGATGACCTAAATATGCACATATTTTAGGCTTATCTGAATGCGATTCCATAAAACTGTGGCTTCTTATATTTCTTATATAATTTTTTAGGAACCCTTGAACCTTAGTAAAAAAGTCATATTTTCATATCATTAATTTTGGGCATTGGACCAATAAATTTCCACCTCCCTTTTATATCTATGTTGGTTACTAGAATGGATATTTTAAAATCCGCCATTTTCCCTACCATTTATATCTGTGTTGGTTGCTATAATGGATCTTTTAAAAACTGTCTTTTTCCCTGCATTAATTATTCATAGTGGAGAACCTCTCTTTTATGTTGGTTTCTATAATGGAACTTTTACAACTATGTTTCAAATAATTCCCATCATTTAAATATGTTTTGCTGGATCATTTCCTTTAGAGACTATAGAGTTTGAAATACCTTGAATTTTTGGTTATGAAAATTGCAAAGCTACTGGTCTATGGATTTATAATATAATGTTTTTTGTTCATGAAATAGCAACATACTAGTAATATGGGTTGGCTATTAGAATGGATATTTTACTGTTGTGGACTGCTAGTAAAAAAAATGTCATATTTTCCGTTCATTAATAATTGGGATGATGTCATCTTGTGGTACAAATCTATGGACACCTATAAAGATATCAGCCACCAATTATATAAATATTATTCACTTAGTGACCTAACATGTTATTAGCTTGAATATCCCTCAAATACATTGTTTCTTCCTAACATAATTGAAAGGTTATGGAAAATCTAGACACAAAGAAGCATGTATATAAATAATCATAAGACAACTTTAGCAAGTGATGATAACCAAGAAGGAACTTGTAAGATAAACCCATTTAAAACAATCAATCTAAATGGACTAGAAGCACCACCACTAGCTAAGGCATAGGATTTTTTGGTAGCAATATAGGCAGGGAAGGCACCTAGCACTTGCTTGAGATAGAATTGGCATTGAAACCATTACTTCGGGTGCTTCCCTTCACTTTCCCTAATCTCTCCCACTTAGCATTGGTGCTACTAATGGATCAAATGGCTCTTAATATGGACATCCAACCAACTTGCAAAGGAAGGATTCCTATGATGCCTTTATTCATGGTTGTGCTTAGACTCAAATAAGAGGGGCTGGAATTGGCACGGGATCCTTTACCTGAGTCCCCAATCTATATATAGGAAGTCATTTGGGGACACATTTTAGAACAATAATAAATTATTTGAGAAAATCTCATACAACCATACGCATATCAAAATGTATTAATAAGCTTACACACAATGAAGAAAAGAAAAATAACTGCAAACCAACCCAAAATTACTTACAAGACTAACAGCTGAGTTATGGAGCCAAGAACGATAGAAAATAGAAATTGGCAATGAAACCCTACTTACCATGTTACTCTTCTCCATTCAATGGGGATGATATATGTCCTAGCAAGGGTTAGGGTGAATTCCTATTGTATGATGATGAAACTGAGCCATGATCAAATTGAGCCACCATAATAGGAAAAAGAAGCTACACAAAAACCTTAAAATCAAAATTCAAGACAAGAGCTACACAAATGGAAAGGAAAATAAAAGAGGACAAAAATAAATAAATCCCAATGATCGAAACACCGTGACAAACCTTGATAGACATGCAATTTGTTACTTGTGGAGAAATCTCAAAAATTTGGTGCCAAGATCGAACCTCCTTCCACACTCTTTAAAAAGTTCAAAATTTTATCGCCACTTCACAAAAGCTCAAAATTTCATCGCCACTTAGCAAAAATTCAACTTCATGGTTTCTTGAGCAGTTCAAAATACAAATAAAATGACATAATATTCTTGCATTTTGTTTTGTGTTCTTTAAAAAAACTTTTTTCTCTCTCGATGAGAGGCTTCTTGAAATCCATTTAACAATTTCTCAAAATGTGGATTTTATGGTAGTAATTTCTTCATATTGTTATTATGTTTATATATACAAATATTGTTAATGTCGAATATTTCACTTTAGGCTTACTCTATTTTTTCGTTTTATATGAATTATTATATAATATTAATATACACTATTGGTTATATTCAATAGATGAATGTTATAATGTCTTAATGTGTTTTGTGTTTTTAGGTGTAATAAGTAGACAACCATTAATTTATTTTGTATTAAAAATCTAAGTGTAATTGGAGATTTCTCACTCATAATAAGGCATGTGAGGAATAACTTTCATCCCTAGCAATTGATTTTTGACACGAATAATATACAAAATACATTAAGAAATTGAAAGTCTTGCATCGATTAAATTCGACCATGCCTTGAGGGTTCTAAATCAAAAGGTAGATAGATTGGCCAATACAACTTCTCACTTGGAAATAGGTGAAATTTATTTTATGTTAATCCCATAGTTCTAAATCCAATGAAGTTAAAAATGAAAAGCTAGGAGGAGGAGAAGTGTCGAGTGGAAAAAATAGGTTTGAATTCCCCACCTCTCATAGTATGCTTGCACACTTGCATAACAAAGACAAAGATGGACCTATAGTGATCCTTAACTAAGAAATTGAATCACAGATGATATAGAACCCTTAAACTTCATAAATATCCAAAATACATCCACAAGAGAATTAACACGAGAATATAGAGATAACCATTAAGGTAAGGTAATACCATCAATTATTTCTTATGGAATAAGTCGCCACAAAAGCCGTGCTAGCTACAAAATAATGCATCTAACATATCCAATACAATGATACTCATGTATATTTATATTTTCTCATGAGTATTCCTAGGGGATTATGCCAACTACCCTTTATCATTATATTATTTTCTCTTACTACCTAGTGGGCATATTTATTACCCACCAAATACCAAGTGGACCTATTCTATAATTATGGACACATTACATGCATTATCCCCTTGGCTACATCCCCAAGTAGCCCATATTATCCTCCCTAGGTACATTACATTCTATCCCCCTTATCAAGTTTCATCCTTGAAACATGGGAGGACGTCATACAAAATGATATATTAATCAATGTAGTGAATTGGTACCAAGCACAAGTATCCATCCATCCTAGTGAAATGTGGACATGGGATCCAACTGTTTCCTATCACTTTGAACTTCATTTTGGTTGCTCCTTTGTTTCCATGTTGTTTTTGTGCTACTCTCATATCTCCATGCATTGGTTTTGGTTTGCAATGTCTCTTCATACAAGTTTCATTTTTGGTTCCATGTTTGTCCATAGTAAATTTGTTGATGCTCATAACCTTGTCTTAATGATATTTGCTTCTCCAGTTGGTGTGGGTGGAAATATATAGTAACCTTGGCTAGTGGTTTCTCTTTATTTGACTCTTTGACATGTGCTTCCTTTGACACATGTGGCCCTTTATACTTTTATTCCTTTTTATGCCCTTGTAAGGGATTTTATTCATGTGCTTTTGTATTCCCTTCTTCTAATTAAGCCTTAGACTCTTCATCTAATGCATCAATAGGGAATTCAATTATTTTACTTGAAAGGTATTATTCATGTTCCCCCCGTAGTCCCTTCTTGTTTGGTAAGAGAATGACCTTACAATGTAATTTTATTTTTTCTATACCATAGCTCCATAAGCTTCTTTTGCATATTAATATTAACTATAACAATTCCATCCAAGGATATCCCAAAATAATATCCACATCATTATATCTATAGCCACTAAAAATCAAAATGCAACACATATTTGTCTTTAAAAATTTGAACATTTTCACCCTCAAAATGTGTGATTTGAAAATGCTTTGCAAGGAATTTCAACATGTTACCCAAATTGGCATTGATGAGATTATATGTGATTATACTTGCTACTAGGGTTTCTAAAAATAATAACATTTTCCTATCGAATACATCCATAAACCCGTAATGGGATGTTTGTCCATAAAAATAAACCCTTGTGTATCTCACTATCCTACTTCACATAAACCCTTATGGATCTCACTATCTTTCTTCACATAAACCCTCATGGATCTCAATATACTAGTGGTTGAGAGTTTTAGTAGGGCCATACAATAGCATAAATCTCTTGGTAATCTTAGAGGAGTAAAAAGTATAAGGAATATTGATCTCTCTTACCTACTTTTTGTAGATGACAAACTCTTGTTTGGAAATGGGAGTATGAATGAAGGTCAGGTAATGAATGATATCTTAAATGTTTTTTCCTTTGTAGTGAGAATGGTCATCAATATGGAAAAATATGTTGTCTTCTCATCTAGATTGGATGTGCATCTCTTAGATAGGTTGCAAAGGCTATTTCATATCCCTTTGCAAGAGATGGAGTGTGGTCATAAATATTTGGGATACATTTTAAAGGAAAATTGCTATAGGAAAATTGATTGGTCTTGGATCATCTCAAGAATTGAGGGAATAATACAACTGTGGTGCAACATGTGGATCTCCATAAAAGTTAGGTTGGTATTTATCAAAGAAACATTTAAATCAATCCTTGTTTATTGAATTTCCCTTACCTCAATTCCAAAATTAACTTTGGGGAATATTAGGATAATTTATGCAAACTATTTATGGAAAGGAAGTATAGACAACAAATGAGCTCACCTAGTCAACTGGTATACTATTGCAAAGTCAAAGAAATATGGGGGGTGTGGAATCAAAGAATTGAACCTGTTTGGAAAATACCTTGTTTCCAAATATTTATGGTAATTAATGACTAAAGACAGCTTGTGCAGAAGAATTATCTAACAAAAGTATATGGCTCCTCTCAGTTTAATTGACTGGATGTGAAGTCCTATGAAGATATCCCCTAATTGCTCAAATAATTGTAAGTCCCTTTTTCCTTCTTTTTAGTTGTTGGGAATCATATGTCTTAGAATGTTGGCAGAGGCACTCAAGTGAGGATTGCTTCATATTCTATTCTAGGTTGTAACGATAATGTATTCCTACTTGCTATGGTTATTGAACATCTCCAATAGAGAGGTTTGTGCACTTTAAATAAAATTGTCAAAGAGAATGAAACTTTAATTTTATCAAAAGGATGAGTGTTTTCTCATGATGTAGGACTTGATGATTTTCATGCCCAAGAATGGAATAATTTTATAGATGCTTTGAAGGGAGCTCACATAAAGATATCATGGTATCCTGATGAATTGGCTTAGTCTTGGTAGGGGCCAGGAAGGAAAGTACTACGGAGTGGCACTGGGTTATGAGGCCCAACATTCCCCTATGATGGAGGACACTAAGTTGTGGATGAAGAAATTGTGGAAAGCCTCTACCCCTGCAAAAAGCACTCTATTAATTTGGCTCATTCTAGAATCTAGAGTCCTAATTTGGGATAGAATTCAAAAAAAGAGGATGGAAGGAATTAGATGGTGTTGCTTATGCAAGAATTCCTATGAAACAATTCAACATATATTATGTGGTTTTCCTTTATATATCTAGGTCTGAATGCGTGTAGATACTTTAATGATTATTTCAAGGTTGTGGAAAAGTGATGCCTTCTTATTGAACTTACATGACTTCTTTGTGAGAAGTGTTTTAATCCAATATAAATTGTTCCTTATTTGACTCTATGGAGACTATGGATTCCCAAGAACGGATGTATATTTGAGGACAAATATGTCACTAGTTTCCAGGCCTATTAAAAATCCCTTTCATTATTGCCATACTGCAAGTCCAAAACTCTAGTGCCTAAGGTCAAAACCATGAACCCACCTTAGATTGATAAATCGAGCCCTTGTGGCTACTTTGATGGATATAGTCAAAAAGAGGGCTTGCTTTGTAGAGTTGGCTATATCTTATTTATCTTAGATGATCACTACTTTCTATTTAGGAATTTCTTGGGACAAGGTTATAATAACTACGGGGAATTTGAGGTTCTAATAACTATGGATATTGAGAACACACCTAAAAATAATTTTTAGGGGCATTCCTTCTTAATCTCCCCTCAAGCGTCACAAGAATAGAACTTTTGATGGTGGTGTTTAAAAAACAACCTCCAAAACTAAATTCTCTTGAATTTTAGGGGGGTTTACAAAACCACCTTGAAACAAATATTTAGGGGAGATATTTCTAACCCCCCTGCCCAAATTCATGAGAATTTAACAATTAGAAGCAACTTTTTACAAACTATCACCAGCAAAAGTATAGGGGCAATGCTTCCATTTTCATCAAGAGAGGATGTTGACTTCTCACATTTGGAAATGCATTTGAGGTAGAAATGCCCCCCTTTCTGTGTCATAGATCACATTGGTTATAGATTATCTTATTTTCTAGTGAAGGTAAGCCTCATCTCGTGAGTGTAGTGTGACGGTGTTTCTTTGAAAAGGTATGAAAGGGAGTATCATAGCTGTATTTTTCTTATTGCTCACATGGGGGAGAATATCTTTTTGCAGGATGCGATTGATTGTGATCTTTGTGAGTGTTTTCCTACCCTTCCACCCGATATGCAACACAAGATTGCATATGAACTTGATTTCACACCTGGTGAAATATTAAGGAAACTAGAAGACATCAGGAATAAGATAATCGAATTGAATTCTTGTTCACATCTGGGAGAAATGAAAATTTTAGGGGTGAAATTCTGCTAATTGGAAAAAAAAATAGATTTAAAATATAAACTGGGTGAATTTTTATTATTAACAATGTTGCAAATATCTTTGGTTTCTCTCAATATTTTTTTATTTTTTCCAAGTATTCATCTTGCTTATTTTACTGATCTTTTGAGATTGTCTTTTAGGTCCGAGTTTATAAAAATCAAGAATTAGATTATAGTGCTCCATAAGTATAGTACAGTTAAATTACGTAACCACAACGGGCTTGTTATAGATCAAAATAGTATTTATGGTTCTTCAAAAGATTATACCTAAGGTTCGAATGAATATCCTTATTACAATATAAAGGAAGACACTTTAACAAAACCGAGGATCCAACCATCTTGGAGACACGGGAAGATATTGTTTACATATATGTGAAAACCCTAATTCTTTACACTTGAACTAAATACGCATAGATAATTTTTGGGGGTTTTCCTCAAATAAGCAAAGATTTAATATAACTCCTGATAAGAATTTATTGTAATTTAAATGCACAAAGAATTCGATTATAACCCTTTACTTCCAAAGAAATGCGTCCTAGCAGCCACGAGTTGGCACATCAAAGGAGTTGGGATAATTTTACTGGCGTCGAAAAGTCGAAGGTATGAGGGCATGGACACTGTCAAGCCAACTTTTAAATACCAATTACACATGTGTTAAACATTAAATCAATTAAACCATTAGATGAAACCCTGTGTTCAAATAAAGATGAACTATACTCAACAAAGATTAGAAATAATATGAACAGATCCATTTCCCGGCACTATCCTCTTTATTGATAGTGAATAATTGAATGAACTGTGTGTTGAATGATTAGAGGTCAAATATTACCATATAAGCTAAATTAAGACAAGGATTGGATACCAATATCACCCCATTGAACCATCATGAAATAACCTTGCTGCAAAGATAAACATCATCATATAACAAAGATAAAATTCTTCCAATTTAGAGAATTAATAATAGGTGCATCCATGCTTTGTGAGGAGAAAACACTCTTCTTTACAAACAATACAATCATATTAACTAACAATTAATACCTATACAAAATGATAGAAAACTCGAGCCTTCCAGGCGACATGGTAATAATAGATTAAGTTGTTTGCATGTAGGGAGTTAGATATGCAACATATCAATCTATCTTACTAAGAAATGGTGAGTTCCTATGTCAGCAACATGAAAAGATTATAACAAGTTTACAAAAATCTATATTCATTAATCAAAACTCAATAAGATTTAGATTCATTTAAGAATTAAATTCATGCATGATAAGCCAAATTCAAACTCTTAGATGGTAGAAACTTGAATCCATTCATATTAAAACTAAGAAGAAGTACATCCTTACCAATGATCTTGGTGTGAATCCCTCTTGCATTGTCATGAGCTTCCCTTCCTTCACCCTTGCTTTTGAAGAATTTGAGCTCCTTCTCCTCCTTCAGAATCTCTTCAGCATGTCTTTACTCTTCCTTTGGTCTCCCTTTACCATGCCTCCCATGCATTTATTATATAGCATTAGGAAATGGGCCTTAGGCTTCTCTTTTGAGTGTGGGATAATCCCCTTTCATGATTTTAGATCAGTTTCACTTAAAAACCCGCTTTCCCATAGTTTTTAGGCTTTTTACACCACTTAGAATGATTTTAAGCATAATTAATGCATTTCTCAGAGAAGATTCGTCTCTGAATGAACTTGTGTCATTTCTTCTTGCTACAGGTGCATGGTAAAGATATGATTCATCTATCACATGACTAAGGGTATCAATTTGATTGTTAACACATGGTCTCCAGGAAAAAATGTTATGGAACACGAGAGAACTAGAGTTTACACAAAAGAAAATGACAAACTCTACAACGTCCAAAGCAAAAGAAACTCTACTTTTGCATAAGCAAAGGACCCTTAACATTAATCCATATGGGATTGCATGCATTTCCCAATTGCCTCAATTAAGATCCATAGGCACTACTACTAGAGTTGTACTTTAGGTCATTCATTGGTTGCATTTGAGTCGTCGATCTTAGGGTGAGAACTTCAATTGTATTGAGTAACTGACAAATCAAAACAAACTTTAATATGAACTGGTGATTATGGAATCATGTGCCATCCATTGCATTCATAAAATGGTTGTATATTAAATGTAATGCATATTATATTGTAATACATCCCATGCTATACTTATTATGTAGGGAAAAACCATTACAATATAGTATGATAACTTTTGTGCACGATTCCAAGGATTGAATCGAGAGTATAAAAGATTAATGCCAATGTCTCTAGATAGACTTGAGTCCATAACCATGGAATAATGTTTTTAATTTGGATCATTATTATCCATGCAACATATTTCATGGACAACTAAAGTTTACCTTTTACAATGTTTTCCCTTTTATTACATCCCATCTAAGCCATTAAAGTAATAGTTAGGATATCATCCTAACTATTATATTTACATAATTTTCCCTCTTCCTCCCATCCACCGATTCTACATGAAATGTAATAAAATATACCATAAATATTTGTATTTCCATATAACATAATTAATCCCCCTTGTCCCCTTAATACAATTTGACAATATATTTTCTCATTTATATATCATAGTTTATTCCCCAATATGAATGGACGGGATAGGATATTGCCTACCAAATGACCCTCCCGTGGGTTTCCTACGCTATTGTGTCAAAGTGAGATGAGACACTTTCCATCATTTCTATTGCAAATGAATTTTTAGATCATCCCTAAGGCTAAATTTAACAGGGAATGCATCTAGAAAACATATGGAGTGAGGTTGAATTTATTGAATTTATAATGAAAGTCATAAACATAGAAATTATAACATTGTTTTAGAGAAATATTTATATAAATACTCTTTAAATTTTGTGAAGAGGGAATTTGTAAATCAAATTCATTTAGCTATGATTGTATCCTAGCCTTGTTGGGGATCATTGGATAGTAAATCCATACTCTACTTGAGATGGTTAATTTCACTCATGTAGGGTTTGTCGAGTTGAAACCATAGTTACTATTATGGTTGGCGTGTTCTTTGTCCTATGATAGATAGTAGATCTACTACATGGATGGTTGTGATGGATTCATTTTTAGTCGATGTGATGTCTAGGAGGACTAGTGAAAGGTGGTTGATTTGTTTTAATTGTTTCCAATATGTTTTCATTTATGATATGTGTCAAACTACATGATGATTGGTTTATATCATATTTTTTAGCAAGTGTGATGCTTAGGAGGAGCTAAGATAGTTCTTGGTTTGTTCCATAGTTGGGTTCCAGTACATTTTCACCTATTAGAAGTGGTGGATAAATATTATGGACGTTTGTTGGTATGTATTTTTTTCCAATGGGTGAGATGCCGAAGAGAATATATGATATTTGGTTGATTTGTTCAAATGGATATTATAGTGTTTTGCCTCATTTGTGCTTGTCATGGAATTATTTTTAGAAGTTGATATTACAAGGAGGAATTATGATAGGTGGTTGATGTGTTCGAGTAGATAGAAATATATTTTTAAACTATGGTAGGTGGAGGATCTACTCCAATTATGTTTGGTATTTGATATATACTTTAGAGGGTGTGATGCACATAAGAAACTATGATGGGTGGATGACTTACTGTAGTGGATGCCACTGTTTGGAGTTAATTGTTGCATGTGATAATAATGCTTTACCATTCAATTTATTACTGATATTTGGATCGTAGGGTGAATTTATTGTCTCTATGGTAGATGGGTAAGTATTGGTTTATCTATATTGGTTGAGTTGTGAATCAAGGATTTATAGCGATGACCTTTCTTAGTTTCAATCATTTTGTATAGATGGAGAGGGATTCTAGTGTTGTCTATTGGGCATAGTCTTGATTGTACATATTGTACAATATTTGTAGAGAGATTAACGATGGATGTTATGGTTTGTGTGATGAAGCACTCTTTGCTATGTTGTTAATTTTGTACCTTGGTGCTAGAATCAATGATTTATTCTAGGATTGTAGCTCATGGGATTGACGAGTATGGAACAATAAAATATTGTTTTTACGGGAAAACCCAATGTAAGTAACGTAAGTGGTCCATAAATGGATCAATAGTAATGTAAAAATGTAATGTATGGTAGATGATTAATATTTACATAGGTTTGGGCTTTATATAAGCCCTTCATGCACCTTTTCGTAAAAGGAAATGACTATTGACTTTAGATAGTCTTTAATTATAATAAATTAATATTAATATTAATATTATTTTATTGTTAGAGAGTACCAATATTAGGGATGGTGGATTCTCTTAGTAAGGGGGATTTAATTGTGATGTTACTCTTCCTTCAGGAATATCTTAGAAATATGGATGTGATATAGTTTAGGTTGTTTCATTATATTTGCAAAGGTTTTGAGGTCTACAAGAGGGAGTCTCATTCTCACAATTTAATGATGGCCCTTTATGTGTTGTTGTTACTTCTTCCCTTGAGATTGATATTTCAAGATTGTGAATTTATAAGTATATAGATTTATGATATTGTCATTTTTATAGATTTGATATGCTTGTTCTAGTCTTGCTACAAATGTGATTATCATTGTAGGATGTGCTAAACAACTCATGATGTGGTTCCATAATATTTTGTACCTTGAAGATTACTCTAGCGATGTTGGAATTTTGATAGGGTATTGTTGATGTCTTTCTTATTCTAGATTGATTTTAGAGTCCAATAGGAAACATTGATCTAAGGTTATGTTCCTTCAGTTTCATATAAGTTCATTGTTATTTTGGGAACCATAATAAAATGGAGAAGGTAGTATCTTGGTTTGTTAGTGTAAAAGAATTTGTCATGTTCTATTATACTTACATGAGTCACCATACATAGGTAGAGTTGCACATTCCTTGGTTTATTTCTTGGAGAGAGAAATAATTTTGTGAGGAATGGTTTCTTGGATTCTAAGTTGTGTGGACATATACTTGTAGGTATGACACTTTTGGGGTTATGCCATAAGTGTTTTCATATTTCAACAAGAGTGGCATGTATCTTCTCCTCTTGGAAATGCTTCATGGACATATGGATAGCTTAGTTTTAGTCGATGCTTGACCTTGCATAGAGTCATGGAATGGCACCCTTATGAAGGAGGTTTTTACCCTATTAAACATGTTGACTATACCATTGGGTGCACAAAATGGGGAATTGGTTTCTCCATCAAGGGAGGTACCTACCTAAGATAAGGAGTGCTACAAAATTTGAGAAGGTCACTTAGACATTGGAGTTTGGAACCATGCGGTACTTACTTTAAAGGATGTAAAGTGGGAATGATGACACTTGGGTTTAGTAGCATATAGCATGGATTTTTCTTGTATAAAAAAACACATATGTCGAGGAGGTGCATTGGATATTTCTAACCACATTGGCATACATAAGAGTGGCATTCAACACATGAGAGGCCATGTTTCACATAGTTAAAAGAGTAGCACCTTGGATGAGGAAACTTGGATAATCAACCATTAGGGAAGAGTGAATATTAGACAAACATATTATTGTAGAGTGTGACATATTAGAGGAGGGGAATTAAGCCCATGATAATTATTGGAGGACTGTTTTACTTATGGATTTGGATAAGAAGTAGTTGAATAGATATACATATTGTATTGTAGAGTGCTCCATGAGGGGTTCCTTGTTGGTTTCTTGTATGAACACATGTCCTTATATTCTATAAATATCCATCAAATACTAGTATATATAAGCAAGTATATAACTTTTGTGTTCATCCATTATAAAACTACTCTTTTTAGTACTTTTTTGTATATCTTAGAGTAAATAAGGAAACTCTAGGGGATATATATATATATACACTATCTCTCTCTTGATATATATATATATATATATATATATATATATATATAGAGAGAGAGAGAGAGAGAGAGGGATGGGGGAGAGAGGGAGGGAGGGAGAGAGGGAGAGGGAGGGGGAGAGAGAGAGAGAGAGAGAGAGAGAGAGAGAGAGAGAGAGAGAGAGAGAGAGGAAGAGAGGGAAAGAGAGAGAGGGGCGGGGGGGATGGAGTGGGAGGGAAAGGGAGGAAGGGAGAGAGAGAAGGGGGGGGGGAGAGAGAGAGAGGGAGAAAGAGAGGGAGATCCAACTTCATTAAGTACTTGACATGTTGCAAATGGTCCAACAGATCATTGATCCTAGGTAGGGGTACCGATTCTTGAGTTTGATATGGTTCCATAATATGTAGTCAATTCACATCCTCCAAGTTCCATACTTCTTGGTTATTATTATGATAGGTGACCCACGAGGTGAGATTCTTGGTCAGATCATGCCCTGCTCCAAAAACTATTGCAACTACTTCTTTACTTCTATAACGTACCCGCGTTACTCACATAAACAATTTATAGTATAACACTATAAAAATGAGATTGTATTTTATACATCTAAATAACAACTTCATTATTTTCATTATTTACCCATAAAAATAATTCTACAGCAGGGGAACTCTGCCCTTTCCTTCCAGGATCTCCACCTTCACCAGACCATAGCCTGAAACAAATCAAGGTTCAACTCTATATTTTCCTAGAGTTCAAGTGAAGACTAACCATCCCTTATCAGGGTTAAGGATAATACATAAGCAATATAAATAATGACACTAAGCTAGATTAACATACCATAGCCTGGATATTTAGCAACACAAAACATTCTCATTCATGGGAAAAACAGCCAATCATGCATTCAGTCCTCATATCCAGATTTATGCCTATCATTCTATGAACACAACATGAGCCATCCATTCATGAATAAGGGTATGACAGCATAATCTTACATGAGGTGCATAAATTAAGTATAACCATTACATCTTTCACATGCAAGATTCATAGTGCAGATAACTCATGCAATTGAGGAAACATCCAACATGGATACAACCAGGTTTTGCAGAGGCAGTGTAATTAGTCTTGGGAGATCTTGCAGGTTTTGCAGAGGCAGTGTAATCAGTCCTGAGGTGTACCTACTTGATGGCTTCCTCGCAAAGATGATGAAGACCTACATGGAGGCTAGGCCTACATCCAGCATGAAAAAGGGCTGGCTCTGTAGATGATGAAGACCTGCAGGTGGCGGGCCTACATCCAGTATGAAAAAGGACTGGCTCTGTAGAACTTCCTATGACGAGTAGATCGTAGATTGATTGAGATAGCAGTAGTGATGATGATTCGAGGATGATGATTCGATGACGATGATCCAGTGATGATGATCCAGAGAAGAAGACTTGTGCGTATAGATCTATGTAGAGAAATACCTTCCTAATTAAGAGGGATTGTTGATGTATATGTAACTTTGGAATGTATTTCATCTATGTATTATTATACTCCTATAAAGATGTATTATTATTCTATACGGAAGTGTCGTCAGTTGTATTGACAAGTGTTGCAAGTGTCGTAACTTGCTGATGGGTTATTAGACCACCTATTGAGGGGTCGGCCTGGATTAATGTAGCCTCGGGTTATTAGGTTGAGTTAGACAAGTCGGCCCCATAGGTTTATTGGACAAGACAGGACAAGTATAAATAGAGAACGGGAGATCTCTATTTGATCATCTCAGTATTGACTTCTACACAACTTGGAAAGTGGCGCACATGTGAAGGGGAGGATCATCTGATAGTAGAATATTTATCTCTAGTACTTTGGTTGTACTTTGGTTGTATCATTGCTCTTTCTATCTCTGAGGAAGTTGTGGGGTTTTTCACCTTTATGGTTTTCCCCAGTGAAACTCTTTGTGTCCATTGTCTTATGTGATTGATTGATATGCTTGACACATGCTTGATATGATGAATATGCTGTACATGTTATTCTCTCAGTAAATATCCTAGAGTATGTTGAATTAATGCTCAAAATCTAACATGGTATCAGAGCTTCCCTGAGAATAAGACATTGTGCAGTGGCGGAAACTAGGGTTTCTTGTTTATTGGGTTTCTCTCCACATATTTTGGAAAAGCAGTAAGGTAGATTGACTCTACTCATCAAGGGGAGTCTATCTGTCCAATCAGAATTCAATTCTGAGCACTTTCAGTTTTGGCCCTAAAAATTAGGGTTTCCACAAAAATAGGAATTTCTGAAATCTAAAGCAATAGCTGGAAACTCCTTGGAAAAATAGAAGTTTAGAGCTTTGGATCGATATTTTTGGTTGGGTAAATATCTGGGAAACTCAAACCCTAATTCAGGGTCCTCCCTGGTGAATCCGGGAGATTGAAAAGCATTTCTGAAGGGTGAAACTTTGCAGTTCTGAAATTATGAGTATACCAGGCTGATCAGCTCATCGAGGCACATCTTTCTATACTTTCAGAAATTTGAAATTCACATTTTCAATTTTTAGGGTTTCTCTGATAAACCCTAATCCGGGACCAGATCCATTTTTTAGTAAGACAAGTGGTAAGACCTAAAACTTTTCTATTTTCATTTGAAATACTGTTTAAGATGTCTCACCACAACAAGCTTGAGGATAAGCTTGAAGGGGTTGATAACTTCCGAGCATGGGAGTATAGGATTGGGTTAATCCTGGAAGAAAATGAGTTGGAAATTTATATAAAGGAAGTGGTCCCTGACCCAGAAGAAGAAGAGGCTAAGGCTCTTCAAAAGAAGAACTTGGTCAAGGCAAAGAGAATCATTGATGATTCTATCAAAGATCATCTCACACCCCATGTGTCTTCCCTAAAGACACCAAAGGAGTTGTTTGATTCCCTAACCAAGCTATTTGAAGGGAAGAACATAAATCGACAGATGACCCTGAGGAATCAATTGAAGAATATCAAGATCCAGAATGCGGAGACTATGCAGTCTTATTTCTCAAGGGTCTCCCAGATAAAAGAACAACTTGAAGCTGTGGGAGAAGACATAGAAAATGTAGAAGTGGTAATGACCACTCTTAATGGCCTTCCTAGGGCATGGGATTCCTTCATCCAAGGAATTTGTGCTAGGAAGAAGCTTATCACACTCAGTAGACTATGGGAAGAATGCTCACAGGAAGAAGCTCGGGTTATAGCTCGAGAAGATAAAATGGGGAATGAAGATCAAGCTCTCACATCAAACACCATAAAAGATAATATCAAAAGGGAACACTCTCATCACAAGAAAAGTAAACACTATCACCATAGACAGAAGGAAAGCTCTAGAAGATCTATGAAAGATCTTTCCCATATTCGGTGCTATACCTGTGATGAAAAGGGACACATTTCCAGAAATTGTCCCAAGAACAAAAGAAAGAACAACAAGAAAAGACATCATGCTCATGTTGATGAGGATGATGAACCTCCCAGGAAGAGGGCTAGAGAAGATAGTGAAGATTCTTCTAGCGATGAAGAATATGTTTTGATTTCTGTGCTCACTGGAACCATTACTCATGGAAGTAATGATTGGCTTATAGATAGTTGGGCTTCTAAACACATGACATGATTCAAGGAATCTTTTAGGAACCTATCTGAACATGAATCACCCCACAAGGTGAAACTTGGGGATGACTACAAGTATCCAATAAAAGGGAGTGGTGAATCCTCCTATAAACTAGACTATGGAAAGTCTATGAAGATGAAAGATGTACTTTATGTTCCAGGTCTCAAGAAGAATCTACTCTCCATATCTGCATTGGATGGAAAATGCATGAGGGTTGCATTTGTAGATGGCCAAGTCCTAATGTGGTCAAAAGGTAAGACTATTGATGATGCAGTGGTAATTGGAAAGCAAGAGGGAGGATTATACAAATTGAAGGGCCAACAAGAACAAGCCATGGTCCATGATTCAGTAGAGCCAAGTGAACTTTGGCATCGGAGGCTTGCACACATGCACTACAAGGCATTACCAATTGCAAGCAAAGTTGTAGAAGGTCTACCTGAAATCCAGTCAAAGTATGAAGATGTTTGGAAAGGATTTGCAAAAGGAAAGAACACAAAGAAGACATTTCCAAGCTGTGAAAGTAAGGCAAAAGGAATCTTGGAAATCATCCACTCTGATGTATGTGGTCCAATGTCATCTAGTTCTCTGAGTGGATCCAACAATGGAAGAGAATTCACTTCAAGTGACTTCAAGAAGCTATGTAGTGATTCAGGGATTAAGAGGGAGTTTACCACTCCTTACATTTTTACAACAGAAAGGAGTAGAAGAAGCTACTTCAGAATAGGACTCCAGTAGCTCCTGCAAGGAAGCGAAGATTCAGAGGGAGTCCACCCAACAAAGAAACAAAGATAATTATTTCAATTGTCATTTCTTGTATATTTGGTTATTTAATGATGTATATAATTATGTTTCTAGACTTAGGTTGTATATTATGCATATTAGAATAATTGCATTAATGAACAGTATACTACCTCATCCCTATTGCCAAAACATGATCTCCAGAGGCAATACATAGCTCTTTCCAACCTCAAATCCAATGGTAGTGGACCTCACCCATGTTGCTAATCCAGGATCTCCAGAGGTAATTCCAGGACATACACCAGCGGCTCCAGAGTAACTCAGCTTGGGCATAGGCTCCAAAAGGGATCAATGACCAGCAAGGATCTCATACCAAGATCAGAAAATTTGAACCACAAGTGCCAAACAAACACACAAGAGAAAAAGCATGAACCAACACACAAGTGTGACTTGCCAACACAAGAAAATCGAGTTCCTTCCTAAGAAATTCAAATTGGGAGAGAGATGGACACAAGCATGAGAGTTACATTCCCAGAATAGTAAACTAGAATTACACATCAGGTGGATACACCAAGAGACACACTAATCCAACTCATGAGGGTGCACTAGGTGAGAGAGGGACTACAATCCTCAAATAAAAAAATAATCTCAAGGTAAATAAAACCAAGGAGTGACATAACACATCAGGGTGCAAAACCAAGAGGGTCCATCAAGTACATAAGAAGGGTGTACAACATCAACATAGGCTCAACACTCATAAGTAAACACTTTTCCACTACCCCTTACTTGTAACATCATGGTTCCTCATATTATCTTTCGTGGCATCATTCGTCCGGTTGTTTATATTTTATTAATTATTTTATAAGTTCAACATAATAATAATAATGATAATAATGATAATAATAATAATAATAATAATAATAATGTGCAAACCATAGTCCAGGCACCTTGTGCCACTATGTCCAACATAACAACAATAGTAACATGTCCAGGAGCTAAACCAGAGGGTATTACACTTTTTAAGCTTTGTGTGTAGATTCTAACTATATATATTTTGAATAAATATGTTATTGTTTTCTATTTTTAATTCATTTTTAATTGCACTCATTTCAAATTTGTACAAAACATAGGTCATTTATTTCAGCTATAACCTTTGACTGGCTGAACTATTTCAGAAATGGAAAGGAACCCACACAAGAATAGAAGAATACCTACAAACTAAAAATAAATAAAAATTGATTGATTATGTTAAGACCATGATAGGGTGGACCAATGCTCGACCATTTCAATTTAGTGCTTAACTGACTTCCTTAATTTTAAAAAATATATAAAATTAAATTTTGAAATTTTGAAAAAATAGCCCTGCACAAGATTGGCCCGTTACCTACGACTCTACATATTTGATTTGACAATTTACATACCTAATCAGTGAATGAATGCGAACATATTCATTATGTTTTAGAGAAAAAATAACATACAAATCATAAAAGAATGACATTTTGGGTAGTTAAACCTATTTTACACAAATAAAAGTTATATATTCTGGAAGGCAATTTGATTTTCTACGTTTCATCTTTTTAAACCTAATGCTAAAAAAATTTGGAGGTACCTATAATAATTCATTTTAATGATCATATTTATGTTTTTCCAGCATCCCATTGCAACTAACGTGCCATAAGTGGGTATCATTATCTTGCACCAACCCATTGACCATTTAAGATAAGTTTTTACCAGATGTTGGAAATTTGGCATCGCTTTGAATCCTAACAAAAAAATTCGGTTTGGATAAATGCAAGGTGTTATGACATACTGTCTCAAAGGTTGTAAAAATTGTCGAGGCTATTCATTTATTGTTAAGAAAATGTGTACCTTAGCTTTTGTCGGGACAAGTGTTCCAAAGAGGCCTTTCAGGCCATAAAGAGTGCCATTACCTTAGCACCTATGTTGGCCAAACCAAAATTTTCTAGATATTTTGATATTTATAACAATGCCTCTGAACTAGTTGTTTCAACCATTCTTGTGTAGCTTCAAGCTAAATTTTTTTAGATGCTTATTTATTTTCATGACTGAGATTCTATCTAACAATGAATTTAGATATCGTCTATTAAAAAAACATGCCTTATCACTAGTCATTTATTTAAGAGAATTTAGACACTATATGCTTGTAAAGCACATGATTGTAAAAGTTCCTCTCCCTATGGAAAATCTTTGTTGTCCAAAATTGTTTTGTAAGGAATGATGGAAAATTGGATTTTTCAAATTAATTAATTTGATCTTTAAGTCATGGCCACTAAGACTATTTGAGGTCATGACTTAGCTCTCCTTTTAGATGATAATTATGATTACACATTTGAAATCACTAAAGAAGATGTTGATGTCTTTTTTTTTTTTGGTAGCGAATGCCATGATATGAGTTACAATATGGTTTCTTATCCATGGTACCAAGGCATTCTATTTTATTTGCAAAACTAATCGTTCCCTCCTCAGTTATAGGATAATAAAAAATGGAGGTTAAGAAGTTACCAAGTTTGTCTTGTTGAATCACTACTTGTTTGAGAGACATGTTGATGTTATGATTTTCCAATGTGTAGGAAAAACACAAGCTAAAACTATCCTTAAGAAGTTTCATGATGGTGCACATTTGAACTTTCATAGTGGTTGGCATTTATTAGCTAGCACTACTACATTTGGGTGCAAATTCCAATGTTGTTTTATGACATTGTTGGTGAGAATCAATTGTAACATCATAAATTTCAAAATATATTTAAAACTAAACATTTTTTTATTATATTTTTTCCTTGATGATCGTTACAATTACGACAATACCTGCACAACATCTCATTTTTTTTTGTGAGTTATTCTAATGCAACATGAAGGTAAATTGGGATGTAAAGTATACAGAAAAATTAGAAACATGGGACAGGGGAGATAGGTGCGGGGGGGTCATCTATGACCCCAGAGGAAAAATAGTTAATTCGTATGCATTGGGACTAGGAGAAAAATCCAACAATGCTGTTGAATGGCTCACTTTACTCCATGGCATGGAAATCGTCTCCAAGTTAAATATCAGTAAGCTATCTGTATTTGGAGACTCAAGGCAGGTCATATATAAAATGAGGAATGGATACATCAAAGGATCTCCTTGGTGCAGAAGGATCTATCAACGAATTGGCCTACTCAACTCCATCCATGAGATAAATTGCCTCCACATCCTTCGTGAAAACAATAGAACTGCTGATCACATGGAAACCCAAGGAGTTAAGTTGGGGTTGGGAGAATTTTTGTATGAGGATGGGCATTACAAACATCACCCAATCCCCTAGGACCCAAAGTCCTCTAGCACTTTGCACCACCAACTTGAATTTAGGCATTTATTGGGAATCCTCTCCTTGGATGGTGTGGACACAAGGAGTTCATCCTCATGGCACATGGCTTCCCACGGATGTTTGGAAGAGGAAATTAATTGAGGTCTTGTACAAAGAGTCTCCCCATTTCTCATGAGCGAACAACATGGCCGACAATAGGGAAGTTGTTAAGGAGGATGAGACAGGTTATGGCAGTATTCAGCTGCATCTTATTGGGAACAGACTAAGCGGTTTAACCTTGTTTCTCCGGAGCGGTGAGGAAAATCATAGTTGTGAGGAGTGTACAGGAGGCCATCAACAAATAGGCACCATGACGGGAATCAAGGAATACATGAACTACCTGAAAGCCAGTGTAGAGGACTTCACGCTGAATCTCGGAAAGGTTTTTGACATCACGTATGCAGGTCTCAAGGAGATAGAGGATACTTCAGAGGACACTCGGTATATTTCACAACAACTAACTTTCCATGACTCTTGCATTGGCGACCTGGAGCAAAATCTGTTTGAGCTCATGGGAAATGTGGATATAATTAAGGAAGAAGTTCTGAAAATGGCCAAAATGACCCAGTGCATTCATTGCCAGGACTCTCCAGACGAAGGTGCATTGCCAATGGATGAAGTTTCAGTGCATCAACAAGCTCAGGTTATGCATGGGCTCCAGGATTGACTCTCTGTTTCTCCTTGTTTTATGCTTTTTTGTGCATTACTAAATAGCCAGTTTGTAAGGGTTTACCCCTACCATGAGTTTGAACTCTCTAGGAAGTCTAAAAATGAACTAATAAGTATGATGTAGAACGTTTTTTGTTTGCATATTTCCAGCAACTCTCAGAGCTTAGGATGAAGCTCACATTTTGTACTGAATGGTTGTGCATAGCTTTTTTATAAATATTCTCTTATGGTTTCTGTTAAAAACAAAAAACAAATAGCAACATGGGACACAAAAAGGAAATAAATATAATATAAACACAAATAAGACAAAATACAGACACACAATGTCTAAAAAATACACATGGAAAGAAAGTGAAATGGAAAAGTTTCTATAAAGCTATCATGCATCCCATTTTTTCTTTTTTAGTTTTGAAAAACTATGACACAATTTATAACATCGCACTATTGTATAGTAATAATAAACCTAGTATCTTTTGTTTAATTAAATTTCTATATATAGTCATAAAAAAATTCTCTTGAACTATATATATCCATAAACATATTTTGGAATTCCATTCATAGTCTTTTGAAAGCTTAACATGACAACTTAAATAAACATGATTATAATCCTGGTTCATAAAAGAAATAGCCCATCACGCCTTTGTGTTTCATGGTCACTTTCTTTGACTCATAACCCTCTCATGCTTCACGGTGGCTTTATCTTAGTTTTTCAACCAAACTTGAGGTATTAAAAAAATAAAAAATGAACTGTGTTAAATAAGAGATTAGAGTCATACATCATAGATAAGAAAAGAGTGAATGTAATGAGAAATGTTATTTAGTCATACATCATAGATCAGAAAATAGTGAATGTAATGAGAAATGTTATTTAGTCATACATCATAGATAAGAAAATCTTGAATGTAATGAGAAATGTTATGTATGCAAATGATAATATGTAACCAAATGATATAATATGTGCCAACTTGAAAGCGGATAGGAATATTAGTTCTGCCAACCACTTTGAATGGTACATCACGTATCACACTTGACATGGTGACCTTTCAAATTATATACAAAGAGATCAGACTTGAACATTTTAAATAATGAATCCAAAAATTTAAATTATTAATTTTTAAAATTTCAAAATATTTAGATTTTCCTTAAAAATATTTACCTCCTCGAAAAACATAGCGCAAATGTCTATGAGTGGCAGCCAACTCATAAGAGGCCAGGCAATCCGAATTTTAAGTTAAGAGTATCCGCCCGTATGCATGGTTACTATGATGTCACGGTTGTACAATACATATATGTCCTTTTACATATATCCACCATATTATATCAAATGAATTATATGCAATAAAGTACTTCACGGGCAACCTGCCAGCTTAATTTGGCATTTGAATTCTATCATTAAATTTAACTCACTACAATATGTGAAATATCCAACCATTTGCCTGCTGTAATCCAGTTGTAGTCAGCTCATTAAGATATATCCTGTCGGGCTCTTTGTGATCATTGCATTTCTAGGTGCTTTATAAATTCAGAGTCGTGAGAGAACAATTCTCACTACTGGTTGAACAAGCCTTTGCAGTTTCATTGTTCTTGTTGAATCTATAAATCGTCGAAGCAGCACCGAAGGCGCGGTTGAAGGCCGAATACTGGAAAATATTTCCCGCATAGAGAACCTCCTTCCATTCTCACAACATGAATTCGAAGATGCATTGGCCCAGTATGTTCATAAAATCGAAGTCGTCAACATCGTCACGCAATCAGTTGCCGCAAGCAGCTAATTCTCCCGCCATGAGGGTGCCATGTTCTGCACTAGGTAAGCAATATCCCGTTCCTGGCAAATTCGAACATAACCTAGATTATAGTTCAAAACGCAATTGGTAATTTTACTGAATGCATCCGAATTTAGATTTTGAGAGTTGTTTCGATTTTCAGCAGGTAAATCATCACATAATTATGAATTGGAGATGGACATGAGCCAGCCCAAAGCTAGGTCAAGATGGAATCCAAAACCAGAGCAGGTCGAGATCTTGGAAGCTATTTTCAGTTCTGGGATGGTGAGTCCTCCAAGGGAACAAATAAAAAGAATCAGAGCTCAGCTAGAGGTGTTCGGACAAGTTGGAGACGTTAATGTGTTTTACTGGTTCCAGAACAGAAAGACACGAACAAAGAGAAGGCCACGACTGCCTGCTGTACAAAGATCTAAATATGGGACCAAAACTGGGACCCCATCTTCAACGTCGCCTCCATCATCATCAACAACATCTGTTCGTTCTAAAACTATCACGGACCTTTCTAATAGTTCACCCAATTCCATGCACAATAGCATTCGAGATCAATATTGCTTCTCTTCTGCTGTGCCAGTTTCTTCATTTGCTGGGCATCAATATGATCCGCAGGCCGTGTGCGAAGAAATGAGTAAAACATCAACTTATGTTCAGTCTGAAACTATCACGGACCCTTCTAACTGTATACCCAATTCCATGTACAGTAACATTGGAGAACAATATTGCTTCCCTTCTGCTGTGCCGGTTTCTTCATTTGCTGGGCATCAATATGATCAGCAGGCCGTGTGCGAAGAAATGAGTAAAACATCAACTTCTGTTCAGTCTGAAACTATCACGGACCTTTCTAACTGTATACCCAATTCTATGCACAGTAACATTGGAGAACAATATAGCTTCCCTTCTGCTGTGCCAGTTTCTTCATTTGCTGGGCATCAATATGATCAGCAGGCCGTGTGCGAAGAAATGAGTAAAACATCAACTTCTGTTCAGTCTGAAACTATCACGGACCTTTCTAACTGTATACCCAATTCCATGCACAGTAACATTGGTGATCAATATTACTTCACTTCTATTGTGCCAGTTTCTTCATTTGCCCGGCATCAATATGATCCGCAGGCCGTGTACGAAGAAATGAGTAAAAAAACAACATCTGTTCAGTCTGAAACCATCATGGACCTTTCTAATGGTCCACCCAGTTCCATGCACAGTAACATTGGAGAACAATATTGCTTCCCTTCTGCTGTGCCGGTTTCTTCATTTGCCGGGAGTCAATACGATTTGCAGGCCGTCTGCGAAGAAATGAGTAAAACATCAACATCTTCTCAGTCAGGAACTATTACGGACCTTTCTAACTGTTCACCCAATTCCATGCACAGTAACATTGGAGATCAATATTACTTCTCTGCTGCTGTGCCGGTTTCTTCATCTGCCGGGCAGGATTATGATCAGGAGATTGTGTACAAAGAAATGAATAATTATAATGAATTCAGTAACATGCAAGCAATAAGAGCGGCAGCAGCAGGAGGACAAAACATATTGACTGAAGGTATATGCACTCATGCCACTGGAACAATATCATTATCGTGTTTTGACATTGCATATACACCCATGCATTGTCATTATTCTATATATGGTTCTCTCGGCTATGTCTGATATTAATCTTGGTGTGCAGGAACAGGAGGGGTGCTAGAGGGGTCGATCATTAACTCCAACCCATTAATAACTGTAATAATCAATGAAATCCCAACTGTAATTCCCTCAGGACCTATAAATTTCAGGGATTTCTTCGGCGATACAATTTTGCTCCATTCCTCTGGCGAGTCCGTGCTAGTAAATGAACTTGGATTCATAGTTCTCGAGCATGGAGCTATGTATTTCTCGGTATGCTTTGATATATTCTCCTCTCATGGTATATGTAGAATCAGCATGAAGTCAACAATAATTTCAAAAGAATGATCGAATCTCACTTGTTTTGTGTGCGTGTGTTTGCTTTCTATTTTTGCAGATATGAAGATTTTATCAATGGTTTCCGACGACTTCTAATTGCAAACTGTTGCTGCAGTCCAATTTAATCTTGGCTTATCTTCTACAGCTTGAGATTTGATCTGTTGCAGCTAAATATTTCATAAATTTGCCGTAGTTGATTGCTGAGGGTTTGTGAAGAACGTTTGTGAAGAGGAGAGGAATGTTGTAGCGCACAGTTAAAAGTTCTGGTGACTGCCTTCCGTATTTCGCCATCATTCAAGTACTATATTGTGATTACTGCTCCACACTTATATATGCAATTGTACATATACAATTCATTACGAAAAATGTAAATTATAATGTTTCCTTTATCATGTGTAAAGTGTATTCCATAGTCGGATGGACATAAGCATTACATTGTCCGAGTTTCTTGGTACTCCATCAAATTATATTTACTACATTTACTACATCGGTTTGCAAAAGAGTGACGGACTTATCCAACTTGTTTTTTTCAAGAACCCTTAATGTGTGCCTTCTAAAGATATTATAAGTTGTCTTTTGAAACTTGTTATCAAATAAATTTCTATTAAAATGATTTAATGGTATAAGTTTCAATAACCCTTAATGTGTGTCTTTTAAAGATATTGTAAGTTGTCTTTTGAAACTTGTTATCAAATAAATTTCTATTAAAATGATTTAATGGTATAAGTTGTATTGAAGAACTTAAGTAGATACCAAGTCTTGCTATATTTATGGATAAATGTATTACAATGGATCAAATTTGAAAGGTGGAGTCCTATTATTGCACTTTGAAGGTTTAAAATATATATTTCACTTTGAAACGTTGTAATACACTTCAATGTTTACATACTAAAATATATCTTTTATTTGAAAATGTAATAATATATTAAAATTTTATTATATATTAAAAACAATATATTCTAAAAATAATATTACATATTAAAAACAGTGTATGCATAGTTTCATTTTATATTTTTAACAAACAATTTTCATTTTAATAGGTGTTTGTTAAATAATTAAATAATTCATATAGAGGAAATAAAAAAGGTGACAATATGAAAAAATCAATTAAAAAAATTATAATCAATGGAGCTTGAATAGCAAGTAATGAAACTTCTTCAATAGAAAAATCAAGGTTAGATGAAAATGAAATACAATCTATACAATGTCCACAAAAACATAGAGAATGGAGCTTGAATGGAAAGTAATGCAACTTCTTCAATAGAAAAATCAAGGTTAGATGAAAATGAAATGCAATCTATACACTGTCCAAAAAATATAGAGATCAATATATTCAAAAGAGGGAGTGCATCTAAAAAATATGTTCATGAATACAAAAACCAGTCTCATCTTGAATCACTTTAATAACAAACTTCACTCCTTTCCAAGAACAAGCAAATATTATAATTTCATTCCTTACATTCAATTTACCTCACTCACACAAACAAACTTCACTCCTTACCTTCAAATTACTCCATTCAAACAAGCAAACTTCACTCTTTACATTCAATTTACAAAGTTTAATATCATTCAACATTGAATTTATAAAGTTCCATACTATAACTTCTAGTGAAAAATATATAAAATAACACAATTTAAAAAAATTATTATCTTCTAGCCACAAAAAGAACCCGATGATTCATAAGCTACAATAAGATAAGGATCCCATTATATTTTTTTTTGGTTGCTCAACTCTACAAACTCCACTAAGGGAAGGAAGCACTTTATTTTTTTTTTGGTTGCTCAGCTCTGCAAACTAGAGGAGAGATAGACTAGTCTAGAGGAAATAACCATTAGGGGACGTTTCTTTTTCTGTCTCCAATAGCAATGTTCACTTATGCAGGTGGGTGGTGGATCAATGGTGTTGGGGTGGATGTGTCACTTCTTTGCTTAGGTGAATCCCATGGAGTATGAAGAGGGTATGATATACCCTATGAATGAACAATGAAAGAAAGGGTGGAGAGAGTCTAAGCAGGGTTGACGATGACGGTGGAAACAACCTGAGCGAGAGTCGAACTAAACAATGGAAGTATCCTAGGAAAGGGTCGAGAGTTAATCTAGTTTGAACTTGTGATTTCAGTAGGAATGGTTCATGGTACCTCTTCCCCTCAAATCCTGATTTGCAATCCAATTGACAGGATCAATCAATCATGATTCTTGCAAATGGTGATAGTGATATCCAATCATAAGGAAAGATTTTCTCCTACGATTTTTGGTGTCCTTCGAGCAATACATTCATCTCTGTATAGATTCCGGTGGATCCATTTGAGAAAGATGGATCAACTCTTCTAGTTGGGTCTCTACATTAATTGTTCACAAACCCATCGAAAGAGGAAGTGACCCACCATCTCAGTTACAAGCATAATTCTCTATGTCTCACTTCTCAATCACAAAGTAAATATTGATCAAAAAGTTATCAAGGCACTTGCTCCAACAAGAGCTTTGATAATTGTGTTTGTTCACCTTCCTAACCAACTTATTTGTCAAGTCTTGATTGAAGCCTAGAGCTGCATGTGTCATGACATGAGTTTCTACCCTTTATCCAACTACCATAACTATAACATGTACTAAAACATGAAACAAGGTAGAAATATGAAATTGAAACATGCTCAAGATTCGACGGTGATGGTGGAAGCAAGCATAGCCTAAGCAAGCTCAAGGAGTTCGAAATTGGAATAATGATAAACACAAATTTACAGTTTAAAACCACAAGTCAAATTCAAATTTTCAACTTTCATAATCATATTTCAAATTTCCAAAAACCATTTGACTAACCACATTTATGAATCTCAATTTCTTAATTCCAATCATTCAGCTGCATTAATTATAAATCAGTGCAAAACATGGTGAATGATTTTTAATTTATAATCATATGGTGCATAACTTAATTATTGATTGTGTGATTCAATTTACTATGAATACATTAGTTATTCACCTTAAACATAGACTAGATGGGATTTGAGAACTACTAACATAGAAAATGAGAATTTGAGTCTTCTTCCAAAATGCAACCATGCTAGAAAATAAGAATTTAAATCATGGCTTAGATCAATCCTATTATCAATAATAGCCCAAATATGTGTAATTAATACTAGTGTCATTATACAAGAATTGGGAAATCTGAACCACCTAATTACAGTTTTAATCGATTTGATAAAATGAATACAACCCATTGCAAATTCACATCATAATAAAAAAATACAACCTATTGCATTTGCTAAAATTTGTGTGTGGCAAAGACTATTGTAACACTGGAACAAATTAATAAACATTAACAATTTATTTTCACCAAAAACATAATTATAAGGAACCGATCTTTGAATAAAATATAATTACAAAGACAACGATCTAAGTCCATAGTCCATCCATATATTGTTGTACAACATCATTCCATTAATAATTGAATGAAATTTCATTATGTCTTGAATAGAGGCTCTAGTTTGTTGCATAATTTTATCCACATAAATTATGATAAATTAATGATGATGCAATGTGTGGCAAACTTGGTTTGGATTGGCTGTGTTGCTACCTAATTTCCCACTCTCAACTATCTAAAAATTTGATAGGAAAAAATTGGAGCATCCCTTCAATTGCAAACTTACAAAATAATGGTCAATTTCATTATTGATGGGTTTCATGCAATTTTCTTTTTTTGCATGGAAAAAGTTGTTGTTTCCTTTTGTCACAGTCTCCGCAAGGAGGGCGCCTTGACCATCATCCATGTACACGGATGAAGCTTCGACATAATTTGCGAGTGATCAACTACGTGATGGATTGGGAATCTTGTAGAGGAGAGTAGGATCATGACACCCGCACGCCTTGGTTGAACACCCATGATGAGCAAGCAATAAGGACTTAGCACAAGAAAGCTAATGAAGTGATATATGAGCACAAGATGAAGCGAACTTGAGTTGGGAGGCTATGGGCTTTCCCTTTGACAAGTGAACTCGGGATTTGGGTGTGTAGTCAGGCACCCACGATGAGTGGTAGAGCATGCAGGAAACATTGGTGGGGATTTGGAATTGTCGGGACAATAAGGGGCTTCAACAAAGTGTGCGACTAAGACCGAAAGTGGACACTCCAAGGGTCACATACCTGAAAAGTGGTGGATGGGGCTTTTATGGAATATGTCCGCACGAGAGGCACACTAGCTTACTTGTGAAAGATGTGCACCTTGGCATTGACGTTGTGGAGTATTGTAATGTCCCCCATTTTGACCCTTGTAATATTTTGGGCTATAATGTAAATAATGTATGCATATTATGTATGATTCCTAGCGTGGAGCGCAAGGCCAAGGCCCCGCTAGTGAACGCTCGATCTAGAAGAGGCAAGTATTTGATATTATGCTACCCATGTGCTAGTGAACCATGGGAATTGTAAATATGCATTTTAATATAAAAGCCCACAACTAGCTATGCAATGCAACAAGAGATGGGGGCATGATATTACAAGGAATTGGGAGGGAAATATTCAAACCCTTGAGCCAATGAAGTCAAGCCAAGTGTCAATGAGAGAACCCATCAACCATCAACTACCCATGTTGACTTTGGTGCCCAATCATTCATTTCTCCCAAGAGTTGGGTGAAGTAGTTAATGCCTTGGGGAAATGGAGAGGTATGGCTGTCCAAATTCGAGTATGGGCAAGCCACCCTCATAGAAAATCATGTTTCTCCTTCTTAGGCAAGAAAACACCCACGAATTGCCTTCCCAAGGCATTATTCAGCATCAGACTTCACTCTCTCACGTTTTTGGAACTTCCTGGGCATTTTCTAGCCACATTTTTCTGGTTTCTCTGGGTCTTCTAGCTGGGAAGAGGGCGTTTTTGTGTTGCAAACCTATTGGGAGCTTCCTGGGCATTTTTCTCCACTAATTTCTAGTGTTTTCCTCCCTTTTGGCATTGCTGGGAACTCGTTTTTGTATTACATACCTGTTGGGAAGGAGAGAGCACGATTTGGGGGTTTGTAGAGACCATTGTGGCTCTTTGAATGCCCATGGACGTTTTCTGAAAACGAAATTGCCTTCCCAAGGTTGTTTTCTCCATTTCTCATTTCATTTTTGGTTTCCCACGTTTTCCATCCATACCCAACACTGGGGATTTTGCTGTTATGTGTATCCATGCCCAGTTTATGAGTTTTATGTGTGCAGGAGATTGTTGGGGTTGAAATGGGTTTCCATTGTTTTGGCTTGAGCTTGAGTGGAAGCATCCACAAATGAAGAGTGTTCAGATTTAGCCTGATAAACCCAGCTGTGAACTGGCTTGGCTTAAATGCAAATGATCATTGGCTGTGTATGAGCTTGAGAGTCCCCTTTTCCTTTTAGATATCATGCCTAGCTCGGGGGTGGTCTTTGAGTGCTGAAATAATACATGCTAGAAAAATACCTACGGTTTGGAGGAACGTTGCAGCGACATAGCTAGTTTTGTGGGACAATTGCACAACAAAGATAAATGTTTTCTATCTATGTGTTTTGCCTTTGCAGTGTTTAAATTAAATGACTGTTATTGATATATTGAATGCATATGAAATTATGTGTGTAGATGAGTTTATCTCCGTTGTGCATGTTTGTTGAATTTACATCTGCACACATGGGTTTTTAATTGTATGAATCTAATGAATGGGCTGAGTTTGTTTAAAAAGCCCCATAGATTGGCATCATGTTTCCCTTACCAGAATTGGATAGATGGGTGGGGATGTTACAGATTGGTATCAGAGCTTAAGGTTCAACATTACAGCCGTTGGGCCCTTCATGGAGATATAAATAATTGTGTGTATATGTATGTAGTATTTGAAGTTAAAATGAATTAGAGAAACCTGAAGATCTCATAGCTTCTATTTGATTAAGATGGGAAATCATTTCCATGACTGTTTTGGGGATTCTTGCAAAATTGCTTGCATTGATTTCATGCTATGAAAGTGAGGAAGGAGGGAGAAAATCCCTTTTCAGGTTGAATGCTTACTTACATTGTTTCTAATGCAGTAGCATTCTGTTTTTTCATTTGTTGATTGCCCCATGAAGAAGAGAACAAGGCGCAACCTCTTGCCATCTTATATTATTTTGTTGTTTTGTTGTTTCATGCTTGACATGGAAGAGGTGCAATATTTCTTGAAATACTTTCTATTTTATGTGAGTTTGATCTATAAGTAGCTCACCTCTGTAAGGAAACGAAGGACATATTTCAAGAGAAGAATTCTAACTGTCTTTGAAAATTTGCAAAAAAATTTCTAATTGTTTTTCTGATTTTTCTGCTAAGGTTTTGTTGGTGATTTTAGCCTTATCTTTGCACGACATGGTAGCAAAAGTTAAGCTAACTTTCTGCGCGCACGATGGCGAAAGTTAGTCTAGATTTCTACGCGCGTGACGGCAAAAGTTAGACTAATTTTCTACATGTGGGGCGGTGAGAATTGGGCTAACTCTTGCGACTATGTCGGCAAAGAGAAGCCCAAAAGCACCACAAGGGTCGGCGAAATAGTTGTTAATTCGACGTCGAAAGATAGAAAAAAAATTTCAAAAATTTTGCCTAAGGGCTCTGGTGGCGACGAAAAATAGGTTAACTTTGTGCGACATGGCGGCGAAAGTCAAGTTAACTTTCTACATGCATGGTGGTGAAACTTAGGCTAACTTTCTGCGTGCGGCGCCGAAAGTTAGACTAATTTTCTGCACGCGCGGCGGCGAGATAGCTGTTAAACTCTGCGCCGAAGGGAAGCGGTCGGCGGTCGCAGGGTTGGCGGTCGAAGATTTTAATGATAATTTTTGTGACACGATCGGCAGAGATGCTGCTAATTGTACGCCGAAAGGAAGGAGGAAATTCTAAATTTTTTCTCAGTGTTTCTAAGTGTTTTGAAATTTTTTCCTAAAGGCTATGTCAGCGAAGTTAAGGTTAAACTTCTACGTGCGCAATGGCAGAATTAACGTTAACTTCTACATGTGCGGCGACAAAATTAACATTAACTTTTGCATGTGCGACGACAGAATTAACGTTAACTTCTGCATGCACGGCGACAGAGTTAGCATTAATATCTACGACGCACGTGGTGACAACTTAGTGATAGGAGCCGCGCCACCCGCGACAATTTTAAGGATAAAATCTGCGACGTGCGCGGTGCGCAGTGGCGAAAATAACCTTAACATCCACGACAACGGCGACAGATTTTAGCTTAAAATTCTGCGACACGGGCGTTACTTTTTAAGCTAAATTTTCGCGACAATGGCGGCCATTTTATCCTTAATATTTGTGCCAAATGAGGAAAAGCAATGGGAGCAGTAAGACAATGCTGATGAAAGGGAAATCTCTCACCTTAAACCATTTATGTTTATAACATAATAATTGTATGCTTGGAAAAATATCATGAATGAATGTCATACACGTGAATACATATATTGAATTTCTACTTTGTGAGAATATCATAGCTAATAATTGCTTGTGTGCATGGTAGAGAGCCCATGAAATTGGATCAGCTATGATGTGGAAGAGGAAATTCCATGCTACAATGAGGAATTGGAAGGGGGAATTCCTCTCCTACCCTCTCGATATTGTATTTATAATTCTGAAGTGGTCGTGCATATAAATTATGGCATAGGAATGCTGAAATGCAAAAGATTAGATAGATTATATGACTATGCACTAGTAGGCATATTAAGAAACATTGCACAGTGCATGTGAAATGTTTGTGCATGAATAGGACATTGCATATTGGTAAAATAGTGAGGTTTCACATATGCAATGAGCCAATTAAGATAATTATGGTGGTTGCTAATAATTAGTTGTGTCCTCATTGGTTGTAGGACAAATACAATCAAAACATGGCTAAAGAAGTTGATGACGTTGTTGCATGTGACCAATGACCTTATGAAGAGAGGATGGTGCAACAAGACCATGATCACGATGTTGGAAAAAGGACTAAGTAGCCTTGGTAAGAGGCCAACTGATCAGGTAACATCAAGCAATGTTAATAACAGCCATACAGGTAATGGTTATTTGTGCTTAATTGCATGAATGTTGAAAGAGGATTTGGTGAGATCCCTTCAACTATGTTTTGAACTATGATGATTTGGTTTGTATATGGTATTGAATGCCCAAATGGGACTGTTAACCTACCAAGTATGGTGAGGTATGGGTAAGTGAAGGCAATGATCCTTACACCCTATAATTGCTTAGAAATCTCAATGCATTCATATGAAGTTATGTCATGCCATGATGGTTGTGAGTTTAACAACCAAAGCAAGTGAGGACTTATGGTCTTGTCATGGTAGTACATGGTTAGGCCATAATATGTTTGAATGCATAGTACTCATAAATTAATGCATGGTTGCATTGAGGAGATGTGCATTAAAATATTATGTACAATCTTGTGGTTATACATTGAGTGATTGCACACTAAAAGATAATGTGAGTGATGTAAAAGTGCATGCATATGTATAGGTGCACACGTTGAGATGCATTGTGTGAATGCATGATGGTGGTGTATGTTTCATTGCAACTAGATAATAGATGGAATGGTGAACTATTGTCAATCCTAAGAGCATTTCATGAGCTGCTCTGAATGCAAGAGAATGATTGCATAAAATGATGTAATTAAACCATGCAACTCTAGTATGGTAATGATTCACATGAAGTAAATGATTTTGTTGATATTAAAATGCTTCAGTGACTGTGGCAGCAATGAAATATTATATGCATAGAGAATTACAAAGCGTTTGGCTGATGGAAGTTTCAGATTTCGCGTAGATTGTTTTGGGCATGGAAAATATGGGTAAGTCCATGATGAAGATGGGAATCTACCGTGAGCAAGAGCCAAACAATATGAGAACAGACTCATGGCTAAGCGAATCAATTTCCGTAAAGGACAGAATTGCAATTCATACTTGAATTTAATTATCAATGCCATTGACTGATTAGAGAAATCAGATTTGAATTTTATTGTTAAATGCTGCTAGCTGTTTGGCTATTTGATAAATGTGCCAGGAAGACACATTGCAGGAAGACCAGGAGTGATGGCCTACAAAATCCAAACTAGATGGGAAACACCCCATGCTTTGGAAATGGGTTTCAAGTGAAACACCATTGATAATATCTCAGCTAAACTACATGATGGTAAACCATGAGAGTGAGATGGTAAAGCTATGCCCATAAGGCATGTGAGATACATCTGCAAAATGAATGAGTATTCTGTGACCCTAGACAAGAACATGCATGTCTAAATTATTAGGGTTAATATGCAGAGCATGCTCTATCTTATTTATATCATTGTAGACTGCTTGAGTATGATTAGGGCCTACATGGTGCACATCGGAAAGGGGGTGCACACCTTTTCTGGTGCTGGGTCATGATAGGGTTTTCAATATTGACTACACCCTAAGGGAATGGATGCATTCTTGGTGTTTCAATACTTGATAGTGAATGATATGGATTATGGTTACAAAATTGAACATCAATACTTATGAGCTTGCTTATCTTTCTTGTGTTGTCCGCCTACACAGATGCAGATTGATACTGCACATTAAGAGGCAAAGTGAAGAAGGGTAAGCAAAAGGACTGTATAGGAATTGGTAACCTTTCTATGCTCACACGAAATATTACCAGAAGGGATGGACAGGCCCGAAGAGCTGTGTAATAAGAAGAGGTATCATCATTGTGTGAGTGGGGTTATGCTAACCTCCAGTCAAGAAAGTCACCTATAAAGTTCCTAAAAGGAACCACCGATTTGCACCAGAGAAGGAGTGACGTCCTTGTATGAATGGAGAGTTGTGTGTGTGAAGGGTTGTGGTGCGAGAAGGTGTGGTGACATTGGTGAAGGCATAAAAATATCTATTGGGACAGCAGTAGGAGGGCAGGCGCTAAGACTGACTGAAAACCCTGAGATGCCTATGGATCCATAGTAGAGCCTTGACCTATAATGTTCAGGTGGTGCAGTTTCCTTCCATTGGTTGATGACCCAGATGAATGTGTTGGCTTGGCAATGGAGAGGGCCAACCAGGTATGGGACTGGTTGGGCAGCACCAAATGCTTGGTAAATTCGATCAGCGTGAAGGTGTACTAGTGAAGCATTAACTACATCCAAGTCCATAGGCAATCCCAGGGCTTGCAAAGCGAAGCAGGATCCTATGGACCAGAGGGGAAATGCACAATACATATAAGTATTCAGTTTCATTTATGTCTTGTTTGGAATAATGAAGATTTCAGGTATAAGTCTTCTAACAACTAAGCTGATACACTAATGTTTCTTCGTTGGAAACCTTCGTCATTGCAGGAAAGCAAGACCCTGAAAGTGCTATAAAATTACTGGTAAATCCAGAGATTAAATGAGTGGGCGATATGAAATTATTGATAAATCCAGAGAGTAACTTGTTGGGCATTCACTACTTAATATTGTGAAACAGCGTGTATGCTGGCCCAATACCCCTTAAACAATTGATAAAACCAGTCAGTGCATTGGCCTGGCATTGCCTATTCGAATGATTAAGGAGTAGCCTACGTGCTGGCCCAACATTCATAATTGTGTCCACGGGAAATCCAAGGCTCGTAAATCAAAGAATGATCCCATGGAAAAAAGTGAAGACATCCAATACAGATAAGTATTTGGTTATCTTGCAGCTTCTTGCTTATGAATATATGTGTGTATATGATTTGGTTATGATTTCTCAAACTCTTGTTTAGAGAAAAACCTTATGAAATAAACTAAACATGTGAATTGATTCAATGTTTGAGTGTAGGTATTGTTGGAAGCAAGGACCATGAAGGCATCATAGGGATGCATATGGACATATGACCGTCCTAAAGAGCTCAATATGAGCAGTAATAAAAGATGGTGCTAGTGAACATGAGTGGTTCCTAGCAACCAGAGGTTCTGTAAGCAGAATGGGAAAGGGGTACCCAAGTTGAAAAGCATTAGACAGACCTTAGACACTAAGTGTCATAGCCAATAAAGGGCAATTCAAGCATTCACATTAAAGTGAAAGAGACTAAGGAGCATGAAACCACAGTGATGTCATAGCTCCGTAATAAAACAAGACTAAGAGGGAGAAACTCTTACTCTTCTCTTTCCTTTTTATTGATGCATTTATAAAACAAAGAATTGTTGAATGCACATCATGACTAGAAGAAGAATGTGTTTATTTGCTTGAATTAAATTGTGAATGCTAAAATAGTTATTTCATTGTGAAAGGATGAACATGAAAGAGATCATGTGTATGTTGGGAAAGCATGAAAAAAAATTTGGAAGTCGCATGAGAGAAGCATGGATGTTCCATGTCAATTGGGAAATAATTGACTATTTTTAATGTTTATATTATGCTTTTCCTAACAAAGAGTTTCCATGATAAATTTCACAGGGAGAAATTGAAACAATTGGTTGCAGCCGACACAAACAAGTGTTGCTAGTAAGTAAAGAGTGGTCAGCTGTGCACATTGACCATGGCGGCAGACCAAGGGCTATTAGAATTGGCTAAAAGTCTTCTTCAAACAATTGCAAAAACCCAAGAAAATCTTGGAGAGATGCTCAAGCTACAGAGGCAACAGAATGAGATGAACCACAAGGCTTTGCAGGACTCTATTCATCTGCAAAAAGGGGTAAAAAGCATTCTGGGAGCAATCAGTAAGGGAAACGAAAGTGGATCAATGAAGAAGCATTCATCCAATCGGTCGATTAAGAAACGTTCCAAGTGGGTAGACTCAAAGGAATTGGATCAGGAAAAGGTAAAGCAACCAGTGAAATGTTGGGTATGTGGCAAAAATAATTTCCTCCGCGACTACCCAACAAGAGAACATCAAGAGGGTAGCAGCCGTAAATTTTCTAGGTTTGTGGACCAGCTGGAAGGTAAGGAAAAGAAAGGAATTGTTTTGGAACAATGTTCTCATGCAAAGCTAGAAGGTCCCAGCCAGTAGGAACAGTTTGTGAAGGGCAAAGGATTTGGTCCTGAAAACCCAAGAAAAGGGTGAAATGTAGGACAGACCTGCCATATTTTTTGAATTTTGGACATGTATATAGCATGTATGTATTCCTAGGTATTGGAACACTGAGGATGGTGTTATTCCAAAGGGAGGGGAATGTAATGTCCCCAATTTTGACCCTTGTAATAATTTGGGCTATAATGTAAATAATGTATGCACATTATATATAATTCTTGGCATGGGGCTCAAGGCCAAGGCCCCGCTAGTGAACGCTCGATCTAGAAGAGGCAAGTATTTGATATTATGCTACCCATGTGCTAGTGAACCATGGGAATTGTAAATATGCATTTTAATATAAAATCCCACAACTAGCTATGCAATGCAACAAGAGATGGGGGCATGCTATTACAAGGAATTGGGAGGGAAATATTCAAACCCTTGAGTAAATGAAGTCAAGCCAAGTGTCAATGAGAGAACCCATCAACCATCAACTAACCATGTTGACTTTGGTGCCCAATCATTCATTTCTCCAAAGAGTTGGGTGAAGTAGTTAATGCCTTGGGGGAATGGAGAGGTATGGCTGTCCAAATTTGAGTATGGGCAAGCCACCCTCATGGAAAATCATGTTTCTCCTTCTTGGGCAAGAAAACACCCACGAATTTCCTTCCCAAGCCATTATTCAGCATCAAACTTCACTCTCTCACGTTTTTGGAACTGCCTGGGCGTTTTCCAGCCACATTTTTCTAGTTTTTCTGGGTCTTCTAGCTAGGAAGAGGGCGTTTTTTTGTTGCAGACCTATTGGGAGCTGCCTGGGCATTTTTCTCCACTGATTTCTAGTGTTTTCCTCCCTTTTGGCATTGGTGGGAACTCGTTTTTGTATTTCATACCTGTTGGGAAGGAGAGAGCACGATTTGGGGGTTTGTAGAGACCATTGCGGCTCTTTGAATGCCCATGGTCGTTTTCTGAAAATGAAATTGCCTTTCCAGGGTTGTTTTCCCCATTTCTCACTTCGTTTTTGGTTGCCCACGTTTTCCATCCATACCCAACACTGGGGATTTTGCTGTTATGTGTATCCATGCCCAGTTTATGAGTTTTCTATGTGTAGAAGATTGTTGGGGTTGAAATGGGTTTCCATTGTTTTGGCTTGAGATTGAGTGGAAGCATCCAGAAATGAAGAGGGTTCGGATTTAGCCTGATAAACCCAGCTGTGAACTGGCTTGGCTTAAATGCATATGATCATTGGCTGTGTATGAGCTTGAGAGTCCCCTTTTCCTTGTAAATATCATGCCCAGCTCGGGGGTGGTCTCTAAGTGCTGAAATGATACAGGCTGGGTAGAGACCTACGGTTGGGAGGAACATTGCAACGACATAGCTAGTTGTGTGGGACAATTGCACAACAAAGATAAGTGTTTTCTATCTATGTGTTTTGCCTTTGCAGTGTTCAAATTAAATGACTGTTATTGATATATTGAATGCATATGAAATTATGTGTGTGGATGAGTTTATCTCTGCTGTGCATGTTTGTTGAATTTACATCTGCACACATGGGTTTTTAATTGTATGAATCTAATGAATGGGCTGAGTTTGTTTAAAAAGCCCCATAGATTGGCATCATGTTTCCCTTACCGGAATTGGATAGATGGGTGGGGACATTACAGATTGGTATCAAGGTGGGGATGTTACAAGTATAAGTAAGACTAGTGTGGGAACTCCTAAGGCAGAATTGGAAGCAAGTAATTCAAATCACCAAGGGAAGCGAGTAACAACCGGAAGGTGCACCTCAGGAGGAGGGAGCACTACTTGGAAGAAGTATTTATATCTTAGGCATAGCTCATACTAGTGGCATAGTTGGGAAATAGTAATAGGTGTCGTGGTAGGAGGACCTACATATGGGACAAGGGGAATCTCCGGACATAAGAGAATCCATCTTGAAGTGGTGGGTTTGATTCTTGGTTTTCCTATTGTAACCAAAGTAGCTACTAGTTTGGGCATACTCCCGAAGAGTTATCCAACAGGTGCTCTCCCAATTCTAGTGTATTGTACTCTTTCATATTCTTGTATATTGGATAAACTTGGGCACACTCTATTGAGGTGTTGGTGCACAACTCTATTGTTATTTTGTTGCATACTCTATTGGAATAAGTGCAACTATTATAAATTGAACATAAGAATGACTAAGTGAATGAAAATTTTTGTATGTGTAAATGCATTGCTTTGAAATTCTAAACCCATAATAGTCTAGCCATCGAGAGAGGATCAAGGGCAATGTCATGTGATCTAAAGAAGGGAATGAGGCTTCGGTCTCGGGTCAGATATTTAGTTCCGTGAGACGTGGTATCAAATCTTATCTTGGGTTAGTGATGGAAGACGAGTTTTGAGAGAAGGGAACCAATAAGAGAAACACATCGGAAGGGATGCTTGGCAGTAGTGTGACTAGCTCATTGCATCAAAAAGATTCTTCTAGAACAGAGTGTGTCGATAGAAGTGCGCTCAAGAAAGGGGCGCCCAACATATAATGCACTTGGTAGAAGTGCACTCGGAACATAGTGAACTTTTGGGAATAACCATCGGGAGCAGCATAGACGACACACTTTGGGAGCTATGAAGGAAAGTGAACCTAGGATGTTATAGATCGAGAGGTTCCTAGATTAGTGTGCTTGGGTCATAGTTGACCTGTGCCTAGTGGAAGTGCACCTAGAGGAGGTGTGCCCAACTCATAAAAGAGAAGGGATGGAAACAAAGAAGAACTGCCCCTGAAACACATTAGAGGTTCATGCGGCATACTATAGGGAAGCACTTGGCACATAGGAAAAGTGCACCTAGGACATAGCACGCCTTGATAGAGGTATGACCAAGAAGTGGTTGTTCCTGGAAGTTCCCTAAGAAGGTAGAAGTCTTACTGAAGTGTAGGACTAGTAGAGTGTCGATGTTCTTGGGGGTTCTAGGTCGTGCCTTGGAGAGATTGCTTCCGTTGATGTAGAACTAGATTCAAACTCACTAGTGGTTGCGGCATGAAGGGTAAGGATAGAGTCATGAGAAGCCAATCTAAAAGCCACAGTGAAGAGATTGGAATAATCAAACTATGAGTTTCGACAGTTGGTCCAAGAACATGCGACAAAGCTTAAACATATTGGCTTGCAAAGTAGATGTTGGGTTCAATAGTTGCAATCATTGGAAAACCAAGTGAAGACTTGGGAGATTCCTAGATTTAGGTCGTTTAGTGTGGTGAACGACGTCCAAAAGGAGTCAACATTGCAGTTGAGACCATCCGTGAAGAAAGGTAAGAAAACGGGTTGTTTTATTTGCAATGGGAACTACTTTGCAATTGTTTGACCATTGAAGGAGGAGTTAGAGGCATACTTGGAGGAAGGCCAAGGGTGACCAACCATAGAAAAGCTAGTATCCATGGAAGAATCCCAAGCCCCACAACCTTCAAGAGAAGCATTGGAAGTGATTGAAACCTTAACAAAAGGTCTGGTCAAGTTGACGAAAGGTCAAGATAGGTAGTATGATGGAGACCAACACTACCTTTTTTTTTTGAATGTGATGATCAATGGGTTGAATATTTCCGTTTTGGTTGATGACAATTCCAACCACAGTTTCGCAAGTAATAGAACTACAATGATTCTTCATAGTAATCCCGAGGGAAACGATTCCACGTTCAAGGTGGTTAACTTGTCAATGAAGTTGGTGGAAGGTATGGTTCGTGCAATGTCAATTAATATTGGAGATTGGTATGACAGTGTAGAATTGGTAATGGCTCCATTGGATGAGCATTCGTTTTCTTGGGGAAATAATTCATGAAGTTGGCCAAGGCTATTTCAGTTCCTTATAGGAATATTTTAGTGTTCTATGATGAAACCAAGACTTATATTTTATCAATGAAGAAGAGCATGAAGTTCAGGCATAGGCCTAGGATTTCTTCCATGTAATTGGTTGAGATAGCCAAGGTGCCCACAGATAGGCCTTACAACGTTGCACAATAACTAAAAGTAAAGGGTTTAGTTAGAGAAAACTTGGACGCAAGATATAATGTTGTTCACTTGGGAAATAGGTTGGTAGCATTAGAACTTCAGGTATATTCAATTGCGGGGAAGAGAGAACGATGGTTCCTTCTGAGTAACCATACACATCAAGTTGGAGAGAAGGTAGAGCTTACACCAACAGAGGTATCAAAGGTTGTGGAAGAAGGAACTCATGATGGAACATCCTACAACACAAGTGACAACAATGAAAATGAAGCAGTCAAAGAAGTGGGTTCACTTGTAAAAGAAGGAAACCAAATCCTTGAGTCTAGGTAGTGTGATGAAGCACTCATACGACATGTCCACAATGGGTGGAGGTGGTGGCAGATCCAAAGGAAGTCGAGGTGACTAAAGTGCCAATGGTAACTACATTGGTGTGTCGAGATTAGAGTGGAAGTGAATAATTACTAGACCATGACACCACAAACATTGTATACTTCTATGCATTGACCATCGGGATACCCAAATCTCCATTGATGCTCGATCAACTAAGAGAAGTAAGTTGTAGTCTGGTAGAAATAGAGGAAATTCTACTATACTTGGAGAGGGAATCTCACTTGCAACATAGCAAGTCAGTTGAAATAAGTTCTAGGGAGGCGGGTACCACCTTGGGCACCCTTCGATGTTGCAATGATCAATAAGATGAGAGGCATGTTTCAGAGAGATCAATGCACCTTGAGGGGGAGGTTGGAATAACTTGGCCACCTTTTAAAGGTACGATTAAGTAAGAAAGGAAAAGAGATAAGAAGAGACAACAATGAGCTGAGGTGATTGAGGAACCTTTGGTGATCATGAAAACATGTAAAACTCTTGCTCGGATGCAACAGTGGACTCGGTGTGAGCCACCTTGGGAACCATTCAACAAAGTATGTGGACATATGTAAGTTAGCCATTTGGATTTCTGAATGATTTTGAGTTGAAAAAAAACTAATTAGATGAAATGGGGTGTAATCCTTTGGGAACAGAAGTGGCCTTGAAGTACTTGAGTAGTGAGCACAAGTCGGATCGGTGGACTATTGGAAGTTCTGGGGAATGTGGCCTTGGGCACCGCTTACCATTTTGTCCAAAATGAAAGTGAGAAGATCAACTCACTACCTTTGGCACATGCAATGAGGTCGTTTCTAACTTACGAAGAGCTCCTTAAAAAATTCGGCCATGAAGAGATGGTTAAGGCATGAGGCAGGACCATGAAGTGGTGCCATGGATATGAGTTGAGCCACAAATGGTAGCTCAATAGTAGTTTGAAGAAGGTGATGCTTTTTCCTTAGTTTGATAGAGTTGCACCAGGTGACCAAAGTGTGGAAGGAAAAGACAAATTTGGGGCATGAGGAAGTGCATCCTCATGAATTGAGTATGAAAGTCGGACAAACTACCCAACCAGTTCGGAACTTGGGAGGTATGGATGTGCGTAGGTATGATGGAAATGTCAAAGTACTAAAGCACCAATAGGTTGCAAATGTTTAACAATTCGACATATTTGAGGAGACTTCTTTGGAAGAGTCGGTTGCAGCAATAGTGGGAAGAAACAACATTGGCAGATGGTTTTCGAGAGCAGTAGGCATACTTGGAGACATTGTTGAAGACGGAAACAACTTGTAGTTGGGGAGGATGTCATGGTCACGACGAGGAGGGAACCTTAACCATCACCCTATCCCATTGAGGAAGCTTTAGAAAACTTGCGAGTGATCGTCTACGTGATGGATTGGGCATCCCGTGGAGGACAGTGGGCACATGACACTTGCACCCCTTCGTTGAACAACTATGATGAGCGGACCTAATAGGGACTTAGCGTGAGAAAGCCAATGAAGCGATATGTGAGCACAAAATGAATTAAACCTGAGTTGGGATTCCAGGGGCTTTCCCATTGACAAGTGGATCCTAGATTTGGCCGGGTAGTGAGGCACCCATGTCGAGTGGTAGAGCATCTGGGAAACATTGGTGGGCATATGAACTTGTCAACATGACAAGAGGCTTTAGTGAAGTGTACGGATAAGACCACAAGTGGACGCTACAAGGATGGCATACCTGACAAGTGATGGATGAGGCTTCGATGGGAGAAGCCCGCAAGAGAGGCACGCCGACTTACTTGAGAAGGGAATTCCCTTGGGATCGACTTGGTGGAGTTTAAATAAGAGGAGCGCAGGAGCTTTGAAGGAAGAATTGGAAGCAAGTAATTTGGATCACCAAGGGAAGCAAGCAACAACAATAAGGTGCACCTTAGAAAGAGGGTGCACAACTTGGAAGAAGTAGTTTTATCTTGGACGCAACTCAAACTCATGACATAGTTGAGAAAGAGTGATAGGTGCAGCAGAAGGTGGACTTGCATATGTGATAGGGGGAATGTGTGGACAGACAAGAAGCCATTGTGAAGTGGTGGGTTTGATTCTTGGGGTTCATGTTGTAACGAGAGTAGATTCTTGTTTGGGTGCATTCCCAGAGAAGTAACTAGTGTGCGTTTTCTTGATTATATTGTATTGTAGTATTTCAGATTCTTGTATATTGGATAAACTTGGGCATGCTCTATTGAGGTGCCCTTGCATGCTTGCTTTGTTATCTTCTTGCTACTTTTTTGGAATAAGTGTAATTGTTATAATTTTAACTTAAGAATGACTAAGTGAATACAAATGTTAATAATAATAATAATAATAATAATCTATTTTTAAGGTCATAGCCAAGCTAGACACCAATTTGGTGTCTGAACCCCTCTACTCATGGATTTGAGGAAACATAGGTTTTTAACCATGTTAAGTATGTGAATGTAGTAATTGTTATAATTTTAACTTAAGAATGACTAAGTGAATACAAATGTTAATAATAATAATACTCTATTTTTAAGGTCATAGCCAAGCTAGACACCAATTTGGTGTCTGAGATCTCCTTGTTTGTGGGAGAAGAATGCCTCTACTCATGGATTTGAGGAAACATAGGTTTTTAACCATGTTAAATATGTGAATGTAGTCACCCAAGTCGTAAACTTTGCATGGTCTCACCACCGTGAGAGTAACTTGGGCAGTGCCACAAAATGTATAAAAGGAAACGAGGCTTTAATCCCGGGTCATATCTTTGGTGCCGTGAGAAGACCATATATCACTGGAGCAAATTGTTTAACCTGTTCACATGACCCTAAAATCGCTGCCACCTAACTCGTTATATATATATATATATATATATTCAATTCTTTTTGCGAATGTTTAAATTTTCATTTTGGCAAAGTTTAAATTTCAAATTTCGCGGCTTACCTGGGCGGGAAAGGTGAAAAACAACACGATTTAAGGCATTTCAAATGAAGTTTTAGGTAGAGAGATGATTATTCCTCGGGCCTTATTCGGCAAGTCTTCCACACATGTTTTAAAAATCTTGGACCCTCGTTGCCTGATTTTCAAAGCATTATGAGACTCTACAAATCGAAGGCGAGGGCATTATTGATTGCAATGGTGAAGACGACCATCGGCCTGCTGTTGTGCCGAGGCTCTTTCATACGTATGTGCCCTCGATTTGAATTATGGACGATTGACTCGCACGCTTATTAAGGTTCTTTCCTTTCGCTGCCTATGAAAATTTTATTCAGTTTTCCTTGGGTTTTATCATTAACGTACGTTCTTGGCAGTGGATAAATGAATTATATTAATGTGGATTGTGGAATAATCTCGACAGATGAAGGAGCAATTGCAGTTTGTAAGAATTTATTGCAGAAATCCTTTCATAGAGATTCCATAATCCGAATGCAGCAGGACAATATTGTTACCGCAAAACATAAAAGCTGGGAAGAAATGCATAATTATTTAAAATACAAATCATCTAGATTTATAAAACATTGCTAACTTCTACAGAATTTTATGGATTTGGTAAAAATGGAAAAGAATATCTAAACGAAGGATATTGGCCTAGAATAAGCCCAGCCAATAGAATAGGCATGCCAACTCTTCGAAATCTTTGGAGAAGTGCTTTCCACTAAGTGAGAGCTAGTAACTGAAACGTGTCAAAATACTGAATGTCCCGTGAAAATGCTAAAATTGAATGAGATGCAGAAACACTAAAACCCTGTACAATGTCTATAAACACAACCTATGAAGTGCAATCATGATCAGAATCCGACCCAAACCTGAAAATGTTAGCGTCCATTATCACACTGAGAGCTTCCATAACTTCCTGAATTTTAATTTTTATTGAAGTTGTTAAAATATGTATTAAAACAGCAGCTTTAAGCAACAAAGTCCATAGCTGTGTTTTGGAGGGAGGCAATTTGTGTAATGTGTTTGACATTTCCTGTTCTGCAAAATCAGAATCACATATTTTTAAGGATATTATTGAAAAATATAAATACGAAATAGATATATTTTAATATAAAAATGAATAAATTACTTTAAATTTTTACTTGCATAGGGGTTTATATTTTAGATTTTAGGGTGGATTGAGGCCAATGCTTTTCCAAGATTGCATATTAAGATGAGAGAAATATTAAGATGAAAAAAGAGAGAAATATAAAGATGAAAGAAGTATACTGTCCAGATTGATTTTATGGCACTGCTTAACAAAATAAATTACAACTAAGCAAGAAGACCAATTATTAGATATTAGTTAAATTTTACAAATAGATATTAATTAGGTTTTCTCATCTATTTAAAGAAGGTTAGGAGGCAGATTGAAAAGACAATTGAAAATGCTACAAAGCAAACCACCATAGATGAAAAATTATTTTCTTTCTTTCATTACATCAGTGTAAATATGTTTTCCTCCTGCATTCTAAAGATAAAAATCCATAGTCTATATTAATTTATGCAACATAGCCCTGCGTTTCCTCTTACTCCTGAGCGAAACAATGTTCTCTAACGACTATGGATTTGCTATTAGCCATGGTACTGTAAGATATGCTGCAGGTTAGATGGATCTGATTTTTATATGACTATACAGGGAGATTAGTAGGCGAGGAGAACAAGAGTGAACAGAAAAATCAAAATGGAGTTGGCAGGCGAATACGACAATCTGGTAAATAAATTTCTTCCTTCCTTTTCTTTTGGCGCTTTCACTGTAAATATGTTTTATCCCTGCATTTGTCTTTCCTGGGTTTATACTAACTCAGCTTGGGATTTTTCCGCAGGATAGTTTTTTTCGTACCAGTGGGTTTTAATGGATACTCGTACAACATCTCCTATTCATAGATCTGCGCCTGCCTTTAGAAAGTTATAAGTTGTATACCAAATTCTCAATCTTTGAAACAGGCATTTAAAGTAGTAGATCTTGTAGCTCCTTATCGCCATGGAGGAAAAACAGGACTATTCTAAAGGATTTTCCTTAGGATGACCCAATTCCATATTCAGATATGGAGCCAGTTTACTTTGTTGACTGGGGAGCATAGACAAATCTATATGGCCAAAGCCGGGCTATCTAAGCGCTTGTATGGGCCAAACATCCATGGAAAGACGATCTCGGGGACACATGGCCATTAATAAATTGAGAGATGAAGCCCTGGAGAAAGCCATGAGGACCCTGTTGGAATATGAATATAATACATTCAACATCAATGACATTTCCTATAATCATCCCTCTAATTGGGAGAAAACTGGAAGAGAAAATTATTATAATATATAAAAGATTATTATAAAATAATGATAAAATATGTAGTTACATTGATAGATGTTTTTATTTTAGAATTTGGGGTGGACTAGTTACATGGATAGATGTTTTTATTTTAGAATTTGACGTGGACTAGTACCTATGTCTTTTCTAGATTGCAAGAGGATGAGACAAATGTACTATCCAGATTGCTCTTAGTTGATTCAAGGATAACCATCAGTTCCTAATGCATGGATAATGATAGTTCATGGCAGAATTTAAAGCTACAAATTAAGTGGTTGTGCTAATCACAGTTTTTCATTTAGGACAATGTTTAAACTCCTAAAGATCATTTCTTACACTTAGACATCATGATTGGTTGGTCTACACCACTTTGCAATAGGAATGATGTGCCTATTATTAATTTAATAATGCAGATACATTTTATCTAAGAGCGTCACCTACTCAAAATCAATAAAAGAGAGAATATTCAATTCAGTAATTAATAAGCCTGCTGGGCCTAGCCTAGTTCCAATCCTTCCCTGAAAGTGGCCTAATAAATTTGGTAATAAAGAGACAATGTTTCAATCGCAATTGTAGATAAAGAGGAAGATATTGCCTAAATAATACATTAACCAACTTGCATGTCCGATAAAGGAATGTTCACTGCCCCAGTGGCAATTCTCAACTCACGCCATCATTAGAAAGGTTCAAGCAAGTTAACGCAGGGGTCCAAAACTTATGTACTTAACTATAAGATTTTGAATTTAGTTCTTTTGGATTTTTTTAATTGAGTGAGAAGAACATAATTTGATCGATCTGAGTCCTAATGAAAGCATAATGAAAATCTTTAACGCCCATGCAAGCTGCCTTGGCCATCAAGGATCAGTCGAAGATTTGAAAAACAGTCATAGTCTTTGGGCCACTTACATGACCAAAGTCACACAACAAGATCCATAGCACTGAAGTACTCAACCTGTTCACTGTAAGTGCAAATTGCTATGACCAAAGTCACACAATGAGATACTAAACATTGCACTACGAGATCTGTAACACCGACCTCGAACTTTTCACTGTATATGCAATGCCCAGGAGCCATTTTTCATCCGAGTGTTATGGCCTGCCATTCATATGCAATAAGAAAAGTTTGATAATTAGCTTTTGCATCCATTGAAAACACCAAAGGATCTTACCATTGAATCCATTTGATACATTCAATTCAAGGTATTACCTCACTTTCACGACTTTGTGGATTTCTTCCTCGACGAATTTAACATATTATTATGGGGAAATCATCTAATGACATCTAAGAGTTTATGAAGTCAATGCTGGTGTTTGTAGCCTTCTTGCTCAACTCAGTTGATCTTATGGGAAAGTGCAGTGTAGAGAGACTAGGACAATAGAAGACTTTTCCGTGGTTTTATCTTTTATTGTATATCTAATGTAATTTGGATCTTGAACGGTTTCTCTGAGTAAGGAAGGTTGCTAGGTTTTCTTTCATTGAGAAGGGTTTCCTAGGATAAATCTCTCTGTCTTTTTATTCTTGTGCATGATTATTGTTTTAGTGATCCTATTTTTGTTTCTGTTACGAATGAATAAAGTTATACTGTTATATCTTAAAAACTAACATGGTATCAGAGCAATACTATCAAAAAATCATTTATACTAACAGAGAGATATAGGCATTGACATTTAGGAATGAGAGATCTCGTCTAGCGGTATCTCGAGAAACTTGAGTTTATGGTATCTTTACCATACTGGTGACTCCATAAGTATTTGCAAGCTAAATAGACTATCAATGAATGACTTGGAGATGGGAAATGATGGCTCCACGCATATATGAAAACTGTGACCCCTTTGGCACTCGATCCTTCGATGGTGGATCGATGAAGATCCTTTGATGGTGGATCGATGAAAGGTTAAACAATCATTTGCAGGGGTCGAGCAATGATCATCTTCTCCACTTGGATCTCACAACTTCACTTCATTGATCTCGATCATGTTGGAAAAATGAATTATGAGCTGATGCATTTCAAATCACAGCATGACTCGGCCATAGTCCATAGAAGCACAGAGATGTCAGACAAGCTGTTAGCGAGCTTCCTGCACACTTCCTTGTATTTATTCAGCCTTGTTTGTATTCTGCAAGTCAAAATTCTTAGGTAGAAATTAATTATAGTCTTTAATGTAACTCAGTAGCTTCCAAGTGAAGTGAAATCAAGTCTGTGTATATATATAGAAGAAGAAGATATGAAATAAATGGAGAGGAGAAAAAGGTGAAGAAAAGGTCCATGATGTGTTTGTGAGCTCAAGCTCATAGTAGTGAAATGTATTAAGAGCCCAGGCTCTGGAAAAGGTGAAAGATCGAACCAAATTCCATCTTTGTGTAATGAGGCAAAGTTTCCCTATTTTAATGCGGTAATATATAAGTCTATAGTTTTATGTATTCATTCTTAAGAATGTTGAATATTGCATGGCACACATCTTCTCCAAATTTAATTGTGTGAATGTTGTTTACATTTACGGTTTGTAAAAGAAATCAAGATTTCTCAAATATTTCACGGTGTTAAAAGTTATGTTTTAACGCATAATAACTTCGACATAAGTTTCATTTAATGTTTTGGTTCTTATGTCTTACAAATAAATATTTTAATATAAATCTTGTGTTAGAGTGGGTTTGTTGAAGTTGAATCTCCATGAAGTAAAAAAGGTCGACGAAGTTAAGAGGTATGTGAAGTAAAAAGGTCGATGAAGTTAAGATGTCCGCGAAGTAAAAGGATCGACAAAGTGAAGAGGTTCGCAAAGTCAAGAGTCGATGAAGTTAAGAGGTATGCGAAGTCAAGAGTTCGTGAAGTAAATTCCTGTCGAAGTGAAATTTGCCTCCCACAAAGTGAAGTCCTTGGCGAAGTAAACAATTTGGGGTTTCATGTTGTATGTCCGTTGAAGTCCCAAAGCAAAAAAAAAAAAATATTTACTGTGTGGTTAATTTTTTTTATTGTCTGTGCAGTGTTTTCCTTGATCTGGTATCATATCATGGTTTATGGAGAGTAAAAATTCTATTTACAAAAACGGAAAAGTAATTCAAATTAAGAATGACTTCCACTTCCGGTGCACAAATGCCTAATTTACAAAATCTAATCTTTTTAGTTAAAAATTATGAATATTGGTCTCTAACTATGAAAGTTTTGTTCAGAGGTCAAGATGTATGGGAAATATTCCAAACTGGCTATGCAGAACCAACAGATTTGGAAACATATAAAAATCTCACACAAGCTGAGAATGATGTCTTGAGGGAATAGGGGAAGAAAGATGGAAATGCATTGTTCTACATACATCAAGCAACACATGAAACCATACTCCCAAGAGTAGCATCAACCAAGACAACTAAGGAAGCATGGGATACATTGGAAACTTCCTATCAAGGTTTGAACAAGGTAAGGACTACCAAACTACAAATCCTTTGAAGAGATTTTGAATCTCTATTATGAAAGATACAAAGTCAGTAGAATAATTTTATACTCGATTCATTGGTCCGATTAATCAAATAAAGTCTCATGGATGAAATCCAGAGGACCAAAAAGGTGTTGAAAAAATTCATAGAAGTCTTCCTAAAAAATTTGAATATTTAGTTGTGATCCTGGAGGAAAACAAAGATCTGTCCCAATTTACTGTTGATGAGTTGCAAACCTCACTCCTCAATCATGAACATAGAATCAATAGATCAAATACATCATTAGAAGGTGCATTTGCATCACAGTCATCCATAAGTCGTCGAAGAGGCAGGGGAAGATCAAACTCTAGAGGCAGAGGAAGAAGTTATTTCAGAGGAGGAAGCAACAACAGCCCTGCATATGTCACTGGTAGAGATCAAAATTAGATCCCCAGTCAGCCAAGTGGAAAAAGGTCCGATAAATAAAAAATTCAATGTCATTACTGTAAAAGTTTTGGACACTTTGCATATGAATGCAGGAAGAAGAAGTATGGCCAAGGAAAGAAAGGCCAAACACAGACAAGGAAGACCAACACTTCGACCATCACAATGTTTTTAGCATGTGCATCTCCACTTGAATGCAATGTTGTCCAAGAAAGTCCAAGTGACATATGGTATTTAGACTCAAGCTGTAGCAATCATATGACTGATAATTTAAATCTATTCTCTAGTCTAGATAAATCAGTTCAAACCGATGTCACACTTGGAAATAATATTCAAGTCACTGTTTTGGGTAAGGGTACCATTGATATTCTAACCAAACAGGGGGAGCAGAAACGTATGCCTGATATTTATTATGTTCAAGGTTTGAAGCATAATTTGATGAGCATTGGAAAACTATTAGAAAAAGGTTACACAATTTATGTGACATGCAAGCATTGCTTGATTAAGGACATATATCCAAGCAATCACTTAATAGCCAAAGAGAAGATGACAAGCAATCGCTTGTTTCCATTGAGTATAAGACCAAACATAAAAGGAAAAACAAATCAAGTTGTTCATGGAAGTTAGAATGGAAACTTAGGAGCTGCATTCAAGGCATAAAGTAAATAAGCAGAAAATCACTACGACAAGAAAGAAAATGACAACAACAAAGAAATACAAGCACTGTTTCAATCAAAAATACAGGATGAATCCTGGTTGTGGCACTTCAGATTTGGACATCTGAATTTTTGTGGGATGAAGCTATTGCACATGAAGAATATGGTGAAAGGATCGCCATTGATTGAAAAGCCAGAGAGAATTTGTGAAGGTTGTATTTTTGGCAAACAACACCAGGAGACTTTTTCAGTCGGAAAGACATATAGAGCTCGCACACCACTTGAAATTGTGCACTCTAATATTTTTGGGTGAATGCAAACACCATCCATAGGAGGTTGCACTTTCTTTCTCATGTTTATATGTTTTCACAAGAAAAACCTGGACATACTTTCTCAAGCATAAATCTGATACGTTTTGATGTTTTCAGCAGTTCAAGGCACTTGTGGAGAAGCAAAGTGGTTAAAACATCAATATCTTAAGGAAAGATAAAGGTGGTGAGTATGTTTCAAATGATTTCTTAAAATTTTGTAAAAATCATGGCATACACAAGAAATTCACTGTGTGGTATACACCGCAACAGAATGGTGTCGCAGAGAGGAAGAGAAAAACTATTATGGAGATGGGACGTAGTATGTTGGAAACCATGCATTTGTCAAATGAATACTGGGCTGAGGCAGTGGAAACTACGGTATACAACATGAATCAATGCCCAACGAAGAGTGTGAAGAACAAAGTTCCTCAGGAAGCCTCGAGAGGTATGAAACATAATGTTTCACATTTAAAATTTTTTGGTTGTGCCACATACTCACATGTTCCAGATGAGATGAGAAAGAAATTAGACAATAAAAGATAGAAATGTATCTTTGTTGGTTATTCTAAAAACACAAAAGCATACAAGTTGTATGACCTTGTCACAAGAAAAGTTATTATCAGTCCAGATGTTCAATTTGTAGAAAATGAAGCATGGGATGGAACCGTAGAGAATAATGTTAAAATCGTGTCACATGTTGAACATGATGACATGGCAGAAGATGTGGTTGAAACTCCACATGTGAGTCATAATGTCATAGCTCCGTCTACTCCCAGGAGAGCGCAACATGTTTCAGCACAAGGAAATTCGACACAAGTTGAAGTTCAAGCTACTCCAACAAACACACCAAGAGCGCAACAAACTCCGTCAAGTAGTTCGTGGAGTTTGACATCAACAACTCCGACAGAGACAAGAAGTCTGTGTGGGATATATGAGACTAGTACACCCAAATCATTCTCAAATTTTGCATTATTTTCTCAAATTAATGATCCTCTAACATTTGAAGAAGTTGTCGAAGATAAAGTTTGGGCACAATCCATGAGTGAAGAAATACAATGCATTGAGAAAAATCAAACATGGGAATTAGTCGATGTTCCTAAGGACAAGGATGTGATAAGTGTCAAATGGATTTATAAGACCAAAAAATATGCTGATGGAAATGTGTAGAAGCACAAGGCAAGATTGGTAGCAAGAGGGTTCACACAGCATCTTGGCATAGACTTCAATGAAACTTTTGCACCCGTGGCACGAATGGACAGTGTCAGAACAGTTTTGGCTATCGTAGCACATGAGACATGGTCTGTTTACAAAATGGATGTTAAGTCTACATTTTTAAATGGCTATTTGGAGGATGAAGTATATGTGGAGCAGCCATAAGGATACCAAGTCTTAGGACAAAAACACAAATTATACAGGTTGAAAAAGGCACTCTATGGTTTGAAGCAAGCTCCTAGAGATTGGTACAGTCGCATTGAATCTTAACTCATTTAGAATGGATTTCACAGAAGTGAATGTGAACCAATGTTGTACAAAAAAATCAACAAGCAAGGTAATAAGCTAATTGTATGCCTGCATGTAGATGATTTAATATTTACTGGTGATTTTGGCATAAAGGATTTTAGATCAGTCATGGAAAGTGAATTTGAAATGACTAATTTGGGGCTTATGAAATATTTTCTGGGCATTGAAGTCCAACGGAGTGAAAATGGCATATTTATATCTCAGTCAAAGTATGCAAATGAATTCTTGAACAGATTTATGATGTTAAACTGCAAGACAACCCCAACACCAGTGATAACAGGTTTGTAATTGAGCAAGGATGATGATGGATCCGATGTTGATCCTACGCTGTTCAAAATGATTTTTGGAAGCCTTACATGTATCTTATTGCGATAAGGACAGACATCATGTATGGAGTCATTTTAATCTCAAGAATTTTGAAGTCACCAAAAGAACCTCATTCGAAAGCAAGAAAAATAATTCTGAGGTATGTAAGTGGAACAAAAGATTTTGGTATTTTTTATTCAACCTCAGAAAATTTTAAACTCATTGGATACACTGACAATGAAAATGGAGGCATCATAGATGACAAAAAAACACATTTGCGAATAGATTTTATTTAGGAACAGGTGTTGTATCATGGGATTCAAAGAAACAATCCATTGTAACTCTTTCTTCAACAGAAGCAGAGTATGTCGCAGCTACAAGCACTGCATGTCAATCCATTTGGATGCGGAGGATGTGAAGTGATTTGTCCCAGAATCAACAAGAACCCACAACCATTTACTGCGACAACAATTCAACTATTGCACAGTCAAAGAATCATGTGTTCCACGAGAGAACCAAGCACATCGACACAAGGTATCATTTTATCAGAGAACTGATTAATAACAAAGAAAACTGTTTAGAATTTTGTAGTTCTGAAGATCGGGAAGTAGAGATATTTACAAAACCATTGGAAAGTGACACATTTCAATATTTGCGGAGTTGTTTAGGAGTAACAAGTTCTACACAATGAACTTCGTCATGCACAGAGCATGTTTCAGCTCTGAAACATTTTTGTAAAATTTTATTTTGTAATCCCCATCTGCTCATAATTAAGGGGGAGTCTTGGAAAAATGAATTACGAGCTGATGCATTTAAAATCATAGCCTGACTCGATCAGAGTCCGTAGAAGCGTAGAGATGTTAGACAAGCTGTCAGCAGGCTTCGTTCACACTTCCTTGTATTTATTTAGCCGTCTTTGTATTTTGCAAGTCAAAATTCTTAGTTAGAAATTAATTACAGTCTTTAATGTAACTCAGTAGCTTCCAAGTGAAGCGAAATCAAGTCTGTGTATATATATATTAGAAGAAGATATGAAAAAAATGGAGAAGAGAAAAATAAGGTGAAGAAAAGGTCCATGATGTGTTTGTGAGATCAAGCTCATAGTCGTGAAATATATTAAGAGCCCAAGCTCTGAAAAAGGTGAAAATTGAAGTAAATTCCATCTCTGTGTAATGCGGCGAAGTTTCCCTATTTTAATGCGGTAATATATAAGTCTATAGTTTTATGTATTCATTTTCAAAATGTTGAATATTGCATGCCGCACATCTTCTCCAGATTTACTTGTGTGAATGATGTTTACATTTACAGTTTGTAAAAGAATCAAGATTTCCCAAATATTTCACGGTCGTAAAAGTTATGTTTTAACGAAGAATAACTTCGACGTAAGTTTCATTTAATGTTTTGGTTCTTATGTCTTAGCAAGAAATATTTTAATATAAATCTTGTGTTAGAGTGGGCTTGTCGAAGTTGAATCTCCATGAAGTGAAAAAGGTCGACGAAGTTAAGAGGTCCATGAAGAAAAAAGGTCGACGAAGCAAAAAGGTCGACAAAGTTAAGAGGTCTCCGAAGTAAAGTGTTCTGCGAATTCAAGAGTTGACAAAGTTAAGAGGTCCGCGAAGTCAAGGGTCTGTGAAGTCAAGAGTCCGTGAAGTAAAGATTCCATGAAGTAAATTCCCGTCGAAGTGAAATTTACCTCCCGCGAAGTGAATTCCTTGGCAAAGTAAACAATTTTGGGTTTCCTGTTGTATCTCCGTTGAAGTACCAAAGAAAAACAAGAAAATATATATTTACTGTGGTTAATTTTTTTTATTGTCTGTACAGTGTTTCCCTTGAGATCGATGGAGGGTCTATGCATGGGATTCATGATCCACCGCCAGATTTCCTTGCAAATCAAATCGGTGGCCCCAACATTTGTGATATCAATTGTTACATACCTATAGGCTTACTTGAGTTATAATTCTTATCCAAGACGATGTCTTATTCCATGCGTATGAATGCTATCCAATAGACCATGGCTTCACAATATTTGACCCATTAGAGTTCAAGTGATAGCTTGATGATCCCATGGGTTCTCAACTTGATCATGATTTTTATCAAAGGCTGATCCATGGCTAAAAATATCGGATCCCACATAGAATGATGACATTCAACATCAAATCCCAGATGGTTCCCATGTTCACCTTATACCCATCAACATCGATCTTAGAATATGATCCATCATCTCGGCTCTGACTACCGACGGCATCAACAATTAATATCTCCTTCATTAATAAAAAAGCGATTATATATATGTGGCTCAAGAACTTGGATATAGGCCCCTTTCTTGATGGCTCTTTCATTCACATCCTTCACACTTTGCAGGATGCAGCTCGAGATGGTGGCTAAGTAATCGATTAACACGTGATTCTTCACACGCAGTACTGGTGGCTCAATATCGTTCCATAGAAGTTTCGATCATACATTCGCATCTAGATATTTGCATTCAATGTTGGTAGCATCAATATTGGTGACTAGATATCCTACTTCAGCAACAAAAGAATATGCCGATACAAGCTATAAAATTTGTGGAAGACAACAGTGGCGAATGTGATTGAAACACAGGACTAGTATTAAGGTTGAGCCGGGAAACCAGATTTTGAAGACAAGGATTGCTAAGAATAGGTCCACAATACCCCTCTATAATGATGACTTGCTCTTTTTAGTTGCCGAAGTGATTAAAGATCAAGACGGAGAGCTCTATATACTTTTCTTCTCTTACTACGATTAATTATATTTTCTTAGAATAATGAAGTTTTTCATTCATTATATTGTAGCATTTTATGAAAGTTATCTTTTATACATCTATATCAATAGGATTGATAAGCATTGTGCTCTTAATGTGCATGTGATGTCATTTGTGTTGAGTAAGTAGCCAATAGTTCCACACAACATCCCGTGAGGCCTTGATGGAGCTAGTCTAGGATGTAAGCTCTTTTCCAACATGCTGGGAGTAGTGCATGTTAAGTTTAGCATAAAATTCACAACAAGAGCATAATAAGGATCATTGAAAGAAACACAATCACAAGATAGACACACATTTATCTTGGGAAACCCTCATGGGGTAGAAAACCCAACAAATATTCCTCAATATAGATGATCAACAAATACAAAGATGAAATCCCCAAACAAGAGCTCGTTCTCCTCCTTCGCAGAATTCTCTCTCTCCTATGCGAGTTCACAAGTGAGTGAGAGTGTTTTAAATGAGGAACACACCTCCTCTATTTATAGTTTACTTCACTTGAATTTTAACCCTAACTCGGTCGACTTCTCCTAGGAGAGTCTAATAACCCTATATAACTTAACTCAGGGATGACCTCTCTAGGAGAGTCTAATAACCCTATAAATAACATCCCTATGGAGGAATAAAACATCTCCGGATGAATAATAATAAAGTACAAATAGAATATTCTTAGAAGGTAAAATATTTCAACACTCCCCCTTAACGAGAAGGATATTCTAACAACATATGCAGGAGTAAGGAGTCATAACCAACATCATAGTGATACATCTATAAATCATTGGAAGTGTTCTTCAATCATCATTCGTAAATCGAACAGCTACTGGAACATATTCAATATCTTCAATACTAGAACATCAACATCTTCATTACTGAGTCTTCATCTTCTGCAGCACTCGATCACTCGATCAGATACAACAACAACATCATCTGGATCTCTTGATCAACATCATCATCTAGATCTCTTGATCAATAGCATCATCATCTGGATCTTCTGATCAACAACATCATCTGGATCTCTTGATCAACAACATCATCATCTGGATCTTTCGATCAACAACATCATTTGAAACTCTCGATCAACAACATCATCTAGATCTCCCAATCAATAGCATCATCTGGATCTCTCGATCAACAACACCATCATCTGCAACACACATGATCCAATTACGAGATGATCAATCCCTCTCACTTTAGGACATAAGTCCAAGGATGATACAATCCTGATCCACTTTCAGGATGATCAATCCCTATCAATTTAAGACACCATATCATGTCTAGGTACGATGCAATCCACTCATCAACTTAGACAAAGTCTAAGGACCACTTCTTGAAGACAGAGGTCTTCGGATCCATTTAGGACTAAAGTCCAGGGATGATGCAATCAACTCGTCCACTTAGACAAATTCTAAGGACCACTTCTCGAAGACACAGGTCTCTAGATCCATTTAGGACTAAAGTCTAGGGATGATGCAATCCACTCGTCCACTTAGACAAAGTCTAAGTATCACTTCTCAAAGAAACATGTCTCTGGATCCATTTAGGACTAAAGTTCAAGGATGATGCAATCCACTCGTCAACTTAGACCAAGTCTAAGGACCACTTCTCAAAGACACAGGTATCTGGATACATTTAGGACTAAATTCTAGGGATGATGCAATCCACTCATCAACTTAGACCAAGTCTAAGGACCACTTCTCAAAGACACAGGTCTCCGGATCCATTTAGGACTAAAGTCCAGGGATGATTCAATCCACTCGTCCAGTTAGACAAAGTCTAAGGACGACTCATCGACCTCATCGACCTCATCGTCAATACAGGTATCCTCATTATCAACCTCATCATCGGTACATGCATCCCCATCATCGATACAAGTATCCTCATCATCGATACAAGTATCCTCATCATCGACCATATCACTCCCCCTTTCGAGGAGGGTCCTTTTGAACTACACCAAGCTTGTCTCAGAAATACTCAAATTTTACTCGAGACATAGGTTTGGTCAATACATCAACAATTTGTTCATCAGTGCTCACATACTCGATATTTATAGCTCCTTTATGCACCATATTGCGTATATAGAAATATTGGATTTCTATGTGCTTTGACTGATCATGGAACACTGGATTCTCCGTCATCTTAATACAACTCTGGTTGTCACACAGGATCACAGTGGAGTCCATCTCCAAGTCAAATAGTCTCAATAATAGCTTCTGAAGCCATATGGCTTCACAACTAGCAGAGCAAGCTGCTATATATTCCGCTTTAGCTGTGTTGAGAGCCACACTGGATTGCTTCCTGCTAAACCATGAGATCATAGCAGATCCTAGACAATAACATCCACCCGATGTGCTCTTTATGTCTAAGACACTTCCAACCCAATCTGCATCTGTATAACAATACAATCTGAAGTCATGATCTCCAAGATAATATAGACCAAAGTCTATCGTACCTTTCAGGTACCTCATCACATGCTTTGCATCTATCGGGTGAAAACGTCTAGGCTCAGCTAGATACTGACATAGGATGTTCATAGCAAAGCATATATCTGGCCTGGTATTTATCAGATACATCAACAGCCCAATAATATGCTTGTACTGAGTCACATCCACGATTTCACTAGTTCCGACAATTCATCAGCTAAGAGCTTCAAGTTGGTATCCATGGGAGTGTCCATGGATTTACATTCCAACATATCAAATCTTTTCAAGATTTCCACAACATACTTTCCCTGGTTGAGAAATATTCCTTCTGGGCCTTGCCATACTTCCAAACCTAGGAATTAATGCATCAATCCAAGATATTTCATCTCAAATTCTACAGCTAGCTTCTTCTTGCTTTCCATGATATGTTTCTCATTTCCCAGTAATAAATAGATCATCCACATACAGTAATAGTATGATAGGTTCATCATTCATAATCTTAAGGTAAAGGTTAGGGTCATCTTTACTTTTGGTAAAGACCAAGATTGTCAAGAAGCTATCAATTCTCCCATACCAAGCTCTAGGAGCTTGTTTCAACCCATACATAGCTTTCTTCAACTTGTATACATGAGTTCTTCTATCTTCAACCTCAAATTCTTGTGGTTGTTCTATGTACACTTGTTCCTCAATTACACCATTCAGGAAGGTTGTCTTCACATCCATCTGGTGTAAGCTTCACTTCATTATGGATGCAAGTGCCATGATGGTTCTAATGGAAGTGTACCTTGCAACTGGTGCGAATGTTTCTTCATAGTCCCTCTTTCTGAGAGAATCCTCTGGCCACAAAACCTGCCTTATACTTTTCAATGCTACCATCCGCAGCATGCTTTATCTTGTATATCCATTTGAAGGATACCACACTCTTTCCTTTTGGTTTGGGAACTACATCCCAGACATCATTCTTCATTATTGATTGCTACTCCTCCTTCATTTCTTTTACCCATTCTTTCTTCTAAATTGCTTCTTCATAATTGGTAGGGTCTTGATCTACAAGATCACATATGAAAGCCACATAGTTGGAGAATGGATTTGGTTTCTTGCCTACTCTTGTGGAACCTTATCGAGAGCTCCATATCATTCTGCTTCTTGTATAATTTCTCTTGCCCATGCCGAATTTATTTTTGTGATATGTTCATAGGTGGGGGTTCTTGAGGTTCTAGCATATCATGGTCTTCTAGTGTTTCCTCTTTAGGGAAGGAAACAACTTCTGTATTTCTAGGAGGTATATCTTCTTCATATACTTCTTCATACTAGCACTTTCTGGATCTTTTGAGAGAAATTTCTTCATCAAAGGTTACATCTCTACTAATTTCCATGTGATGGAATCCTAGGATGTATATTCTAAATTGCTTGGATGCTTCACAATACCCAAAAAATATTCCCTTCTTTCTGGAAGGGTCCAGGTTAGTTCTCTTCTCTTTTGGTATGTGAACATATACAGGGAACCCAAATATCTTGAGGTGGCTTACCTCAGGATTCTTCCCTGTGAACATTTCTTTTGGAGTCTTGAATCCAAGGGCACTATGAGACAATCTATTTTGGACATAGACTATCGTCCTTGCTGCTTCAACCCATAGATGCACAGGAAGATCTTGATCATGTATCATTGTCTTCACTGCTTCCATAATGGTTCTATTCTTTCTTTCCGCAACACTATTTTGTTGAGGATTGTAGGGAGTGGTTACTTCCTTATTGATCCCAACTTCTTTATAGAAGACTTCAAAGCCCTTTGAAGTATATTATCCACCATTATCTGTCCTGAGTATCTTGATTCTCTTTTCTGAATGATTTTCTATGAAGGCTTTGAATTCCTTGAATTTTCCAAATACTTCATCTTTTCCTTTTAGAAAATATATCCAAGTATTTCTTGAATAGTCATCATTAATGTAAGGTAATATTCATAGCCACTCAAAGATTTGGAGGGAATTGGACTGCATACATCTGAATGGATCAATTCCAAAGTACTTTTAGTCTTTGTTTCACTCTTTGCAAATGGATTCTTGATATTGTTCCCTTTTGCACATCCTTTGCAAGTACCTTCATAATCAACCTTCAAATCTGGTAATCCTGTTACTACTTTTCTCACATAGGTTAGTGCCTTGTAGTTGATGTCAGCAAGCCTTCTATGCCATACCTCATTTGGGATAGTGGCTTCATGAACACGAGCTGCTTCTGAATGTCCCTTGAGTTTATATAGCCCTCCTTATTCTCCACCAATGACAACTACATCCTCAAATCATTTTCCTTTGGACCACATGAGTACTTGTCCATCTATGAATGCAACCCTATAACCTTTCTTATCTAATGCTAATATAGAAAGTAAGTTCTTCTTTAATCCTGGTACATATAAAACTTTCTTCATCTTCATGGGGGTTCCAGAATCAAGCTTGTAGCTTGCTTCACCAATTCCTTTGATGGTATATTGGTAATCATCTCCTAATGATACCTTTTTTGGAGATGTTCTTTCTTCAATTCTTGACAAAGTTTTCTTTTGTCCCTTCATGTGCTTGGAAGCACCACTATCAATAAGCCATGTATCTTCTCTAGGTGTTATGGACCCAGAGAGTGTAGAGAATATAATATATTATTCTGCATCTTCTTCTTCTACCTTAAGCTCTTTTTCTTTGAGGTCTTTCCTCCTCTTCTTCTTCACTATCATCTTCTACTAGATGTGCTTGATGTCTTCTGTGGTGGAAACCCTTATTTTTCTTTGAAGGACAAGTTCTAGCAATTTGTTCTATTTTGTGACAATTGAAACATTGGAATGAAGAGTGATCTCTTTCTGGATTGGTTTTTCTTTTCTTTTGAAACCTTTGTGGAGGTTGAGACTCCTTGTGGCTTTCCTTCTTGAAGTTGGATTGACTTCTTCTTCTCTTGGTATGGGTGGCTAATGCTTGATTATCTTCTTTGAGTAAGGCCTCTCTACTGGCTACTCTAGCCTCTTCTTGAATGCAATCCTCCCATACAATATCAAACTTCATGCTTTTATTTCTGGAACACATGGTCTGGATGAATGAATCCCAAGGTTTAGTGCGACCATTGAGAGTAGTCATGACTAGTTCATATTCAACAAGGGACTCTCCAATGGCTTCTAGTTGTTCCTTGAACTGGGAGACCCTCGTGAAGTAGTCTTGAATGGATTCTCCTTGACTCATCTTGGTGCTCTTCAATTGAGCTCTCAAATTCATCTTCCTGTTGATGTTCCTCCCTTCATACATTTTGGCAAGGGCATCATACATTTATTTTGGGGTATTCTTTGATGACAATTGAGGGATCAAGTGGTCTTTGATAGAATCAGTAATGATTCTCTTTTCCCTAATCACGTCCTTCTTGTAGTTCTCTTTAGCTTCATCTTCTGTGGGTTCTGCAACTTCATCTTTGATGTATTGGGAAAGGTCATTCTCTTAAGGATGAGGCCAATCTTATATTTCCATGCCTAAAAATTCTCTATGCCCTCTAGCTTATCCTAAATCTTAGTGCTTGGGCCCATCTTATCCAGGAGGTCACCAAAAATTGAAAATTCTCAAAATGCAAAACAGACCTTACCAGGAGATGTGCTTGACTGAATTGAGTTTATTGTTGTACTTGATTTATGAAAACTTCAACTTTTCACCCTTCAAACTTGACCAACGAATTTCGGATCTACAATAGGTTTTCTGGTTCACTTGTTTACTGGTTTATTGGTTCACAGCTTTTCTGGTTCACTAGTTCACTGGCTCATAGCTTTTCTGGTTCACTGGTTCATTGGCTCATATCTTTTCTGGTTCATTGGTTCACTAGTTCATAGTTTTTTCGGTTCTTCTAGTCCAAGAGTCAAACTAGGGTTGACTTATCCTGGGGTTCCACCCACTCAAAAACTTCGATCTAGGGCTCAAAATTTCACTTTTGAGGAGGAGCATCTATCCATGCAATCAGATTCCAAAAATTTCAACTTTTACAGAAACCCTAATTTCTCACCGGAGGAAGAAGAGAGAGATTTTCACCTTGTGAAAGATGTCCTATTCAGGCTAGCTCTGATACCATGTTAATTTTAGCATAAAATTCACAACAAGAGCATAATAAGGATCACTGAAAGAAACACAATCAGAAGATAGACACAGATTTATCGTGGGAAACCCTCATGGGGTAGAAAACCCAACAAAACTTCCTCAATATAGATGATCAACAAATAGAAAGATGAAATCCCCAAACAAGAGCTCCTTCTCCTCCTTCGCAAATTTCTCTCTCTCCTATGCGAGTTCACAACTGAGTGAGTGTGTGTTAAATGAGCAACACACCTCCTCTATTTATACTTTACTTCACTTGACTTTTAACCTTAACTGGGCCACCTTCTCCTAGGAGAGTCTAACCCTATATAACTTAACTCAGGGCCAAACTCTTTAGGAGAGTCTAATAACCCTATAAATAACATCCCGACAGAGGAATAAAACATCTCCGGATGAATAATAATAAAGTGCAAATAGAATATTCTTAGAAGTTACAATATTTCAACACTGCACACTCTTGATAGTGTGTTCTGGTGAAGATGGAAGGCATCTAGATAGTTACCACATGTGTTTTGGGTATGGATGGGTGTTGTAGCATTAGTCTATGTTGTTAATCCTTCATAAATGGTTACAAGATTGTGTGCACTATGCATAAATATTGATATTACATTAAGATTCCAATATTATTTGATTGAATGTTTGTAACTAATTGACTGAGCTTGACTTGTAGGAAATATCATGTGTTATGGCCTACAACAAAAGGATGATGAGACTTGTTCTGAATAACAAGTGACGAATATTCAACATGTGCAGATGGAACATGTTGTTGATGATGAATCCTTGATCGTGATGTTGTATACTAGTTATTTGTTCCTCACTGATACAGAGATACTTATCAGACATATGCAGAGGGAGCAAGATGGCTTCTGTGACAGAGGAAGCAAATCTCATAATATTGTGATAAATGGGAAGGTACCCCATGTTTGCATATCTTGTACATTTTCCAGGATTGATGATTGTCAAAGGAAGGCCTCTGTGACAAAGAGGGAAGATACAATGGATGAGGTATTGATTAACAACATCGAGAAAATATTCACTCATGAATCCTTAGCTAATGGTTAATATCCCATGAGGTCATCTTACTCCTTTGGTACCCAATATGTTAGCATAGAGTCGATTCTCTAGTTTGTCTATTGACTAAGAAGAAGCTCTAGCTAGAGTCACAAGAAGAGACTTGAAGTGCTAACATCAGGGATATCAGCATAGAGGTGATTTTCTAGTTGGTCTTTTGACTAAGGAGAAGCTCTAGGTAGAGTCTCGAGAAGGGACTTAAAGTGATAACATAAGGGATGTCAGCATAGATCCAATTATCTAGTTGGTATTTTGACTAACGAGAATCTCTAGGTAGAGTCTCGAGAAGAGACTGGAAGTACTAGCATTCAGGATTTCAACATAGAGTTGATTCTCTAGTTCATCTGTGGACTAAAGAGAAGCTCCAGGTAGAGTCTAGAGAGGAGAATTTAAGTGTTGACATCAAGAAATAATCCCCCATAGAGATATCGGTGGTTGGGGCCCATAAAGGAGTTAAATAAGATTCAAGATGCAAATTCCTAGTTTGTGATGGAAGAATGCCTCCATAGCTAAGAAGGAGTGTTGATGATTGCAACATCAATGAGACATTCTCCCTGAGACAGGGAGAATGGTGTGACTCTCCCTTGAGAGGGAGCCCTTGGTAGGGAGAGAAAGGGAGTTGACTCTCCTAGCTGATCCTTCTCGACGGACTCAGTTGTGTTGAAGACCTTACTTATGATGACGAGATGTTTAAGATAAGCTATGATGTTCAGATGACATCTAGATGTGTTCTAGCATGATGATAACTCCCTAGCTAAGAGGGAGTGTTGGTGTTTGTAGTGCCAATAAATATCATCCTCAACTCAGCCCAAATAAATAATAATATTTCATTATTATTTTATATTAAACGTGCAATTTGGATCCAAGAAATATGGAAGGGTTAACCATCAAACAAGTATAAATAGAAGTGACTTCTTACTTATTTGAGCATCCAATTCTTGCTCAAGTTAGCGGATCTTATGCGCCAGTGAAGGGAAAATAAGATGAGGACATCAGAAGACTTTTTTGTGGTTTTATCTTTTACTTTATATATGATGTAATTGGGATCTTGAACTGTTTCTCTGAGTAAGGAAGGTTTTTGGGTTTTCTTCCCTTGAGAAGAGTTTCCCAAAATAAATCTTTGTGTCTTCTTGTTCTTGTGCATGCTTATTCTTTCAGTGATTCTATTTTTTTCTGCTACAAATGAATAAAGTTATACTTCTATATCTTAAAAACTAGCAATTAACGTATTCTTCTCATGAAATCATCTAATGAAATCTAAGGTTTTATGGTTATCTGTGTGCTTCTTTTAGACTGTATTATTTTGGTATTATTATTTTAAAACATGAATTTAATTTATTAAGTAATATCAATCAATGTTATTTTTAAATTAAATTTTTATGATTATTGTAACTTTATAAAATGTATGGTATTACTATTTTAAAATGTAAACTTAATTTATTAATTAATATACTATAAGAGAAAATTAAGATACTATAAGGAGGTCATTAACCCTAATTTGGAAGATCAGAAGTGTCTCTTGGTAGTAACTAGTTCAAGGAAGAAAATTAATATAGCCAATATTAGAATGAACTCTCATGAGATCCATAGTGAACAAGGAAATGGTCTATTCCTAAAACTTTGTGGGCATTGAGGATGAAAATCACTTTCTCTTAGAGTGCCCTGCTTACACACACATCATAGTATTTGGTACAATACAAACCTTTCTAACCTCCTAACTTGCCAAAACTATAGTGAGCTTGAAAAGCTTCTCACCAAGCTTTTTTAGCACAAGAACAAAATTTTAAAGCAAACCAAATAATACCCTACTTAAGGTCTGATAGACCAAAGTTGGTATTAGTGGACATTAATCGTCATCAACATCATCATCATCAATCAATGCTAGTTTTAAATTAATTTTTTATGATTATTTAAAATATATTTAAGTTAATCATAACTTCATAAAATTTATATATAAATATAGATATTCAAAAATACCTATGTGTTAATTAAATATATATTATTATTATTTACTATAAAATTTATATTTCTTTAAGGCTAAAAAATAATAATGTAAACACAGTGTTTACAAGTAACCATATCTTAATTTTAAAAAGGTAATTCAATGGAGCTAGTGTTTAGATTTGTGTAGTCGGCTAGGGTCAGGGTTTTGCAGTCAGATTTGCTCAAGGGGAGTACGCCTTCTTAGTTTAAGGGTTACAATAATGGCAAGACATTAGATCATTGTTTATGTGGTTATATTTACAGTGAAGTGGAATATTTATAAGGCTTGGGTGTATATTAGGGTCTTAATGTCGGTTGGAGTCGATCTTTTGCAATAGTATGTTTGATGTGTGGAGTCCTTATTGATTGTTGTTTTATTAGACTGATGTGTTAGTGGGTGTTACACTTGTGGTGTTATCATGAGTGATGTGGATGATTTGAGTTGGGTAGTAGGCATCATGGAGTGGGGTCCTTCAGATAATTTTAATTCTGACATAGGAGTTAAGTCTTTTCCACATAAGGTCAATTTGAAATCAGCTTGTAATGAAGAGGCTAATTCTAGATATTATGATGATATGTGCGCTAGAATTTGTTTGAAAGATGATCATGATATTGAGGTTACAAGTGCTCCTTATCGTGGGATCGATTTTGTTGTAGTCTCGGGGATGAGTTCATTAGACATAGTATTCAGAACAATGTTGGAATTGATTTAAGACTGAGAGGGGGGGTGAATTAGTAATAGCACAATTATCAACAATTTATACCTTCTTATACACATTACCCTTTACTTAATTCTTATCTTCAATTATGCTTCAATAAATAAAACATTCATTCATTCATGCCCCAAGACAAAGAACATAGAACACATGAATTTTGACGTGGAAACCCAAACAGGAGAAAACCACATAATGCTTCTTTATAACTAGCATAGATCCATCTTAAACCCAGATCTATCAAGCACCGAGAGGGATCCAATTTCTTCAAGTGTAATTTATAAATAAAAAATAAACTCAATAAACTTGATTTCTCTTGGTTGATAGATGTGGGTTTAAGTTTAAAGTTTTACTTTTTAAATTACTTTTCATAATTATTTTTTATGAACCAACATGGATTTTTTTAAATACTTTCCATACTTTTGTATTTTATGAGTCGACATTAATTTTTTAAATTTATTATTTTGTTAGGTAGAAACATTACAACATCTCCCCCATATTGGGATGTAGAGCACCTCGCTCCTCTCGGTACAATGAGAAATAATACTTTTAAGAAAGCACCAACTTCCTGTATTTACCATCACCAACTGGAAGGAGGCACCGACCCCCTAGTTTTACAGGATCCGACCTGAAGGAAGCACTGAATCCCTTTGTTTCTATAGCACCAACTGGAAGGAGGCTACAAGCCCCTTTCTCGTTTCCTCGTTCTGCCACCCAGATATCCAAAATATGATTCTGAATTACTAAAATTTAACTCTGCACACTCATCTGATATTCTGAAAATAATTTTCCCGTGCAATTCCTTCGTATGAAGTCAATTCTCTGTCACTAAGCTGCATATGTCACTTGACTTCTCATTCCTCTCAATTCACACTTCAGGTAATGTATTACTTCATGTATTGTGTGCTCGTTGATACTGTAGTCTACGCTGAGGTAAGCTATGTCATTCTATTACAACTTTCACCAACTGATACTATGCTTTTACATGATAGTTTGTTGCTCTGAGATACTAGACTAATAAGAGATGGAATTGTGCACTTACTAATGCGTACGTTTTGTATAAGCGCTACAGTCTTTTAGAAAATATGTGACATGATGTGGATCAATAGATTTGTCCTTTTGGTTTAACGCACTCTCTCAGATCATCTGCATCATGACGCGCTCGCTGGATCTTGTTGCTAATTTGTCGTCGTACATGAGGTGGACTTATCAACTTAGCACACTTTCACTTCTGCTGATATGCATCATCTAGACATCTGCGTATCATTTGAAATAATTTGGTTTTGTCTCTACGCTTATGTCTTTCAGCATCTGTGACTTTTGGCATGCAATCTATAATGATTTCCTTCAAAACATCATGCACCTATGCATACTTCAATATTTTTTCCTTTTAGTACTTGTGCATTAGTCACGGATCTACAAAATCATTCCGCACACCATCAGTTCTGCATTCTGCTGCATGTGTACTATTGGATCCTTGCTAGATCATTATGTTTTGTCCTCGAGCCCTTTGATGCCCCAAATATAAAACTGCAACAAACACTTGAAGCTCTTATGCTCTCGCCATCAATCTTACTTCAAATCTCCAACTTACATCTATATTTACACAAGTCTTGCACGGATTGTATGACATCCAAAAGTTGGTGGTGGAACCCCTTCTTCCATATTTCATAGATTGTGATTTTTCCACAGGTCATCTTCTATTCTATTGATGTGTCATCCTTTGTGTGTCTTGATCCTTCATGGTCCACAACTTAGTGGGACTTTACACCTTGATGGTGTACCCTTGTGCTCTTGATGTACCATTGCTTTGAGATATGTGCGGATCCTTTCTCTTCAACTTTATGAGTCTATGACCCTTGCTTTACCATCCCTTATGGGTAATGCATACTTGGTGCATTAATCATTTATGGTATCTGCATATACCCTAACCTCTACTTGGTGGAACGTTGACCTTTGCTTTGTCATTGCTTGTGGGATTTGCGCACCTGTTGTACCATTTGTTGTGGAATTTTCTCATAGACTTACTTGAAGCGATGTACCCTTATAATATCTTTCACGCATTCCACTAACTGAAATCATCTTCTGATTGGCTAAACTTGCGCGCTTTCATGACTGTCCAACTGTTAACGCCTCAAAATCACACACATGCGACATTTCAATGATTCATCCAGTAAAGCATCATCAACATAAAGAATACATCCCACCACAGGATTCCTCAACAGCTCCAAAGATCAGTATGATTCCACAAGTTCCCAAAAATGGTCAAAACAAAGTATAGCGCGGGTATTACACAGGTTTTTCATGCTATAGTGCAGGTTCTCCATGGTTCTTCCATCTACTTAGAAATTAGTTTGGACAATAAAGGCCTCCCTAAGGGAGATTGTTGGCTTCCCTTGAATCCTTCACCTCCTAGGTGTTGTAGAACTATTCTGTTGGGAAATAATAGAGTGATTTAACATATCTTTGGTTGTTGTTGGAGTTTGCATTCTCCCCCCATCTCTTTCATTTTGTTTTTATCAATATTTTCATGTTTGAATGTGAACTACACTAAGAATCTCTTGCAGGATCACTTGGAGGAATACCAACCACCATCATAGAGGCTCCAAGGACTGAGGCATTGCAGCAACCTACAAGGATTATCCCCTCACCAAGTGGAAGAGTGCACTGGTGCAATATTTCCCATAATAGTTCTAATGGCGGCCATACTTATTTTTGTTCATTTCTTTTTAAACTAGGTTGTTTTATGCTAAGTATCTAATTCTGGGTGTTTTGCACTTGCAGGAGAGGAGGTATTCAACCTTTTTCTTCCATAATTTGGCCCTATGACGACCATAGGAATTTTTTTCCCACAGCCGCATGGTTCCCGACGTCTATACCGTGCTGATTGTTAATTTTTTAGCATTAATTCAACATACTCTAGGATCTTTACTGAGAGAATAACATGTACAGCATATCAAGTATAACAATGCATATCAATCACACCAAGCAATCACATGAAACAATAGACACATAGAGTTTCATTGGGGAAAACCATACAGGTGAAAAACCCCACAACTTCCTCAGACATAGAAAGAGCAATGATACAACCAAAGTAAGATATAGTCTTCTCCTAGCAGCTACTCCTCCTCCTCAACTAGTGTGCCACTTTCTGAGTGATGTAGGAGTGAATAATGAGATGAACAAATACAGATCTCCCACTCTCTATTTATACTTATTCTGACTTTCCTAATTTACACTAGCAGGGCCGACTTCTCTAGAAGAGTCTAGTAACCCATGGTAACATTAATCCGGGCCGAACCCACACTTGGTGGTCTAATAACCCATCACAACAAGTTACGACACTTGCGACACTTATCAATACAAATGACGACACTTCTGTATAGAGGAATAATAACATCTCTATAGGAATACAATATACATGGGTGAAATACATTCGGAAGTTACATATACATCAACACTCCCTCATAACTAGGAAGTTATTTCTCGACACAGATCTGCTAGCACAAGTCTTCTTCTCTGGATCATCATCAACGAATCATTGTCCTTGAATCATCATCATTGTCACTACTGCTATCTCAATCAATCTCCAATCTACTCATCATAGGAAGTTCTACAGAGCCAGTCCTTTTCCATACCGGATGTAGGCCCACGAACTGTAGGTCTTTATCATCACTGGCCATACTGTGGAATCCTCAGGACTGATTACGTGCATCAACAAAACCTCGAAAGAGCATCCCAGGATTGATTACGAGCTTACTGCTCAACCTATCGGATCTCCCAGGATCTTTTACATGTTGACCTTCACAAAACCTACTCATAGCATCCCGAGATGTTACGAGCACACTTCTCTACCTATCTGGATCTTGATAGAGCATCCCACCCTGGTACAAGCACACTGTTCTACCTGTACGGATTTTAAAGGATCTTTTCTATGTGAACTTTTGCAAAACCTACTCAGAGCATCCCAGGATGTTATGATCACACCGCTCTACTTGTCTAGATCTTGATAGAGAATCCCAGGATGTTATGAGCATACCACTCTACCTGTTCGGATTTTAAAGGATCTTTTCTATGAGAAACCGTAGAAAAACCTACTCAGAGCATCCCAGGATGTTACGATCCAAGGCTTTACCTGTTTGGATCTCGATAGAGAATCCCAGGATGTTGCGAGCACACCACTCTACCTATCCGGATTTTAAAGGGTCTTTTCTATGCTCCCTATAGCAAAACCTACTCAGAGCATCCCAGGATGCTATGAGCACACCGCTCTACCTGTCTGGATTTTAAAGGACCTTTTCTATGCTACCTGCACAACCTGTCCACGACCACAAAGTATCAACCCGATGCTCACCATACATCATCCTGATGTACATCATCACATGATCAACTTGATCATCATCATAGCATCAACCTAATGCATATCATCTGGAGCAACATCCTGAAGCTCGTCATCCGTGATCATCCTGATCAATCAATATACCCATCTGATGCATACAAATTATCTACCTGATACATATCATCATACATGATCTACCTGATCATACAATATAGCCACCTAATATACATACATAAGTACATGATCTACCTGATCATACAATTCATCCACCTGATACATACATAAGTACATGATCTACATGATCATACAATGCATCCACCTGATACATACATAAGTACATGATCTACCTGATCATACAATGCATCCACCTAATACATATACAAAAATACATGATCCACCTGGTACATAAATACATGATCCATCTGATTATAGCAAGCATCCAACATGATGCATATACAAATATATCAAGCATCCAACATGTTGCATATACAAATATATCAAGCATACAACATGATGCATATACAAATACATGATCAAACTGATCAAAGCATCCAACTTATGCATATATAGAGCAGTAACTGGAGAATCGTCCTAATGCTCATCATCCAATGCTTACATCCATAGCCATGGGAGGGATCCTCCTCTTACCATGCTTGGAATGGCTGCTGCAAATGTGTCCATCACTTCTTCCTCGAAGTGTTGTCAATCTGAAGAACACCAAGCCTCTCTCTAAAGTACTCAAACTTCACTCTGGCTAGTGGTTTCGTCAACACATCTGCAACTTGCTCATCCGTCGCAACATACAGGAGCGTCACTGCTCCTCTCTGCATGATATCCCTGATATAGTGATATTTGATATCAATATGCTTCGACCTGTTGTGGAACACCGGGTTCTCAGACAGCTTCACACAACTCTGGTTGTCACAAAAGATACCAGTAGCCTCCAGCGGGAGATCAAATAACTTGGACAATAGCTTCCAGAGCCATACTGCCTCACAACTAGCCGAACATGCTGCAACATATTCTACCTCGGCTGTACTCAGTGCTACGTAGGATTGTTTCCTTCTAAACCAAGAGATCACACTTGATCCCATACAAAACCTTGAAAGAGCATCCCAGGACTAATTACGAGCTTACTACTCAACCTATCGGATCTCCCAGGATCTTTTACATGTTGACCCTCACAAAACCTACTCAGAGCATCCCAGGAAGTTACAAGCACACCGCTCTACCTATCTGGATCTTGATAGAGCATCCTAGTCTATTACAAGCACACTGCTCTACCTGTACGGATTTTAAAGGATCTTTTCTATGTGAACTTTCGCAAAACCTACTCAGAGCATCCTAGGATGTTACGAGCACACCGCTCTACCTATCTGGATCTTGATAGAGCATCCCAGGATGTTACGAGCATACCACTCTACATGTCCGGATTTTAAAGGATCTTTTCTATGTGAAACCATAGCAAAACCTACTCAGAGAATCCCAGGATGTTACGAGCACACCGCTCTACCTGTATGGATCTCGATAGAGCATCCCAGGATGTTACGAGCACACTGCTCTACCTGTCTGAATTTTAAAGGGTCTTTTCTATGCTACCTATAGCAAAACCTACTCAGAGCATCCCAAGATGTTACGAGCACACTGCGCTACCTGTCTAGATCTCGATAGAGCATCCCAGGATGTTACGAGCACACCACTCTACCTGTACGGATTTTAAAGGACCTTTTCTATGCTACCTACACAACCTATCCACGGCCACAGAGTATCAACCCAATACTCACCATACATCATCACATGATCAACCTGATCATCATCATAGCATCAAACTGATGCATATCATCTGGAGCAATATCTTGAATCTCGTCATTTGTGATCATCATGATCAATCAATATATCCATCTGATGCATACAAAGTATCTACCTGATACATATCATCATACATGATCTACCTGATACATATCATCATACATGATCTACCTGATCATACAATGTATCCACCTGATATACATACATAAGTACATGATCTACTTGATCATACAATGCATCCACCTGATACATACATAAGTACATGATCTACCTGATCATACAATGCATCCAACGGATATATATACAAAAATACATGATCCACTTGATCATATAATGTATCCACCTAGTACATAAGTACATGGTCCACCTAATTATATCAAGCATCCAACATGATGCGTATACAAATATATCAAGCATCCAACATGATGCATATACAAATATATAAAGCATCCAACATGATGCATATACAAATACATGATCAAACTGATCAAAGCATCCAACTGATGCATATACAGAGTAGTAACTGGAGCATCGTCTTGATGCTCATCATCCAATGCTTACATCCACAGCCATGGGAGGGATCCTCCTCTTACCATGCTTGGAATGGCTCCTGCAAATGTGTCCATCACTTCTTACTCGAAGTGTCGTCAATCTAAAGAACACCAAGCCTCTCTCTGAAGTACTCAAACTTCACTCTGGCTAGTGGTTTCGTCAACACATCTGCAACCTGCTCATCCGTCGCAACATACAGGAGCTTCATTGCTCCTCTCTCCACCATATCACTGATATAGTGATATTTGATCTCAATGTGCTTCGACCTGTTGTGGAACGCCTGGTTCTCAAACATCTTCACACAACTCTGGTTGTCACAAAAGATACCAGTAGCCTCCAGCGGGAGATCAAATAACTCGGACAGTAGCTTCTAGAGCCATACTTCCTCAAAACTAGTTGAACATGTTGCAACATATTCTGCCTCGGCTGTACTCAGTGCTATGCAAGACTGCTTCCTGCTAAACCGAGAGATCACATCTGGTCCCATACTAAAGTAGCACCCAGATGTGTTCTTCCTATCTGCGGCACTTCCTACCCAGTATGAATCAACATAACCCATGCAGGTTAATCTTTTGATTCACATCATACTTGAGCCCATAATCAATTTTACCCTTCAGGTACCTCAGAATATGCTTTACAGCAACCAGGTGAACACCTATGGGATCCGTTAGGAACTGGCTCAATGTGTTCACCGCAAAGTAAATATCTGGTCGAGTGTTCGTTAGGTACATAAAGGACCCAATCATTTGACGATACACCGTGACATCAACTGGATCAGATGAAGCATCACACAGAAGCTTCAGGTTCGATACCATAGGTGTGGCCATGGCCTTGCAATCCATCATCCCGAACCTCTTTAGGATCTCTACTGCATACTTCCCTCGTCCAAGGAAGATTCCATCTACACTCTGCCACACCTCCATGCCTAGAAAAAAGTGCATCATCCCCAAGTCCTTCATCTTGAACTCGGTAGCAAGCTTCCTCTTGGTATCGGCAATCAACCCATCCTCACCTATTACAAAGAGGTCATCCACATACAAAAGTAGTATCATGGGATTGCCTTCCTCAACCTTGTAATAAAGGTTGGAATCTACTTTACTCTTGGTAAAGCCCAAACTAGATAGAAAGTTGTCTATCCTACCATACCAAGTTCTAGGAGCTTGCTTCAAGCCATACAAGGCTTTCTTCAGTCTGCACACATATGACCCCATGTCATGTGTCTCAAAACTAAGTGGCTGCTCCACATACACTTCCTCCTCGGCTACACCATTCAAGAAATATGTTTTGACATCCATCTAGTGTATCTTCCATCTCATCACTGTAGCTAAGGAAAGTACTGATCTGATGGAAGTGTACCTGGCTACAGGAGCAAAAGTCTCTTCATACTCTATCATAGTCTATCCCCTCTTTCTGGGAGAAGCCACGAGCTACAAATATCGCTTTGTATTTCTCTATGCTACCATCTGCAGCATGCTTGATCTTGTAGGTCCATTTGGAAGTCACAACCAACTTCCCTTTAGGTCTTGGGACTACATCCCAAACATCATTCTTCATGATTGACTGGTATTCCTCGACCATGGCATCCTTCCATTCTTTCTTTTCCGCTGCTTATTCATAACTGGAAGGTTCTTTGTTCATAATATCACAGAGTAAGGCAACATAACTAGTATGCGATCTAGTCCTCTTCCTTTCTCTGTGTTCTTTTTCTGGAATACCATATCTTTCTACATCTTGAAATAGATCTCTAACCCATTTAGGTTTCCTCTTGTGAGAGTTATTCTCATGGGGTGAATCTACAGGTCTTTGTGGATCTTCAACTTCACGATCTGCTTCTCGAATTGCTTCATTCATGGTGGTGTCTTGAAATATGGTTTCCTTTGGTTCTTCATGATCTTCAATAGGTTCCTTCTTTGATTTTATGTAAGCTGAGTCCTCATCAAATGTTACATCCCTGCTGACATCAATCTTCTTGAACCCTTGAAAGTATATTCTAAAAGCCTTCAAGCTTTCATTGTACCCTACAAATATACCCTTCTTTCCTGAAGGATCTATCTTTGTCCTCTTTTCCTTTGGAACATGTGTATATATTGGACAACCAAATATTCTGAGATGGATAACTTCAGGTTCTTACCAGAGAATGCCTCTTCTGATGTATTGTTGTCCAAAATCTTATGAGGTGTTCTATTCTGCACATATACAGTTGTCCTAGCTGCTTCTGCCCAAAGATGCATAGGTAGATCCTAGTCATGCAGCATTTCCCGTGCTGCTTCCATGATTGTTCTATTCTTCCTTTCTACAACTCCATTCTGTTGTGGATTGTAGGGAGCAGTCAACTCCCTCTTAATCCTTGAATCACTGCATAACTTCTTGAAATCACCTAAAGTGAATTCTCCACCATTGTCAGATCTGAATGTCTTGATCTTTTTATCAGTTTGATTTTCCATCAAGGCTTTGAACTGCTTGAACTTATCAAACACTTCATCTTTGTGCTTAAAAAAATAAACCCAAGTCTTCCTAGAGAAATCATCAATGAAAGAGACATAGTATACATACCCACTCAGAGAACTGGATGACATCGGACCGCATACACCAGAGTGGATAATCTCCAAGATTCCTTTTTCTTTGCTTTCACTACTTGGAAATGGCTTCTTAATGTTCTTTCCTTTTGCACATCTTTTGCCAACACCTTCATGCTTTGTCTTGATTTCAGGAAGACCTTGTACAACTTTGCTTGCAATTGGTAGTGCTCTAGAGTGCACATGTGCAAGCCTTCTATGCCAAAGTTCACTTGGCTCCATGGATTCATGCACCATGGCATGTTTAGGTTGTCCCTTCAATTTGTACAATCCTCCCTCTTGCTCTCCAATCACTACTGCATCATCTATAGTTCTACCCTTTGGCCACATTAGGACTTGGCCATCTACAAATGCAACCCTCATGCCTTTTGCATCCAATGCAGATATGGAAAGTAGGTTCTTCTTGAGCCCAGGTACATATACAACATATTTCATCTTCAAAGACTTCCCAGAGTCTAGGTTGTAGGAGGCTTCACCACTTCCTTTGATAGGATATTGATAGTCATCCCCAAGTTTAACCTTATGGGGTGACTCAGGTTCAGATAGATTTGCAAAAGATTCTTTAAACCCAGTCATGTGTTTGGAAGCCCCACTATCAATAAGCCAATCATTACATCCATGAGAGATAGTACCTGTGAGAGTAGAGATTAGAACATATTCATCTTCACTTGATGAAGTATCACTTTCTGCCCTAGCCTTCTTCTTGGGAGGTTCATCATCCTCAGCAGCATGAGCATGAAACCTCTTCTTGTTGTACCTCTTATTCTTATTGAATTTGTTTTTGTTATCTTTATTCTTCTTGGGACAATTTGAAGCAAAGTGTCCTACTGCATTGCAATCAAAACATCAAACATGGGATAGATCTTTCTTCTTATGATGAGAGTGATAATGATTCTTGTTATGATATCTCTCCCTCTTAAACTTGCTTCCCTTGGTGTGTGATGTGAGAGCTTGATCTTCATTCCCCATATTTTCTTCTCGGGCCACAAGCCTTGCTTCTTCTTGTGAGCATTCCTCCCATAGTCTACTGAATGAGATCAACTTCCTCCTTGCATAGATTCCTTGGATGAAGGAGTCCCATGACCTAGGTAGGCCATTTAATGTGGTCATGACAACTTCACCATTGTCCACTACTTCATCCACAACTTCAAGTTGTTCCTTGATCCGAGAGATCTTAGAGAAATAAAATTGAATGGTCTCTCCATTATGAAGCTTTACCCCTTTCAATTGGTTCCGCAGAGTCATCTTCCAATTTATGTTCTTCCCTTCAAATAGCTTGGTCAGGGAATAAAACATCTCCTTGCATGTCTTTAGAGATGACACATGTGCTATGAGATGGTCTTTGATAGAATCAACAATGATCCTCTTTTCCTTGACCAAGTTCTTCTTATTTAAGGACTTAGCCTCTTCTTCCTTTGGGATAGGGATCTCATAACTTATGTAAGTGTCCAATTCATTTTCTTCCAGGATTAACCCAATCTTATAGTTCAATGCTCAGAATTTATCAGCCCCCTCAAGCTTATCCTCAAGCTTGGTGTGGTGAGACATCTTAAAGAGTACTTCAAATGGAAATAGAGAAGATTTAGGTCTTAATACTTGATTTGCAGAAATCTGGATCTGGTGCTGGATTAGGGTTTGTCAGAGAAACCCTAAAAATTCAAAATGTGAATTTCAACTTTCTGAAAGAATAGAAAGATGCGCCTTGATGAGCTGATCCACCTGGTATATTCAGAATTTGAAATCTGCAAATTTTCACCCTTCATAAATGTTTTTCAATCTCCCAGATTCATTAGGAGGACCCTTAATTAGGGTTTGAGTTTCTCGGAGCTTCACCCAACCAAAAATATCGATCCAAAGCTCTAAAATTCGATATTTCCAAGGAGCTTCCAGCTATGTCCTCAGATTTAAGAAATTCCTATTTTTGTGGAAACCCTAATTTTTAGGGCCAAAATGAAAGTGCCCAGAATTGAATTCTGATTGGACAGATGGATTCTCCTTGATGAGTAGAGTCAATCTACCTTGATTCTTTTCCAAAATCTATGGATAAAAACCCTATAAACAAGAAACCCTAGTTTTCACCACTACACAATGTCTTCTTCTCAGGTTAGCTCTGATACCATGCTAATTTTTTAGCATTAATTCAACTTAATCTAGGATCTTTACTGAGAGAATAACATGTACATCATATAAAGTATAACAATGCATATCAATCACACCAAGCAATCATATGAGACAATAGACTCCCAAAGTTTCACTGGGGAAAACCATAAAGGTGAAAAACCCCACAACTTCCTCAGAGATAGAAAGAGTAGTGATACAACCAAAGTACAAGAGATTGTCTTCTCCTAGCAGCTCCTCCTCCTCAACTAGTGCACCACTTTCCGAGTGATGTAGGAGTGAATAATGAGATGAACAAATAGAGATCTCCCGCTCTCTATTTATACTTATTCTGACTTTCCTCATACGCTAGCAGGGCCAACTTCTCTAGAAGAGTCTAATAACCCATGGTTACATTAATCCGGGCCGACCCCACACTTGGTGGTCTAATAACCCGTCACAGCAAGTTACTACACTTGTGACACTTGTCAATACAAATGACGACAATTCTGTATAGAGGAATAATAACATCTCTATAGGAGTACAACATACATGGGTGAAATAAATTCCGAAGTTACATATACATCAACACTGATAACACAGAATTGACTCTGACAATTGTGCGTATGCACAGGTTATCAGTTCACAACCCATGCTACATCGTTCATTGCGACCGTGTGGAAGGTCAGTGTATTACCCACACATATGTTTTCTATTTACCTACGATGTATGCACGACATAGTGTGATTTAACCGTGCTACTATTGGTTATTTTCTTTTTATCTGCATAGTTTAGTTTGGCATCCCAAGTGCTACTTACTAATGAACTTAAATTAAGTCTAATTCACCCAATTACTTAATTTTTTAGTAATTAGTGCACCTAGACCATTATTAGGAAGTAAGTACATCTGTCTCGAAACTTAACTAGGTAATCAACTTTGAGGCTTTCAATGGGCCTTATTGTTGTCACTAGTATTCAAGACCATTTCTTGTTTATGCATCAATTGACATGTTTTTAGTAGTATTTCTAGTGTATAAAACACTTTTTGCACACAAAAAAGGACCTAAAGACACTTCTCACATGAAATATGCTCTTCACCTTGCACTTCATGTGAGCTTGGTGAATAGAAAAAATGGCGAGAAGTGTGAAATACCTCAATTACACACGTCTATTTAGTTAGAATAATTTGATTTTGCAAAGTGCCATGAGCATCTCTTAGAGTTAAAAGTACATATTGCTTGATATACTCTTTTAGTTAATTTTCCAGTGAAATCATTTGTTTATTTCTTTGATCACATGTGTTTGCTCCACTAGCACACATTAATAAGCCTAAGAACTCTTCCAATCCAAGTTTGCTCTTCACCTCACACTTCATGTGATATTGGTGAATTAGAAAGGTAGGGATTGTGAAATACCCCTCTTACACTCTATAAGTGAAACATACAAACCCTTTAAAATCAACATTGTAATTGTCTTAACCAAATAAAATCCCTCACAGGAGGTCACAAAAGAATATTTTAGTTAAGTAGGATTGATTGGGACAGGCATCCATTAATGCCCACCAATCTAGTTTCATTAAGAATATTTTGAGACATAGCATTGTTGTCCTTTAAGGTACTTACAAAATCATTCTGTAAGCAAGTGTTAAAAGAGAACCCAGATCAGAAGTGCGTCATGATCAGGGAGGTGAACGTTGTTGTATAGCTTCCCTTCTCTCTACAAGCCACTCAACTTGTTATAGGGAGACAACACTATACTGTGCAGGTTGAACCATTGATCCACACTTGACATAAGGTAACTTAGTGTCCCACCTTAGGATATCACCAAGGAGTAATTGTGAGTGTAATTGACTTCTAAAGTTAGCTATTTCGATTGGGAGGTGTTTCCAATTCTTCTTGATTGGATCATTGGACCCATCGCTGATAGAAATAGTTATTTGTTACCTCCACTAGTCAATTGGTGCATGTAAACCATTATCACCATCAATTGTGCTTTTGGGAGGCCCAATTTCATTTTAGAGGAAGGACGTTAGGTCTTCGAGGGAATTTACATTTATTTTCTTTTTAAATACAACTTCACTAAATCATAATATAAAGAACCTACATGTGGGAACTCATGCACTAAAACTAATATTGCACATATCACTCACTTATCGCACCATTTTGCATGTGTTGTGGTTGGCGTAGTTTTGCATTTGTTCAAATTGTGTTTACTCCACTTTCACTCTCATTTTGACACAAATCCTTCATCATTGAGGAACAAAACAACATCCTATGATAGTCTCATAGATTGCAAGTCCTATCCCCTCTCTCGAGGGGTATCATTACACCTCCCCCCCCCCCGCATTACATGCGGAGGGAGTTCAAGTTAGGGTGATTCCCATTAAGCATTAATAAGATGATCTGGTCAAGGCCACACCTTTCTAGGGACATTTTATCCCCTCGGAGAATCTATTAATTACACCACTTATTCCCCCATCGAAAACAGTTCCCTGCTGGATTATCCCCAAGGAGATCACTTTGACCCATGCACTCTCATAGGAAGTCATCTATTGTTTACAAAAACACTTGGGTCTCCCCCTTATGGAAATCACATCCCAAACAGAATGACAATACCCCTCATCCCTACCTTACCGTTTATGGCTAGTTTAAATCCATTTGATTTGGCCAAACTGACAAATGACCCCATTGTTCATGATGTGACGTGGTCGGCTATGCTAGATAAGCTTCCTTTCGATATTTCAAAATTTGTAGGAAAACAAAGAGACGGTCTTGCAAACCATGTTATGTCTTTTCACCTATGGTGTTCATCTAACAACATAGTGGATGGCTGCATGAGGCTTCACCTCTTCCAACGTACCCTCACCGGAATGAAAACAAAATGGTACATAAACCTAGAAAGTGGAACTCATTCCACATTTGCGAAATTGGCCACCACATTTATTACGTATTTACAACTTTAAATACGACATGATTTAGGGCTCAAAATTCTCACCATGTTTCGTCAAAATACTTCCACCCACATCACGGACCACATGCATGAGTGGCATAGATTCGACACACTATGTAAGATTGAAATACAACCTCCCTTTCTATTCGATTGGTTTATCAAATCTCTTCAATTGCCATAGCTAAATATGTCACCACCTCCATGCCACAAATATTGGAAGAGGCTATTTTGAAAGTACAACATTTCGACCTCATATATGCATAGTTTGGATACCTTTACACAATCCTCCCCGATGCCCCACAACATCGGTCATTGAATCCTACACCTCCGGGCTTGCCACATTCTGCAGATGGGCTTATTGGGTCCATTTCCCATTTAGGAAAGGTTCCTCCCAACACATCGGTGCCATTAAACATGGTTTTGTATTACGCCGTTACCATTAGCATCAGTTGGTTAATTACAGTATGGACCATACAGTCCTGCATACCCAAACATCATCCAAACAATGATGGTTCCTACACCGCCAATGGCACAAGTCGCTCCTACATCCACCTCTTATGGATAAAAAATGGCATTCATCCCACGGCCGGGATATAATCCATATTACCCTTTCAATTTCCCAACTAGTGAGCAACCTCTCCCCAACATGGGGGTTAACCTAGTTCAACCTAGTTATGTTCAATGAGATCAATAATTCGAGCAGCTGAATTCCGAAAACCCCCATAATGCATAGAATCAGGGCAAGAAGAAAGGTAAGAACACACAAAATCAACAACTGGGGTAAGGGGGTAATCCCCCCTAGAAAAATCAGAACATGAGTGATCCAAATGTAGGGACTAACAATCCACCCAAACAAGGGAATAATCCTACCTTGAGAACCAATTATTGCTTCTCCATTTGCGGTGATTATGTTCATTACACACATCATTGTCCTCTTATCCCCGACTTTCAATAGTTACTGGAAGCTAAAAAGAAGATGGTGATGCACCCTCCTCAAGCACTGAATCCTCCCCAACCAAAAACAACAGTGTTACAACAACCCTTTTCCAATAAAGGGGCATTTACACAAGAACAAGATCCTCTCCCACCCAACGACGACTCTTTCCAAAATATATATATGTTGGATATAAACCGTCAGACACGAGCCCAGGGTGATGATGGGCCTTCTACCCCCAAGTGGAATACGTTTGTATCCCCCCGTGGGGCCCTCTGCAAATACCAAATTTGAACACTAAAGAAATCCCATGGATTCCAAAATTTCCTCTTCAGCATACCCCTAATAACCCTCACATGAAAGACGCCCACAATTAAAGTATCGTGGATGACTTGGCTGAGTCCCCCGCATCTATGTCTACATTAGAAGTGCTACAATATTTCCCAACACAAAGAAATGCATTACTGATTGCACTTGGTGCTGTCAACCCTTCCTACTCACAGCTCATGATCTTTCATGTTGAAAAAGGTGATCTGTGACTACCATCATCAGTCGCATTTCAAGTTCCAATCACGGTTATAAACATCATGATCCATCGTTGTATCATCACCGAAGGTGCATCAACTTGCGCTATGTTTGTAAAAGAATGGAAATGATTAGGATCCCCCAAGCTGGTCCCCTCATCTATTGCTCTTCACACGTATGATGGGAGACTATCCCAATCAAGAGGATGGTACCAAAATGTCCCCATAGAGCCAGGGTATAAGATGGTTATGATCGATATTGAGGTAATCAATGCTGAGCTCAACTACAACATCCGCTTGGGGTGTAGTTACATGTATGCCATGAAGGTGTTAGCCTCCTCAATATTTTGTATCATGGTGTTTCCCTTAAATGGGAAGATAGTTACCCTCGACCAACTTAACTATTATGACCCTAATACCACAAGCAATCCCGAAAACATCCTACCAACTATACTGGGTGATGATCAACAGGATGTTGACATTGCCCCAAGTATGTACAAGGACTCCAAATTGGTAGGAGCATATTCGGGACCACCAGCAAAGATCCCCACATCTACTGATGGTCTAATGTGCACAATTTTCACCACTCAAAATGGAGCCGCCTCCACCTCAACACGATCATCAACACCACCGCCGAGTCATGGCATTGAACAAATGTTGAGTCCATCGGTACCACCATTTTTTCAAATCATATTCTTGTATCCTCTCATGGGTGTACAAGGGACGCCAGTTATGGCTCAATTAAATCTACCTGGGCTAACTTTGGGAATCCTCATGTGGTACCTAAAACCACCCTTCCCAGAGATGGATTCCAAGAAAGTCTCCCATTACGAGTTTTCCCTTGTTTCGGCTAGTACGGTTGCAAGGCCAGTAACATGACAAGTTACGACAACCCAACCTTTGACATCTGCAACTACCCCACAATCAGTCGTCGCTAAGACCATCAATGTGGGCACCAAACAACCCAAGTTGAAAGGTCCCCTATTACCAACCCCAAAATCTAATTTGGTAGACAATGTGAATCCTAAATCAGGGGGTATTAACCATTAGGAGTTGAAATCCCTAGTAATGATTAATTCTCCCAATTGTTACACCAAAATTTCGTCACCCTTGTGCAAGTGTCGCAAGTGTTGCAAGCGTTGCAAGTGTCGTCATCTTGACCTAGTGTTGTCACCATGACCATTGCAAGTATCGTCATTATGACCAAGTGTCATCATCATGGCCGTTGTGATAATGTCGTCATCTTGACCATTGTGTAAACTCTTTGCTATTTTACCTAAACCAATTTTAGAGTAAAAACACATCCCTGAAGTTTCCCATGGCTGGAGGGCTTAACTGACCTACTTTTCAAGGTCATCGCAGTCTGCCCTTGTGCAACATGCGACGTTGCAGGTTGTCCTAATGCAACATGCGACGATGCCAGTTATTTGGATAAAAGAGTATCTTCTAGCCCATTCTCGAAGATGAGTGATGTGGAGGCCTATCCCTAGGCTCTAGGTGAGGTGGAATTTCGGTTCCTAACCTTATGGGAAGATCCCTTAACCATCTCCCCTTAATCCTCAACCTACCCTATCTCTTTAGCCCTATATAAACACCCACTCTCTCCATGGGAGGGGGGAAGATCTATGGTACCCTTATGCTGGTAGAACCCATATTGGTGATTGGGAAGCTTGTACCATCTTGGAGACTTGGCTTGGACATGTTGGATGGAGGATGCGACGTTGAGGCTTTGGTTGTAGCTTCATCCTTTCTATGTATTCCCACTTTTTATACAGTTAATATAATCTCTTTCCATAAATGTTTTCTTGTTGATGATGTTTAGAACTTTCTTCATCAACTGTTAGTTTAGATCAGTTATTGTTTAGATATCTTGTACTGCTTGTATCGTTTCCATATTGTCTTGACAAGTCTTGTAGTTGGATATCTGATGACCACGAGACTTGGAGCAACAAGAAGGAGAAGGATCCGCTATCTGAAAAGTACGATATCTAAGTACTCGATCTGTAACTAGATCTAGGAAATGAGTTTTGTATTATGTACTATTTCCTCTAGACATGCATTAAGCTAGGGAGATCATGCCATAGATCCATCTTTGGTAGATTGTCCGATAACACCAATCATAGGGTCACACCGCCATGCTCTCTTTTTGGGAGGGAAGGCCACACAACCAATCTATGTCCCTCTCTATCGGAGCTATGGAATTTTCTTAATAATCTTGTTAGCATTGCCCAAGCTCCACCAGTAGTGAAAGGGGGCACCCCTTCCTCGCCCACATCTAAGTCCAAAAAATTTCGTACGAATCACACATGTTCCATTTGCACTCAACATGGGAACTATACATACCATTGCCCAGAAATCCCTTGATATTGAGAGGCGTTTTAAATAGTTCATCTCACTCAAGTAACCACTGAGGAACCCCCCTTTCTACACCAAGAAGTAGCATCCATTAATGTGATCACCACATCGGTGGCACCATTAGTCACCACTCCCACTGAATTTGCGCCAACTACAGACAATGTGGTAGATCCTATAATGTTGCAAGACCCATCTAAACTTACGATGACACCATCACACAATTAATGATTGTCATCTGGGCAATCTACCCATATGCTCCGTCCTAGTGCTATCGCATGCATAATGGAGAAAATCAACACCTAGGAAGACCAAGAACAATTCCGTCCCCGGGTGCCAAGACCTTGCTGATCTTGTGGAGAAACAACCCATTATTCCTTTCAATGCTCCATTTTGTGCACCAAACGAAAAAAATCATCTTGAATTGATGAGAATGCAAGATGAATTGCAAACACCTTATGTAACCCATACAAGTTTTCTTGCACTTCGCTGGTAGATGAAGTGTAAATTCTACCTCATCATCATCGAGGTTAGCCTAGGCTCGCTCATCAAACCCAACTATCAACCCGCCTAACCGCCACTCCAAGTTGCCTACGAAAAAAAAACCATCCAGTCCTCGACAGCTGCCCCACCTGCCTCATCTCCTCTAGCTCCGGCTCCCACCACTCTAGAAGTCTCTCCCTCAATTTCCCCTACTCCTCCTATGGCCTTCCCAACTTTAGTAGATGGTTCATTCCGACTTGGTCTCTGTCTCCGAGGTGGCCTCAGGACCTACATCTGCGTCACAGAGGATAAAACCATCATAAGTATCTGACAAACATATATATCATGAATGTGCATAAATAAAAAGTATGTACAAATATATATGAGAATAGTACAAAACCATAAAAAAATACTAGTAGTGTTGAATCCTCCAGCAGGAATGGGTAGCTCCAAATCTCCTCAAAAATCCATCCCACTCCAAGGGAACCACTTAGGACAGCCTATGTGGCCCTCCCATACATCTAGCACCTGTGGTGTAAAAAAGGACCCCACGGGCCCACCACTAGAAAATGTCATAATACGCCCCCAGAATGCCATCCCCAGATCATGTGTCCCTCTATGGGGTGCCATGACCTGTGGCCTCAAAGACTGATAATGTTCAAATAAGTACGAGCACAAGAGGCTTCCATAGCAGAAGGTGCGCTGCTCCACACCCTATCGCAAATATGACATTTGTTGTGTCATGGACTACAACATCACCAAACCCCATGCCATTGGATGCACAACCATCACTCTCTCCACCAGCTAGAGTTGGCCTCCTGTAATTTGGTTGGGGGACACATCCCCCAACACATAAAAAATGACTGTCACCATAGATTCCATTGGTAGAGCCCTCAGATGTATCACCAAAACACCACCCGAGTTCATAAAACTAGGGTCACCCCCATAGTACCAATCCACTAAGGTATGGATCATCTTCCCCACCAACTATGGAGGGATAGGATCCCTCACCCCTTGGGGAGTCAACCCTGTAAAAAAAACCCCTTAGTAGTGATACTTAGGTACTCACCACCCACATGGAACACTCTGCGTTTAATATCCCACATGTCAAGTAGTCTCCATAGGAGGTAGTCGGATGACCGCATCAGAGGGATCTTGAAGAACTTAAAGAGCCCAGTATTGCATAGAGCATCGGTCGCCCCCTGGTGGCCAACAAAATGGTTTGGAGGTCATCAAACTATCTCTCCCTCCACTCAACATATTGAAGGCATTCCATCAATTATAAGAAACCACCTGCATAGGGAAATGATCACCCATTAGCCATATAAAAATTATTAGCTTAGTGTTTCCTAACAAGGTTCGCATGTAGCGCGACTCTTTACAACATATCCACGCGTAGCACAGTTGAAATTCTATTTGACTGTAGGGAACTAGCGTGCGTTAGATATACATTTTGCTCGTGTGAGTAGCATGAATATTTGAGGAACAATAGTGCTACAATGTGCCTGAGAACGAAGTGTATACATCCCACGCTACACACGGTACAGTACATTTGTTCCGCACTAGTGAGCGTGCTACAACACACACGATTTTCAAAAAATCCCATGCTAGGACATTGCGATATTTTTCCTAAAATATTGCACTACCACATGGTATTTTCTTAAAACATCGCACGGTAACCCCTAAAAGATTAAAAAGGACCCTTGGCCACCTAGGGGACCCCTAAACCTAAGTCTAACGGATAAAATAGAAAAGGAATAGGTTTAGGCTTACCTGGAACTCACAGATTGATGAACAATACACTTGATCTCCCAGAAACACTCAAAATGCACCCTAGGAGGTTGGTGGCACAAAGTACAAATTATTTCGAAAAGTGGGCCCCGCCACTCTTTTATACTCATTTGACCCAAACTTGCAACCAATGCCAGGGAAAAAACGCAACTCCATTTCCAAAACCATTCACACCACGATGACCAGTGCTTCAAGCTATTCGACATGGAACTGGCCAATCCAAATTCCAACCAAAGTAACTGGAACACTACTTTCATATCCAAATACCCCACAAGTACACTATGTTTTGGTTTCTGCATTGTCAATGCCTCGGTTATGTCCTTTACTACACTTAGGTATGTGCGCCATATGTGTAATACCAAGATTAGGAAATTGTGGAGCCTCTTGTTATCTGACACTAGGGGTCACACACCCTACCACATGTATCATTTAAAAAATAGCATATAGACACTATTTTCCCTCCGTTTACAATGCATATCCCAGTATTCCTGTTAATAACCATAGGGTCCCCATTCATGGCCTTGATGTGCCATCAACATCATTTCCATGAATAACATGTTACCCCATGGGTGTGCGCACCATTTCCATCCCCATCATCAATTGACACCCATGATGTCGACCCCCCACAGATTCGAGGAATCTGACCAAACTTGAAAAGACCCTCCCTTAGAGTATCATTTTTTCATTTGGGCATTTACTCCACCCAGTAGACAGTCATCATATTCTTCGACACATGTTACGAGAATGATTCATAAAGCCGCCTCATACATCCATGAGTACTTTACCATTTGCGATCCCCCTCGTATGATCACTAGAGAAAAGACACCTATGGGGCCCCCACCCTCATAAATAACCAGTTATATCCAATTATCCCATAGGACTACACTACATAACATTCTTTTATTGGGCACTCATCTCTGTGCCTACAAGTTGGCACTTACTTTATCATTGGAAAGTGTCCCCTGATCCACTCAAAACTGTGGGGACTCTACCCATCATCAAATCGGTCCGCCGACACACACAGAACTCTGGGAATCCCACCAACATTCTTTATGTACAAACAATTCCTACATCACCTCACATTGCGGGCACACCATATTATTTTGGCAGTAACCCATGGTCACCTTTGATTGATGTATTTGGGTCTCCATATGTTCAGTAGTATTTGTTTTTCCAGTTGCCATTACCCTTTATTTTGCGTCTCCATCAAAACCCCTTTCATTTGCAGTTTGTCTCCATCTATTTAAACCTATACCATCCTAAAAGAAAAGCTACTGTCCCGGCTTCCCCATGGTTATATCGATCAAAGGAAGTTATGAACCCTAAGCTTATCAACTAGTCTTGTGTCAGGTCTGTCCATCCACCAGTTGGTTACAATATGATCCCAGTTCTCGGGATAGGAATATCGTCCTATCATGTACTTCATCTCTCGTCGACGTCTAAAACTATATTTAGAGAGTTGCAGTTGTACCTTGGGATCCCTTTCAATCAGTGTAAGGTATCACCTTGAACCTAGTAGGGAGAGTCATTAGTGCTCCCTAACTAGGGGGTTTCCCCTATTCTCGACGTCAACACATCATCACATCAGGGGAGACGTACTTTGGAAGGTATCAGTGTTCACATTTGGAAATCATGATAGCAGTCTATTTGGTATGCTAAATCCCTCAAGAATATTTACATACCAATTTGGTTCCTTACCACAGTGGGTTTATCATGGTCACCAATAGTCCCACTTCTTCAATATTCCACAACAGTTCTTGGGGAATTTACTCTAACATGGACCAAATCCTCCTTCATCCATGTCCCAACATGATAGTAAAGTTGACAACTTGGTCCTCTCTCATTGTAATCACTTTAACAACATTTACGAGCATGGGTATGCCCACCTCGTTTGTATAAAAACTATTCTTTATTCTATATCCAACGGTCATCACCAACAATCTTCCCCCATCGGAGACCTTACTTTTTCCACACATGCTTCATTCTACAAAACATGAGAGAAAAAAAAGAAACATGATTCATTATCAACTCTACAATACCCTCCGAACCTCATATATTAGGGGGCATTTGTTAACACCTCAAAATCGCACACATGCGACATTTCGATGATTCATCTAGTAAATCATCATCAACATAAAGAATGCATCTCACCGCGTACATCCTCAACAGATCCAAAGCACAGTATGAGTCCACAAGTTCCCAGAAATAGTCAAAACAAAGGGTAGTGTGGGTATTACACAGGTTACACACGCTATAGCACAGGCTATCTAAACAATGTCCACGCTACACCTGCACGGATTTTCCTTCGATACCCACACTACTATCAAAATGGAAGGACCACTTACTTCCAGTGGTGCATTAAAAAATCAATCCTCCCCAAGGATCCCAATTAGGCTCCTCACACACTTGGTGTCATTAATAAACCCTCGTTTTGTACATAGGAACCAGTTCATTAAGGAGGAGAGTTCACATTTGGATCTAATTGTTTGTTGGCCACCTCTTGGCTTATAAAATAAAACCATTGGCATGCATTTTGTAGAGAGAAAATTAGAGCAAGTTTATGCTACTGGATTTGAGTTGGAGCTTCCTCATAGCCCACCATTTACTACCATTGTAATCATTCTCAAGCTCCCTTATCACCTTCCATCAAGGGGAAAGTTCTTCTCTCCATGGTTCTTCCATCTACTTAGCATTTAGTTTGGACAAGAAAGGCCTCCCTAAGGGATATTGTTGGATTCCCTTGAAGCATTCACCTCCTAGGTGTTGTACAACTATTCTATTGGGAAATACTCAGAGTGGTTTAGCATATCTTTGGTTGTTGTTGGAGTTTGCATTCTCCCCCCATCTTTTCCATTTTGTCTTTATCAATATTTTCATGTTTGAATGTGAGATACACTAACAATCTCTTGCAGGATCACTTGGAGGAATACTGACCACCATCAAAAGGGCTCCAAGGACTGAGACCTTTTATCAACCTACAAGGCTTAGCCCCTCACCAAGTGGAAGAGTGCACTTGCGCAATTTTTTCCATAACACCAACCATTTGCTATTTCTTACTTCTTGCAAACTTCTGAACTTTAACCAAGCAATGCTTGCACATACCAGATACTTCTTTGAATATGCTTGCACACTTGTATTATTTGCTCAACCAACTCCTTGGATGCTTGTGCACATGTACTATTGTCCAACTAGTCTATTGATTGCTACCATGAAAGTGTATGACATGGTGGACTTGAATTTTGCATAGGTACTACTTGCAGTAGGATACATTTCATGATGTACCTTTATTATGTACTTCTTCACATTGATCATGCATGATGTATCCTTGGGAACATATATTTAGAATGGATGCAAAATCTAGATATACTTCTTCACACTAGCATCCATGTCCTTCACCATATTGCGCAGACATTTATTCAAAGTGGTTTCCATATACTTATTCACACTTCTGTAGGAATGTTGTATCCACTTTGACACCAGTTGATATCAATGACTCAAACTGAATTAGTTGACATCCTCTTTGACATTAGTTGACATCAATGACAACCAAAATTCAACAATATCCCCCTTTGGCATTGATGTCAACACCTTATGAAGCTATGCATGTTCCTCTTTGAACTGTATGTTTCATATGTTCTTTGTCGCAGTGCTCCCCCTGTGTATATGCTCCCCCTTATTTCTTTGGGATTTTGGCTACTGCGCTATCTGCTATCATTTCTTCCGCTACTTCTGCATGAACCATGCTGCTTTCTGTTCCATTTTCACAAACCATATATTCAATCATTTTAAAGCCATTTCTCCAATTCATTTGCTTCACTCTCTTTCACGTCTGTTGGATATTTTGCTTCATTCATTACTTGTGCAAATAGCTCCATGTATTACACTTCAGTCCTGTCATCTTCATGCATCTCTTCTTGCTTCAACTTCATTCCTAATATCTTCATTTATTTATTCTTGCTTCAACTTCATGTATTTATCCCGATTTGACATCAATGGAAAAGAGGTGCCATTACTTGCACAATGTAGATTCTTTTGTTAATTGGTTTTGAGCTTGCCTCAACCATGTCTATATTTAGGTATGAGTCCCCCTGTCTTCATGCTTCATTTTTCTGCAGTAATTCTGCACTGATTTCCTTTCATAATTATCTTTGATTTATTTCTTGATATGGAGGTTGCATTATTCCTTCATCTTGATTTCCTGTTCTTGTCACAACACCTCATTATTCCTTTCACAATGATCCATATAGACTTCCTATCAGTATGTTGCTGGTTTTTCATTCCACTTCGTGTGCTTGACTGCTTCATCTGTCACATTTTTACTACATTGTCATAGGACCTTGTTGCATTTAATGTTGTCGTATCCATTGCAATGACAACCAAATATATGGAACATTTCTCATTCATCGGCCAACTCAGCATAAAAGAAGACATGACACTCAGTTCGTGTGGCAACAAATATTTGTCGTTTCCATACTTTAACCTTTTGGGGAAACATTATTCATTGTATGGTGCAATGAACTGAATTTCCGCCCTTTTGTACTATTTCCAAAAATTCATTACCTCTAGCATTTAGTTTTGGCGATTCCACTACCCTCTTTGAATTATGCAACATTTAATGCATATCTCATCAAATTAATTTCATGCACGCGAACGTCTTCCTTTCAACTCTATAAGATTTCTGCGAACAATGATTAGTTCACTACCTCTTGCACTCCTTCTCTTTCGTGTCGCATTGTTGTTTGATCCTTCTTCTAGTTCGTCTTCTTCCTTCCAATGGATTCTTTTTAGAGAATGAACACATCCCTTGAGAATGTGCGCCTTGCTATCCAGACTCAGTAGTCTACTTTTTTCATGCTTGAGAGTAGATATAGACTCCTGGCAATGAAAAATGGAGGAAAAGCAATTTCTTCCTCAATACTCTCAGTCATAGGTGAATTATAGACATTCTGAGAAATTGATTCTGTTGACCCATTGAGTGGATAATCTGGAACGTCAACAAAAACAATCCTAAATGAGATATCTCATATTTGGCCTCAACATGCTTAACCATCGCCGTCTGCAACCCTGCAACTTTTTCCTATGCACTCTTCTTCCGAATGTACTACACTGGTACTGGTGGATTTGGAGCTTCATCTTACAAACTAACCAGACATGGATCTTAACCTCGCACTACGGTTGTATAATTCTTCAACACCTTTTCAATTTTGCCACATTTTTTGTTGTGGCATGGAGTCACAACTCAACCATTTTGTAATCATACCCAATTTTGAATATAATGAAAATGATTCATTTTATATAGTCTCATGTCTTTCAGCAATGTTTGATTCTTCATGAAAATATTTTCCTCTTGTGTCCGTACTACTGAAGTCAAACCGATAGTCTCTATTCTGTAACATATCATCTATAGTGTAAATCTTTAACCACTTAATGTATACAATTGAATTTCCCCTTTTTTGCGACATCAAATACCATGTGTGAACATAATGAATACTTGCAATAGTCATCTTAACCACATATACATTCTAACCACACACCTAATTAACATCCCCTTGAATTCCTTAAGATGCACCATGTTGAATTCAAGGGTTTCACACAGTCCTTAGGGGAATAACCAGAGACGCAACAATTGCTTGTTGCAATAAATGTTCCTTAATTATCTGCATCTTCATCACACTCCTGAGGAGATTTAATTACCCGAGTCTTATTGTGTGCATCTTTGTTTTGATTCTTCACCATATATTTTACACTACAGTCCTTTTGAATGCAATTACCTTTGCACAATAATTCTACATTTGGATAATTCACTGCTCTTCGACAATACATGGCCTTATGTCCAAAACAATCACATGCAAAGCATCTCACAGTTTGACAGTATTTTTCAATATGACCAAAGTGATTGCATCTTGCGCACCTCACCCTATTGACCCTTCTTTGGTTACGAAATTGAAAATATCTTTAGTTGAAGGAATCATCATACTTGAAGGACTTAACCTGATTTGGACAATGTTCCTTGTCGTAGGAATTCTTTGGTATATTTACATAAACAAGACCTAGTTTGTCTTTTGTTGGTATCTGATCATTTATAATTATGTTCAACATTGATGTGATTTCTTTTAACTTGTTATGTACTTTATCTTCATATTCTTCCTTGTCACTTTTTGATTGTGCACAGATAGGATTGCTGATTGCAATACGAACTTGTTTCTTTCCATTTATCTAAATCAACTTGTCTTCTAAGCGAGATATTTCTCTGTCCTTTTCCTCAAGTTGAATTGTCAACATCCTAATTTTCTGCACCAATTCTTCCAGAGAAGCTTTTAGTGCGGATCTCTCTTTCTCAAGTAATTCCACCTTGTCTTGTGTGCAACTCAGTTTAATTTCATAGTTGGTCACTTTTTCACGAATTTCTGTGACAACGGATTCCTGACATGGTCTATCATGTTCTTCATACTTTGACAGTTGTTCCTACAAGAGTTTATTCTTCTTCTTTGACTTCTTCAAGTTGTCCAGGGCGCTAATCAATTCACCTTCCTAGTCAATATCTGCAGTATCTTCATTATCATCGTATTGACTGTTAGTCTTGACCTCTACTACAGGATTTGGAGTTGTAACTGACTTAGGAGCTATTTTAAATGATCCACTGAAGAATTATTTGTCTAGTGACCCTGGATTTGTTTGTGCAATTGGAATGTTATTTGAAGTGTTATTATTCCTTTCATATTTGATTTATTCTACTACATGAGCGATGAAGAACACTTCTTTAGTTTCTTCATTGCAGTCACTTCGTTAGTGTACAGACTCTTCCTTTGTTTTGGAATCCTTCTTTTATTTTTAGTTTTGTGTTGTGAGTGTGCAGTTTTCTGATCATACAACCTAGCCTTTCCTCATCATTATTTCTCTCTCCATTTTCCTTGAAAGGACACTTTGAGGCATAGTTTCCTACTCCTCGACATATGAAGCATTTGAAGTGTAACTTGTTTTTGTACTTACCTCATCCTCTTTTCAGCTACTTGACAAAGTTTGATTCTTCATCCTTTGATTCATCACATCAATCTTTGTCATGATCATGCTTATCCTTTCCTCTAGGTTTAAAATTGGATTCCTTTCTAAGGGGAGGCTCCTTCTTAGTTCTCATCTCATATGCAATGAGAATCCCTTGAAGCTCATCCTTCATTAGGTCTTCAAGGTTAGATCGATCTTCTAACACAAACACCTTCACATTGAATCTTTGAGGAAAAATCCTCAATATCTTCTGCACCACTAATTCTTCGTCTAGTGTGATGCCGAGACTCTTGATAGCATTGATTATCTCATCTACTATTAAGAATTAAGATGTAATGTTCTCTTCATCTTTCATGCTCAATGATTCAAATTGACCAGAGTAGTTTTTCAATTTTTCTTTATTTACCTTATCGTCACCTTCATAAATACCTATGAGTTTGTCCCAAACTTTCTTAGCTAATGCATAGTGCATAACCTTGACGAATTCATCACGTGTCAAGCCACATAGAAGAGCATTTCTAGAATTTGCATTGATTTCATAGATTCTCCTCTGTACTAGATTAACTAGAACAACTCAGTGGGAAATCATAGCCATTGAAAATAGATTTCCAAACATCTGCTCCCAATGATTGCAGATAAACTTCCATACAAACCTTCCATAAAATATAATTGGTTCCATCAAACCTTGGTTCCCTGTTGGTGGAAAGGCCTTCCTGCTTATCCATTTCTGCACAATAATCTATCTTCCAAATGTTAATCTATTATTGAAGACAACCAGTCCCATACCAATTGTTGGAATCGATTTAATACTGAGAGGGGGAGTGAATCAGTATTAGTGTACTTATCAACAATTTATACCTTCTCAAATATATTAGCCTTTACTTAATTCTTATCTTCAATTTTGAGTCAATAAATAAAACATTCATGAATTCATGAAACAAGACAAAGAGCATAGAACACAAGAATTTTGACATGGAAACCCAAACCGGAGAAAACCACATAATGCTTCTTTATCATGAGAAATAATACATTCAAGGAAGCACAAAATTCCTGTATTTACCAGCACTGATTGAAAGGAGGCACAGACCCCCTGGTTTTATAGGATTTGAATTGAAGGAAGCACCGACTCCCTATGTTTCTCCAACACCAACTGGAAGGACGCTACAGCCCCCTTTATCCTTGCCATGTCCTGCTGCCTAAATATTCCAAATATGATTCTGACATATTGAACTTCAACTCTACTAACTCATCTGATCTTCTGAATATAACTCTGTCGTGTGCTTCCTCCGTATGTAGTTAATTCTCTCTCACTAAGCTACATACATCACTTGAATTCTCATTCCTCTCAATTCACACTTCTACTGATGTCTTACTTCGTGTGTTGTGTGCTCACTGATACTGCAGTCTGCGCTAAGGTAAGCCCTATCCTTCTATTATAGAGCTATTGCTTTCACCAACTAATAGTGTTATTTTACTTGACAGTTTGCTGCTATGACATCATTCACTAGTAACAAATGGAACTGTGCACTTACTGATGAGTCCATTCTGTATAAGTGCTATAGTATTTTAGAAAATCTGCAACATGTCATGCATCAATATATTCGTCCTTTCGATTTAATGCACTTGTCTCAAATCATCTGCATCATGATTCACTTGCTGGATCCTGTTATTGCTATGTCGTAGCACATCAGATGGACTTCTCAACTTCACACACTTTCACTTCTGCTTATATGCATCAGTTGAAATACTTGGGTTCTGTCTTTCAAAATATGTGACTATTGGCATGCTGTCTGTAATGTTTTCCTTCAAAACATCACGCACCTGCACATACTTCAATATTTCTTCCTTTCAGTACTAGGACATCATTCACATATCTACAACATCATTTTGCACACCATTAGTTCTGCATTTTGTTGCATGTGTGCTCTCGGCTCCTTGCTAGATCATTTTGTTATGTCCTTGAGCCCTTTGATTCCCTGAATATCAAACTACAACAAACAATTGAAGCTCTTATGGTATCTCCATCAAGCTTACTTCAAATATCCAACTTGCATCTCTATTTATATAGGTCTTGCATGGATTGTATGTCCACAAGTTGGTCGCGGAATCCCTTCTTCCATATTTCATGGATTGTGTTTTTGCCATGTGTCATATTCTATGCTATTTATGTGTCATCCTTTCCTTGTCTTGCGCCTTCATGGTCCACGATTTAGTGGGACTTTACATCTTGTGGTGTACCCTTGCACTCTTGATGTACCATTGCTTTGAGATATGTGTGCATACTTTCTCTTCAAATTGATGAGTCTATGACCCTTGTTTTACCATCCCTTGTGGGTAATGCGTACTTGGTGCATTAATGGTTTATGGTATATGTGCATACTCCAACTTCTACTTGGTGGAAATTTGACCTTTTCCTTGTAATCACTTGTGGGACTTGCGCACCTGCAATACCATTTGCTGTTGAATTTTCTCATAGACTTACTTCAACCGATGTACCCTTATAGGATCTTGTGCACATTCCACTAACTGAAAGCATCTTATGATTGGATAAACTTGAACACTTTCAGGACTTTCCAACCATTTTTTGTTTCTTACTACTTGTGCACTTCCAAAATTTAACTAAGCAATGTTTACGAATACCATAGAATTCTTTCAACATGCTTTCACAATTGTATTATTTTCAAAACTAACTGCTTGGCTGCTTGTGCACGTGTACCATTTTTCAACCGGTATTTTGATTGCTACCATGAAAGTGTATGACATGGTGGACTTGATTTCTGCACAAGTACTACTTGAAGTAGGATACATTTCATGATGTACCTTTTGTAAAATTAGTCACATCAGATCTAATGAACAAGTAAATCAATCACAACAGATGAACATAGAAAATATGGTGCAAAACTGTGCAAAACATGCAGCAGTGCTCACTATCCCAGAAAGGGTGAATGAATTACAATACAAACTGTCACAATGACTGAGCAATTCGAATTGCCTAAGGAGGTCATTCGAATCACAGAATGGACTAGCTTGACTCTGTCTAGGAGTCCTCATAAATCATCGGTGGTGCTCATCAATCACAACAACCAGTCATCCAGGTGTCAAACTGAGTCTAACTGAGTGTAATAAATGTAACTGAAGTGTGTAGCAATGATATAGGATCTGGAGGCTCAGTGGGGGCGCATGGGAGGCTAACTGAAGTCAGAACAAGTCACCTAATCAAACTGGAGGTCAAACGGAAGTGATACAGTCAGTCGGGAGTGAAACTAGCCTCAAATCAGGGAGAATCGGAGCTAACTGAATGTAACTGAAGTGGAACTGCAGTGGTAGGTGAACAAGTGCGCCCTTCTCTGGCAGTAGGTGAGAAGTGGGCGCCTTTCAGCTTAGGAGGGCTAAAACTCTGTGGTAGGTGGCTCCCGGGTGCTAGAAGAAGGTGGATAAGGTGCTGGAGGCATCAAACTGGTGACTGGGATGCATGCCTGTGCATGCAAAACCCTAGATTCTGCATATCCTGAAATAGATCATGCAGGATCCCGAAATAGATGATGTATCCCGAAATAGATGATGTGGATATCCGAACACCCCCCCTCAAGCTAGACTATGATGTGCCAACTAAATAATGTGGGGACCTGGTAACTAAGACCAAAGGTCACCCCAATACATTAATAATCCAAACTAATAACAGTAAATAAACCGAGGAAATGGGGAAAACCTCATGGGAAAAATACCCCCCCTCAAAATGAACTGTAACACACCAAAAGATTTAACTGCTCCAAACTCAAATAGATATGTCTGGAGGTATCTTACTCTTGGGATTAAATGGATTATGCTCCAAAAACATGTGCTTGAATTCTCCATCAGTGGATGCAAGCGAATGTGGAGACTTTATGAACTTTCTCTTCATACTGAAAATGGTGAGAACAAATCTGAAAATATAAGGATGATCTTGGAACCTCTGATTCGAACCAAGTGAGGTAGGAATAGCTCCAATCGGATAAAATAGATCTTGAAACTTGAACTTCTTATCAATAGAAGTTAAATCAGCTCCAAAAATAGATGAATGGTTTCTTGAGATCTCCTTTGAACCAACAAGGGTGAGATCAAAACCAAAATCAGCAAAAAGTGCATGAGAATTGAACTCAAGCGAATGGTAGTTCTCTTCATCTTCATTAAAACTCTGAGAAACTTTGCAAATGATAGAACATAAGTTTATAGAAGGCATGCAATCAAGGAGGGCGAATGCTTCACCTCCAAAATCAGATTTTACCTCCAAAACATCAAGTAGATCATTATTCTGCATGCCGACAAACTCATGTGAAGGAGAGGATTCAAGAACCTCTTCGGAATTTAGAGTATGAGCTTGTTTATCTTGCTCAGAATTCGAAATAGAATACTTTGAGAGAATGAGTGTTGAATCTATAGTTTCTTCTTCATTTTGAACAATTGTTATGGCCAACACATGATCGGAAAGAACACATAAGAAGATCTCACTGGGCTTGTCCTCCAAAAGGCTAGCATGATCCTCTTCTTCCTGCTTTCCAAATTCTCTGTCAAGTTGGACCCATAGATCACTTGGATTTTCAGCAGTCTTACTGAGGTAGCGCATACAAGGAGACATAGCAAGACATATTGCTCCAAAAGATCTATCACAATCATTGAGCCAATCATTCTCCTCTTCATCGGAATCAAAAACTCTTGTATTACCAATGCACATATCAAAAAGACATTGTCTCTTCAAGAATGCAATCATCTTTGGTTTCCACTCATCATAGTTGAATGGAGTAAGAATATTTTGTGAAGAAGAAGTCTCCATCTTTGCATTAGCGAATGCACATGGAGAAGTAAGAAACCTGCAAATTACACACAAACAAACACTATGTTTTCAGCCTTGCATGCACATGAGCGAATGCACATGAGATTTTGCATGCCGCTGCTGAAATATATTGGTGAGCAAAGATTGCTCTCTCTTCATGTAGAACACCTGTAGAAAATAAATCTTGTCCCTGCCATGGCTCTGATACCATGTAAAATTAGTCACAGCAGATCTAATGAACAAGTAAATCAATCACAACAGATGAACATAGAAAATATGGTGCAAAACTGTGCAAAACATGCAGCAGTGCTCACTATCCCAGAAAGGGTGAATGAATTACAATACAAACTGTCACAATGACTGAGCAATTCGAATTGCCTAAGGAGGTCATTCGAATCACAGAATGGACTAGCTTGACTCTGTCTAGGAGTCCTCATAAATCATCGGTGGTGCTCATCAATCACAACAACCAGTCATCCAGGTGTCAAACTGAGTCTAACTGAGTGTAATAAATGTAACTGAAGTGTGTAGCACTGATATAGGATCTGGAGGCTCAGTGGGGGCGCATGGGAGGCTAACTGAAGTCAGAACAAGTCACCTAATCAAACTGGAGGTCAAACGGAAGTGATACAGTCATTCGGGAGTGAAACTAGCCTCAAATCAGGGAGAATCGGAGCTAACTGAATGTAACTGAAGTGGAACTGCAGTGGTAGGTGAACAAGTGCGCCCTTCTCTGGCAGTAGGTGAGAAGTGGGCGCCTTTCAGCTTAGGAGGGCTAAAAATCTGTGGTAGGTGGCTCCCGGGTGCTAGAAGAAGGTGGATAAGGTGCTGGAGGCATCAAACTGGTGACTGGGATGCATGCCTGTGCATGCAAAACCGTAGATTCTGCATATCCTAAAATAGATCATGCAGGATCCCGAAATAGATGATGTATCCCGAAATAGATGATGTGGATATCCGAACACCTTTCTTATGTACTTAAATACACTGATCATGCATGATGTATCCTTGGGAACATATATTCAGAATGGATGTAACATCTAGATATGATTATTCACACTGGAATCCATTACTTTCACCATCTTGCGCAGACATTTCTTCAAAGTGGTTTCCACATACTTCTTCATACTTCTGTAGGAATGTTGTATCCACTTTGACGCCAGTTGATATCAATGACTCGAACAGAATTAGTTGAAATCCTCTTTGACATTAGTTGACAGCAATGAAAACAAAAGTTCAACAAGAAAAACCCTAGTGTGAAGAACCTACAATAATTAATTAATGAGAATAGGTGAAATAGCAGGAATAACAGAACTCAGAATCACTTTTATTGATTGCAGGCCACTTTGAGGGGGCAACCTCCTTTGAGCAAGCTCAATACAAATAACCTCACGGTGCCTTCATAGGACTCAATACACACTTATATACTAAGTCTAGGCGCCAATACTATGGGTCAAAACCATGGGCCACTACAAAGTATGGATCAACAATACTATGGGCGACTTACAAAGCATATACGCCAACAACAATAACATAAACTATGGATCAACAAATACTACAGGATGAATTACAAAGCATATGCGTCCAACAACAATATACTAACAAAGTAAAGACACGGTTTCCTAACATCCCCTCCCCCTTAAAAAAAAGCTTTGTCCTCAAAGCTTTAGATGTGGAAATTGTTGTTGAATCTGAAGGAGTGGTTCCCATGTAGCATCCTCTGGTTGCATGCCGTGCCACTGAATTAAGACCTCTGTGATAGAGCGAGTGAAGCTGACGAGTGCGCCGATTGAGGACGGCCTCCGGCTCCAAAAGGATGGATCCTTCATTATCCAGTTCGGGTAAAATAGTTTGTCCACTAATGTTGGTGCCAAGAACTTTCTTCAGAGAAGAGACATGAAATACTGGATGAATGAAGGAAGAAGGAGGAAGTTACAATTTATAAGCAATGGACCCAATCTTCTGAAGAATAGGATATGGCCCATAGAACTTTGTTGCGAGCTTATGATGCCCTTTGAGTTTCAGGAAGGATTGCTTGTACGGTTGGAGATGAAGAAAAACCATATTGCCTGTTTGAAAAGTGCACTCAGAACGGTGCTGATCAGCTTGTTGCCTCATGCGATTTCGTGCCATGTGAAGATTGTCTCGCAAAATGCGAAGAATCTGATCGCGCTTTCGAAGGACTGTGTCAACTTCCTGAACTAGTGAACTGTTAGGGGTGTATGGAAGAAAAACTGGAGGTGCCTGACCATAGACTGCTTCGTATGGGGTCATTTTAGAGGCAGTGTGGTAAGAGGTATTGTACCACCATTCAGCGAGAGGGAGCCACTTTGCCCACTGATGTTATTGTTAAGAGGTGAAGCAATGAAGATAAGTTTCCAAGCATTTATTGATAATTTCAGTCTGACCATCTGTTTGTGGGTGATACCCTAAACTCATCTTCAGTTTGGTGCCAGTGTGGTGAAATAGTTCTGTCCAAAAATGACTGGTGAAAGTCGCATCATGATCCGAGACAATGGAAGAAGGGATTGTTAGGAACCCATGTCTTTACTTTGTTAGTATGTTGTTGTTGGACGCATATGCTTTGTAAGTCGTCCCGTAGTATTTGTTAATCAATAGTTTGTGTTATTGTTGTTGGCGCATATGCTTTGTAAGCCGCCCGTAGTATTGTTAATCCATAGTTTGTAACGGCCCATGGTTTCGACCCATAGTATTGGCGCCTAGAATTAGTATATAAGTGTGTGTTGAGACCTATGAAGGCACCGTGAAGTTATTTGTATTGAGCTTGCTCAAAGGAGGTTTCCCCCTCGAAGTGGCCTGTGATCAATACAAAAGTGATTCTGAGTTTTGTCATTTCTGCTATTTCGCGTATTCTTGTTAATTAATTGTTGCAGGTGCCTCACATCTGGTATCAGAGCACTTTCTTGGGCTCGCTGGGTGAAATTTCTGCCAAATTTTTTTTTTGCATCTGTTGCAGGTTCGGATTTGGGAATAATCCCCATCCGCTTAACTGTGGGAAGTACTTGGGCATAATCCCTAAAACTCATTGTGAGGAGTACCACAGCAACCCCGAAGTAGCTGGCCCATTGAGAGGACCTGCCAGCGAAAAGGGCAATGACCCCTACCTGATTGACTAGTTCCCACCTGTGAGGTAAACCAAGAGCTGTCGTTTGTGGCAAAGCGGTTATAAGTTTTACCTGAGCCGTGGAGTGAGGGGTATTGCCCCAATACGCAAGCCGTCAGACAGCATTGGTGGCCGAGTGAAACCCATGAACTATTAGGAAGCCGCACATACCTGGGGTCCATATCTACTTTCAGCTGAACTATTGTTGATCACTGCTGCGCTGTTTCAGATCTATTTTGCAAGCCGTTCCAGATTCAGCCGTTTTCAGTCCATTCGGTGCTTTTCCAGATCTCTTTCGAGCCGTAGCCGCTCCATTCTGGAAAAAAATAAAAAAAAAATCCTGGTTATGGTTGTCACCCGTGCAGGAGCAAAAACCATGGAGGAATCACTTGCAGCCATCCAAGCCAAACTCCAGGATCTGGATGAAAAATTTCTCGGTCTCCATCTTGAACATTCAGCTATGAACAACAAACGACAGTCCGAGTCTTCAGTAGACAATGGGTTCTCTGCTTCCAGCAATTTCCGTGGTCCGAAGCTTTATTTTCCTCGCTTCAATGGTACCGATCCAACTGGATGGATCTATCGTGCAGAACAGTGTTTCAGTTTGCATAATACTTTTGATGTCAACAAAGTTCCGCTGGCATCCTTTCATTTGGAATAGGAAGCTCTTCAATGGTACCGCTGGTACATCAAGGCTCATCCAGAGCCCAACTGGCCAGACTTTTGCCAGCTCCTTTTGCAACGATTTGGTCCTAGTGCTTTTGATGACTTCACAGGAGCCCTCACTAAACTTCGCCAAACTGGCACTGTGAGAGAGTATCAAACCGAATTTGGAAATCTAGCCCACCACACCGAAGGATTTTCTGATGAATTTTACCGAAGTTGTTTTATCAGTGGTCTAAAGGATGCCATTCGCTCTGAGGTCAAAATGTTCTGCCCCAACACAATGATGGAAGCACTCGGGTTGGCTAAGTTGGAAGAAGACAAGGTTGCAGCCCAACAACGCTCCAAGCCCACTTTTGTTCCCTTCCGAAATATGGGTTCTCAGCGACCACCTATACCGCAGGCTCCTCGACCGACTCCTATCAAGCGTTTGTCTGAAACAGAGATGCAAGAACGCAGAGAAAAGGGGCTTTGCTATAATTGTGATGAGAAATTCACTCAGGGACATAGATGTGTTCAGCAAAAGCTCTATCTCCTGGATGTGGAGTCTCTGCCTGCCTCTGAAATGGGTGACGAAGATCCAGAAACACTAGATGCTCCGGCCGACAGTCAGGAACCGCCTATTGACCCTCCGTCTCAGGATGACCAGCCAAAGATATCTCTCCATGCTTTAGCTAGAATCACCACCCCCCAAACAATGCGGGTCAGGGGTTACTTCAAGAAGCTTCCTCTTACAATCCTCCTTGATTCTGGTAGCACTCATAATTTCATTGACCCTCGGATCGCCAAACAAGCTGATTGTTTTATCCATCCTTGCTCCAACTTTGAAGTCATGATTTCCAATGGGGGTACCTTACCTTGCAAAGGGAAGTGTCGAAATGTGCGTATATCTATGGGAGATTATATCTTGCGCTCTGACATGTTTGCCTTGCCCTTAGGCGGATGTGATGTGGTTTTGGGCGCTCAATGGTTACGCACACTCGACCCTATCTTATGGGATTTTGCCGAACTTTGGATGCAGTTTTCCCTCAATGGACACAAACATACATTGACAAGATTACAACCAGGTTCTCTCAGCATCATCAGTTCACATCGCATGGAAAAAATCCTCAAGAAGAGTTCACATGGTGTCATCGCTCAGATACATTCCATCCAGATGCAACCATCAGCGGTCTCCACTACTCCTTTGGATCTACAACAAATTCTGGATCGATATACAGGTGTCTTTGCGGAACCAGTGGGATTACCACCTTCCAGGCCAGAAGACCATCGTATTCAGCTCCTTCCTGGCAGCGTTCCTCCCAACATCAGGCCCTATCGCTACCCATTTCACCAAAAAACAGAGATTGAAATGCTCGTTCGGGACTTATTGAAGCAAGGTATTATTCGCCCAAGCACTAGTTCCTTTTCTTCTCCAGTTATTCTTGTCCGCAAAAAAGATGGGTCATGGCGCCTATGCATTGACTTCCGAGCACTTAATCACCTCACCATCAAGGATAAGTTTCCAATTCCTGTTGTTGATGAGCTTCTTGATGAGCTTCATGGGGCTCACTTTTTCTCCAAGTTGGATCTTCGTTCTGGGTATCATCAAATTCGGGTTCATGAGGATGATATTCCTAAAACAGCTTTTCACACACATCATGGCCATTATGAGTTTTTGGTCATGCCCTTGGGCCTCACTAATGCTTCTTCCACATTCCAGGCCTTAATGAATAAAATATTTCGACCCTACTTGCGGAAATTCATTCTGGTATTCTTTGATGATATCCTCATCTACAGTAAAACATGGGATGGACATCTCCAACATCTGAATCTTGTCATGCAACTTTTCTCTGACCATCATCTCCATGCCAAGCAGTCTAAATGTGTTTTTGGACAAAAGGAAGTTGAGTATCTCGGGCACATTATCTCAGCACAAGGGGTTCGCGTGGATCCTGCCAAAATCGAGGCCATGAACAATTGGCCACATCCTCAGACACTCAAGAGCCTTCGTGGTTTTTTGGGGTTGACTGGATACTACCACAAGTTTGTCAAGGATTATGGGAAGATTGCAGCTCCATTAACTGCTCTATTGAAAAAAGATGCTTTTACATGGACACCTGATGCTCAATGTGCATTTGACAAACTAAAACAAGCTATGTGTACTACACCTGTGCTAGCTATGCCCGATTTTTCCAAGCCCTTCACTATTGAGAGTGATGCTTGCAGTAATGGACTTGGTGCTGTTCTCCTTCAAGATGAACACCCCATCGCATTCACCAGCAAAGCCCTTTCAGGTAAGAATTATGCTGCCTCTACCTATGAGAAGGAAATGGTGGCTATTTTGCATGCAGTACAGAAGTGGCGTCCATACCTATTAGGGAATCATTTCTGCATCAAGACTGATCACCAGAGTCTGAAATATTTCTTGGACCAGCGTGTCTCCTCCCCGGCACAACAGAAATGGGTTAGCAAACTCATGGGTTATGACTATGAGATCACTTACAAGAAGGGTAAAGACAATATTGTGGCAGATGCTCTTTCTCGCACATTTGATGCCCAAGGTTCTCTTTCAGCTATTTCTATGCTTGTTCCAAATTGGTTGCAATCTGTTCAATAGGGTTATGTCAATGACTCTTCCTTATCTCAGATCATCCAACGATTGACCAACAATCCTTCTGCTATCCCACATTACTCTTGGGATGGTGCTTCTCTGCGATACAAGGGTTGTCTGGTGCTTCCCCAGAGCACAGATCTTCAACAGGCTGTCTTCTATGAACTCCATGCTTCTCCATCGGCCGGGCACTCTGGGTTCCTCAAAACATATGAACGAGCACGGCGTAACTTCTTTTGGCAGGGCATGAAAAGGACAATTCAACAGATGGTGGCCGAATGTGATACTTGTCAGCGCAATAAGGGTGAAACAACACTCCTTCTAGGATTGCTTGAACCCTTTCCCATACCTACACGGATTTGGACAGATATTTCTATGGATTTCATTGAAGGGATCCCTAAATCTGGCGGGAAGACAGTGATTCTCGTCTCTCCAAATATAGTCATTTTTGCGCTCTCAGCCATCCCTATACATCCTTCTCTGTTGCTCAAATTTTTATGGACCAGATCTTTCGTCTTCATGGCATCCCTTCTTCCATTGTCTCGGATCGTGATGCGACTTTCACTAGTCATTTTTGGACAGAACTATTTCGCCACACTGGCACCAAACTGAGGATGAGTTTAGGGTATCATCCACAAATAGATGGTCAGACTGAAATTGTCAATAAATGCTTGGAAACTTATCTTCGTTACTTCACCTCGGAACAACAACATCAGTGGGAAAAGTGGCTCCCTCTCGCTGAATGGTGGTACAATACCTCTTACCATACTGGCGCTAAAATGACCCCATATGAAGCAGTCTACGGTCAGGCACCTCCTTCTCTTCTTCCATACACCCCCACCAGTTCACCAGTTCAGGAAGTTGACAAGGTCCTTCGCAACCGCGATCAGATTCTTCACATTTTGCGGGACAATCTTCACATGGCAAGAAATCGCATGAAGCAACAAGCTGATCAGCACCGTTCGGAGCACACTTTTCAAGTTGGCGATATGGTTTTTCTTCGTCTCCAGCCATACAAACAATCCTCCTTGAAACTCAAAGGGCGTCATAAGCTCACTCCAAAGTTCTATGGGCCATATCAGATTCTTCAGAGGATTGGGTCTGTTGCTTATAAATTGGAACTTCCTCCTTCTTCCCGCATTCATCCAGTCTTTCATGTCTCTTATCTGAAGAAAGTTCTTGGCACCAACATCAGTGGCCAAACGATTTTACCCGAACTGGATAATGAAGGATCCATCCTTTTGGAGCCAGAGGCCATCCTCAATCGGAGCACGCGTCAGCTCCGCTCTCGCTCTATCACAGAGGTTTTAATTCAGTGGCACGGCATGCAACCAGAGGATGCTACATGGGAACCACTCCTTCAGATTCAACAACAATTTCCACATCTAAAGCTTTGAGGACAAGCTTTTTTTAAGGGGGAGGGGATGTTAGGAACCCATGTCTTTACTTTGTTAGTATGTTTTTGTTGGACGCATATGCTTTGTAAGTCGTCCCTTAGTATTTGTTAATCAATAGTTTGTGTTATTGTTGTTGGCGCATATGCTTTGTAAGCCGCCCGTAGTATTGTTAATCCATAGTTTGTAACGGCCCATGGTTTCGACCCATAGTATTGGCGCCTAGAATTAGTATATAAGTGTGTGTTGAGACCTATGAAGGCACCGTGAAGTTATTTGTATTGAGATTGCTCAAAGGAGGTTTCCCCCTCGAAGTGGCCTGTGATCAATACAAAAGTGATTCTGAGTTCTGTCATTTCTGCTATTTCGCGTATTCTTGTTAATTAATTGTTGCAGGTGCCTCACAGGGATGCCATGAAGACGAAAGATCTGGTCTAGGAAAATTTGAGTGACTGAGGAGGCTGTATAGGGATGGTTGTTGTGGTTCTAGTTGATCCAAGAATCTTTGAAGGAGCCTTGTTACTTAAGCGATCAACATTTTCTTCAAGGGATCAGGTACGAACGAATGTTGAATTACTAGGGGAAAGGCCCAAAAAAAGATGGGCTTGGGACTGCACCAATATCGACCTTCAATATACCTCACGAGTTTATGGAAACTAGTATAGGCCTTCAAATTGATCTATAGGAGCTCTAGATAGATTCACATTCATCGAATTGATTCAAACCTGTAAACTTTGTTGTATATTTGGTGTATTTCACATTAAATGTTGCAGTGATTCTCCATCAATTAGTGTTTTAGGGTTGAATTTGGATGCGTTGAGGAATTGGCGGATTGAGGAGGATCTATCCAATGCTTAACCCCTATTTTCGACCAATTCTTGGCCCCTATTTTCCACACCTATTTTCATAGGGAAAATTTGGACCACGATGGTAGAATCAGTAGCGCTTAAGCCTTGGTCTTCTTCTAGGAAGTCAATTTACCCAAGAAAATACTTGCACGGGTACTCATCGTCTGCTTGCATAATAATTTTATATTGTTTATTGTGTGTACTTGAAAGTTTTAATTTGTCCGAGAGTGCTTGAGTAAATGTTGTAAATTTCTCTGTTGAAGAGTTATTCTTATCCAACTTTGAATAAAATTTCACTTTTGTTCTTTTGAATGTAACATCAAACTCTCGAGCTTAGGATTTTCATGAAAATAATAATACCAACGTTTAATCCGTCCATCATTGAGAACCTTGTAAGATATAGAAAGTGTTGTTCCTCCATAATATGGATATGTAGTTCATATGAAACTTTCATATTCATTATGCCCAAAATGCCTTATGGGAACCTGCTTGCTCAGCAAGAGACTTGTATAAACAACCCTCTGATACTCAATTTTAATTTGGGAAATACCATAAATATTAGGAACTTGAAAGAAATAGAAAATAATCCTTTGTTTCCATGTGACTATGTATTTGGAATATAAGGGCTCGTCATGCAAAACTACACTTGAATGCCATCTACTATAATTGAATCTCAAGGATGATCATATGACTCATGTTACACCATATTTTTCGATTGTTTCCAATCTAGAACTATATCAACTATTGGATCTTGACCAACCTAATTTGATGGTAACATTTTATTGGATCTTTTCCCAACCTTTGATGGCCATTTTTAGAGTGATAGAACCCTCTAGATTGTTTTACAAAGTCAAATCAAAGTCAAACCAGCCTCCTGATGGCCTGAGAATCTCCCCAAGGCAATTTTCTAACTTTGTGAACACACATAGTGCATGGCATAATGCAGGACATTATGGAAATGCAACATGAATACAAGGAAACTATGAAAGAATTCTACCATGAGAAATTCCATCCATTTCAACCAAATGAAAGAAGATGATATAGGAAGAAGATGATTCAAAGTTGAGTAATAGTTTTGTAGTTGAAGAAGATGATGGTCTCATACACTCATATATTACAATGGTTTTATTCAATTCTATCCTTGATCTAGACTCCAGGTAACAAATATTTCCACAAGAAGATACCTTTTCTGCTAAATATCAAATCTTGAAATCTAGGGGTTTTAGAAACACATTGATCACCTCATATCTAACTCCAAATGAGCTTGTTAGCTAGGTCCCACCTATCTCTATTACCAGAGAAGTTCCAACATAGGTGCTTGGTGACCACCCCCCTGAAAAACACACTTGTAACAGTGAGAGGGGGGGGGTGAATCAGTGTTATTGGTTGAACATGTTACACACCTTTAAATTTTGATTTTAATAATCGAGTTAGTCTCCAATCATTTAACACATCATTTAAAAGGATACAAGTATCATATCAACAAATTGTAAACACTTTAATTCTATCAAAATACTAATTGTTTTTAATATTACAAAGTACAATCACCAGCTACAACTTGTGTGAGAGAGGCTTCAACCTCAACAAAAGAGTCTCAGCTTAAACTGAGAAAATTGGGTCAGGCTGCAACCTAAATTTACACTGAGAAATAGGTAATGCCCTAGATCAGTCATACCATGTGTAAGCTTAACAAATCTGTGTCTTGACCAAAATTAGCAAAACAAAAATCTATGCCTTAGAAAATTACAAGTTCGCTACTCCTCTATGGACTTCAATCTTTGCTGCTCCTCAGTCTACAGATTCGCTGCTCCTCAGACATTTACAAAACAGAAATTTACAAGTTTTCTGCTCCTTAGTGGGATTCAACTTTGCTGCTCCTTGGTCTTCAGATTCACTGCTCGTCCATCTTCAGATTCACATCAATGGATCACTATCTTATCTTCACATCGAAATGCGTACTCAAAATGTGTTCTTCTCTTGTATATTTATACACAATGAGTTCCTTAAAAAAATCCTTTATGGAGCCGACCACATCCTTTTTTATGTCAATTTTTTTATTATTAAAAATAGAGTTGACCTGAGCACCACCTTCTACACATAAGCCGACCTGAGTGTGCTCCTTTAAACCACGACCATCTAGATTTCCGCCAGGGCCAACAGGAAAAATCCCACCAGCCTCACAAGTTACCATAGTGAAAGCCATAAACAATCATAGAATAGAGAAAGGGAATGAGGGATGACTCCCTTGCTTGGAGTTAATTATACTTGATGATTCATATAGAGGGGAGGATGAATGTGCCAGGTGTAGCTCATGCTTAGGCCATCACCCTCCCCCAAAATAAAGTCGTTCCAACTATTTTGAGAACAAACTAAATCAAACTCAAACCCAACCTTGATACCAATTCTACAGGAGCCACCTTCATTCCCTATTTTGAATAAGGATGCCCCTATCTAGGTTGACTGCTTTGTTCCCAAACTTGTCTACAATTGAGTTATTATGATGCCTAATATGCAAAAGTTGGGTGTTTTTTATGCCCTTGAGATTCCATGTGGTTCTCTCTTGAATAGTTCCTTCTTTCACTACATTCTTCTTCACTTGTTTTATGACAAATAGAGAATCCCTCAAGATTAGGACCTGCTAAATTCCAAGGCTCTTCACGATTTCTGATCCATTTAACAAGGCATACATTTCAGCCTGGTTATTGGTCACCACTCCTACACCCCAAGAGAATGCCATTTCTTCTTTTCCATCGAGATCCAAAAGGACCCCCCTGCACCTGCCCTCCCCATTCCATTTCTTCTTTTCCATCGGGATTGAGAAGGACCCCCCAGCACCTGCCCTCCCCATTGCAAATTTTGTTTGTTGACAGCAATGCAAGGTTGATGTTTTCTCTATATGGCAACTATACTTACACAAAATTTAAGCCAAGGTGCAAAACTTGAAATGATGCTCAACTGTTGTAATATTCCTGTTTTGAAATGCTGTGTTGCTTTATCCTACCCTATCGAGTCTGGGATCTTCCCTAATAAGAATATCCTTTGCATTCCTCTATAGACTTAAAAAGAACCTTATTGTCCAAAACCTGAATGCCAAGGATTAGTCCTTTTAAATGTAGCAATTGAATGATGTTAATATATATCAAATGTGATGCATATATGAATGCAATTTTTTTTATCCAATGGTTTTTTAACTCATCGCTTTCTTTTAATGTGTCATTGTTAATAGATCAAGTATTTACAGATATGTATTAATTATCAAGGCCACAGAGATGGTGGTTGTGCATTATTTTTATTGGCTGGAATTTTATTTCATCTTTTGACTCATTTTCTTTGTTGAACAGTGTATGCACCAAATTCTCCCTAGTTGAACTTGACAATAGCTCAAGAAGCCAAAGAGTAAGAGTCAACCTGTTACTTGGAAAAAATTGATAAACCATGGCAAATAAACTTAAAAAACATGAAATATTCAGAATTTCAGAAAAATAGTCAGAGACAAGTCCATTCCATAACTTTTAGAGCTTCTTTTCAAATTGATAGTGAATTTTTGTACTGAGAGTAGCCAGGTGCGTACAAACCAGCATTGAGGAGATGATGTAACAGGTAACATTGTGTAACGTTATGTAACATGACATTCCTATTAAAAAATGAAAATGATGTCGGCTTAAACAAAAAAATTTAAATTATATTGATTTGATCTTAAACCTAGATGTATCAAGAATCGAGAGGGATCAAATTTCTTGAGGTGTAAATTTTTTCTTAATGTGTAAAAAGTTAAGATAAAAAAAATTTACACTTCAAGAAAAATTGGATCGCTCTCGGTGCAAGAAAAATTGGTTCCCTCTCGGTGCTTGATAGATCCGGTTTAAGATGGATCTATGTTGGTAGTTTAGCCATCCAAGCTAGCCTAAGTTTAGCCAAGTTTTGACTGCGTTGATTGAGTCAAGCTGAGCCTTATACTATGTTGTAGGAAACTGCTCATGAACGTTTGGGATGGGAAACATCTTGGAAATACAAGGGGTATGGCGGGAAATACCCCATGTTTGGGGTACTGCTAGGAAATGTTTCCTGACCTTACACTGATCAGAAATAGCATCTCTAGCCACAAAATGCTGTAATGCCATTTCCTCACCATAAAATTGGCTTGAGTTGATGTTGTTAAAATGGCATTGAAAAATTAACATTGGCTGAGATGTTGATAGTTTTATGGCCCGAGTTTTAAAATTTGTTGACAATGCTGGTATTTTTTACGAACATAAATTACAAACTATGATTTGATCTCTCTTTCTGAAGTTTGTTTCTTGCATTGATGAAGATGGTACGTTTACTGAATATAGATGGCATGATTTTTTAATGAATGTGACAAAAACAACACTTGGTAGATAGCCTAAACTATCTCATACACTTTTTTCACAACAAACATCTCTAATTGGGGTTGCATGAAGGATCTTCTAAGTTTAAAGAGATACTTATGTGAATGTTTCATTACAGTGAGGACTCTCACTTTCAATGGCAGCTTGCACAGATTTCTTACCTCCAATTATTTCTTGACTACAAAGTATTGTGTATTTCACATGAACTGGACAAGAGGGTTGTAACTTGCATCATATGCACAACTTGAAAAGAAGGCCTAGTCAAATAATAATATTGCAATGAATGAAAACTACTAATTTGGAAAATGCAAATGTAAACGTAAAGGACCTATGCTTTAAGTTTCCAAACATAGTAAGTCGACACTTGTCTAAGAAACTTATATTTTGGTTGCTTCTGCATATATAATTTCACAGTTGCAAGGATCTAAGGTCAAGGAATATCATTCAAAAGAGAAAAGAAGAGTGCAACTAGAGACACCAACACAGGATATTATCATCCAATTTTACAACTCACCTTTTTCTTTATATATATATAATATATATTTTACTTGATTTCTACAACACTTGAATTTTTGTAGTTGTACCCCCATTTCAGGAAACATAGGATATATTAGTGACCCATTTTGCTGGTGAGTCTGAGTTGTTTAGGTGAGTTTTATGGCTACTCCCTCCGAGCCCCCAAAATAGTCACTGTCATATTTCATCTTTTAGTGATTTCAGGTGGTTGATTGAGCTAATATTATATTTTTGGTAGGATTTATATGACTAGATTATAGTTAAGTTTATGAAGGTGCCATTATTCTTGCTTGGAGAGTTTTAATTAGTTGGATGAACATTTGTGTTCCCAAACTATTGTATATGCAGGAGATTAGTACTGTGGTATGAAAGATTTCATCATGTCTTGTAAATAAGAATTTCCACTAGTAGTTTTTGTGTTTGGTGGGTTTTCGTCTTGGTGAAGGTCATCATTGAGTGGCATTTAATTCCAATTTAGGTTTCACTTTTAATTTATAAATCTACTTTGTAAGTAATCTAGAGATTCATTTATTCTTTATGTAAGGTGTCATCCCTTTATTCCTTTATGGAATGTGTCATTTTTCTAAAAGAGGTCTATGATTTATGTTTCTTCTTTTAGTTTGGAGTATTTTGTGATGATTACATAATATCTGTTCTAACTCGTAGTTCACCAGGAAATCCATTTATTCCTGCATCGTTTTCCATTTAACTGGAACCATGTTATCAATATATGCAATGGGAAACCAAGTTTAAACATGCCTATTTTGCCGGTTAGCAAAATAAATATTGTGCAAGTGAGGAAAAATATAAAAAACCTGATTCTGAGTTCCCAGTGGTACATTTTTATGGCATAGAAACTGGCAAATCAAGTTTATTGGAACCAGAACAAAGCTTGTCCAAGGCAGGTTCTCCAAGGAAATATCCAGTAAGGTGTAGTAAGAGGGTAAGGCATGAGCCCCAGCCTACTATATTGTCTAAAAGATCTATATGTGGCAAGTTAGGCACATAAGGCAAGCCTGAAAAGCTTTTCATGTTTGTGGGATCACCGAAGAAATCTAATATCTTGAAAGAATCAGAAGCTAACTTGTGTTCAGGTGCTCCTAATAAATCTATAGAAAAGGATGCTTGAACTCCGCATTTCAAATCATCAGATATGGACAGTCATGTACAAATTGTCCAAGAAGATAAGTCAACAATTTTTGGCAGAGAATTTGTGTGATCACAGGACAATTCTAATATCTTGAAAGGATCAGAAGCTAACCTGCCTTTAGGTACTCCCAATAAATCTATACATCCAGAAGCTCCATGACTCAAGTCATCAGATATGGAGAGTCATGTACAAATAGACCAAGAAGATACATTAACAGATTCTGGTTGTGAATTAAGGAGGGAAAAACCTCTGAACTTCTTAGTATTTCACATAAGCAAAGATCCTATTAAAACAGAGAAGAATGTTTCACCTCACGTAAATCACCGCACATGTAAGCCACTCTCTTTGGATTCTAAAAATAGTGAAAAATCTAACATTAACATGACCTTTGAAAAATATCTAGCTTTCATATGCCTTGCTTACTAATCAATCCTCCAATTCAACATCCTCTAATTGCTAATTATTAGTTGAACTCTTGTTTATTCATCTTTGTCGTATTTTATGTGGCTCCCAATAAAGTGGAAGGCCAATGACATAAAGAAGTGGTTCAACTTTGTTCCCAAGAAATAGTTATAGTGGTCTTTTGTTTCCCACTCTTAGATTTTGTAGTGACCAAGAAAAATACCTTCCCTAGCCCCCATAGACATCCAACATTTTGTATAAGAGATAAAGAAAAATACCTTCCCTAGCCCCCATAGACATCCAACATTTTGTATAGGAGACCCAAAAAAAATGACCTTGCCTTTCATGACATGCTCACACAGATTGAGAAACAAGTTGATAAAATAATTAAAGGGTTGGAAAATCAAGGACACATAGACACCAAATAGAAAATATAAAATTTCCTTTTCATCTTGACTCATTTTTTTCTTATTAAATATTTTCAAGCTTGTATGTATCATCGGCAAGTAGAGTTAGCAAGGTCTAAATTTAATTCATGTATAATCCTTTAATCTCGTTGGACTTTATGAACTCAAACCTAAATCATCGATGTACATTTGCTCCCACCTCTACTCGACTCTTTAGATTAATTAATTGATATACAAATGCCATCATGCATTTCTTTGGTCAGAGAGTAGAGTAGAATAGTTGAAATGGGGTTGTACTTTCTGTTTTTCCAAGATTCGAGAGTAGAGATCAAAACTATGTAAAAAAAAGGTCAAGTGAGAATGGCACAACTTCAAGTGCAACCCCAAAACCCTGCTGCTTCACAGCAGCAACATGCAGTTGGTAATGACAGCAACAATACGGCTTACCAGTTCAATCGACGTCTTTGTATGTGGGGGATCTGCAGCCTAGTGTTACCGATGGCCAAATTTCCACCTTTCCACCTTTGATTAATTCCCAGGGACCCATGGACATTGGGTTTAAATATCTGTATTTTTGGGTTTAGTATTTGCATGTATTAATTAACTATATTATTTTTGGGTTTAAATATAAGTACTAGAAATCACTTCTAAAAATTTTGAAATTTACCTAAAATCGCATAGGTCTCAAGATATTCATTAGAAAGTTGTAAATGTTTGAGGGAAAAAGGGCAAGATGACTATCGCCAAACTATATGAAGTTTTGAGCAAAGAAATTGTCAAAGATGTTATTTTTATTATGGTTACAGTTGTTGATGGCATCATACTTACTATATATTGTATTAACTATTTACTTGTTGTTGTTTGGACAAGTTCCACGATTATATTGCCATGCTCATCTATTGCATACGCTGGTTGGTTGTTGACTCCCACCCGAGCAGAAGATAGGCAGGTGGAACAACTTGGATTCCCCAGAATCTTAGCTCGTAGAACAACAAGAATTCATCCCGGTAGCTAAGCCGAGTTAGCACGGGAGTAGCTCAGTTGCAAAGCCAAGGAGTCTCAAGTTACCCAAGCAGCCAGAGCAGCAAAGAAGATATCGTGCTTATATGAATAATAATATTTTTATTTCTGAGAATCCAAGCAACCAAAGGTAGAAGTATGCATGGAGCCTTCAAATACCATCCCAAACTATAATACCTCTACAGGTAAACTGGATATTTATTTAGACCCAACTTATTTGACAATGCCATAAACAGAATAAATTTTCTTGTGAAGGGCAAAAATATTCCAGGCTCATACGTTATTTCTTAGATTATCTTTTTTCAGTGTCTTTTTAATCTACGCTAGTGTCAATGCATTTTCAGTTGGAAGATCTATCAATTTTTTGATTTCCAAGTTCTTAATTTGTGAAATTTTTTTGAGAATCTCTCCTAGTATGGAATTTCATGATCAATATCTGTGTATGTAAGAGAAAAAACAATATCATTTTTGTGTGAATGGTGGTTGCATTTGTATCTTGTTGCTTTCTATAATATTCTTTTGTTTAGCTTTATGTCCTTGGTTGTTGGATTACTTTTATTTATGTTTTGAGAAAGCCTTTATATTGATATCATTATTTGCAGGGGAACAACTTTCTTGTGGTTCAGAAATCCTAAAGGCATTACCAATTCTGCAAGAATTTTATGGGGATAGCATGCACAAGGTCTTACATGCCAGTCCTGGACTCCTGACACTTGTCCTGTTACCTCCAAACTGTTAAAAGAAGATGACATTGAAGCTTGGGGTATTGAGCCTTTTGATATAACATCCCCACTAGACAATTCCTGCAAGAATTTGATTCGAAAGGGTATCGTCTGGGTTGCTGACATCAAATTTCCTTTACCTTACAAAGCACAGTCATTCCCAGTTGTGCTTGTTTCAGATGCACCAGACCATTTGTCTCCAAAATACTTGAATAAGACACTGCCAGAGCTTACTAGAGTCTCAACTGATGAGCTTGTTCTGTTTGTTGGTAAGCATCCAAAACTTTCTATGGTCTGCAATATAGCAATCAAGATATTACATGCCATTCAAGCTTCTCTTTTCTGTTTGCGCTTATGATTTCTATTTCAACTAACAAGTCATCTGTTTGGAGTTTGCTTCTCAAGGAGAACAAGATTATGAAAGGAATACAATTTTAAAATCCAATTTCTCCCATTACTGACCTGTTTTGAGATACAATAATTTGGAAAGCTTGTTGTATTAATGTTTTTTTGTTTGTTTGATAGATATCTACCAACATTGTTTACAATATATGAAAAATGACAATTGTAATACTGCCTGCATTATGTTTTGAGTTGTTTTTTTAGCTGAAATTGTCACAATTTCAATTTGGTCCTCTCATCATTATGTAAACGAGCTATTATACAAACAATTTAACACTGAGTGATTCTGTAAAATGCAAAAGATTTCTTAAGGAGAGTATCTTAGTATAAGGGTTGAATCTAAAAGTTTTCAATCCACCACTGATCAAGGATTTACTTGGAGGCAAATTGAGATATGTAAATTTGGCTCTTATATGTCTTGTTTTCCTGGAGAATGGAAGGGCTTGGATTTTTACTATGGAATATTTGTTTGAAAAAATTATTTTCAGAAAGAGATATTCAAATTTTGGAAGATTGCTATTTAGCATGTTATGAAACTGTTGCTTTCATGAAGGACAATGTTTTGATTATTGTTTTACTTTGTTGTTCATGTTCTTCTGGGAAGGAATTCCAGGTCATCATACTTCAAAAACAGCAAAATCTATTCAACTAAGAAAAACTGGAAAGCCTGTAAGTGTCACAAGTTTTATTTCATTTTTATTTTGCTGCCCCCAAGAGTATGAAGTGTAATTTACTAATTAGCAATACGATCATAACATAAACTCTCTGAGTATGTTTTCAACACCTTGAGATTCTGGATGCTGTTTGGCTACATGTTGTTTCATACCATGTACTTTTTAACATGTGTTATTATTATATAATGAAGCCTGAACTCGAGATAATTGCATTGCAAAGAATTTCTGAAAAAAACTAAGGATGTGGGTAACTACCCTGGATCTTCAGGAAGGTACAGGAGAGATTCACCATTTAATTATGCAATGATTCAGTCTGTGGTACTGGGATAACAAGGTGTTGAAGGATGGGAAAATTGTATACAACCACGTTTCTCTTTTACTTGCTACAAGAACCTAATCTACATGTACTACGTTTTTATTAAGTGAAAACCAACAAGCCCTTTTCAAAAGTAAATGGTACTGCAACCTTTTAAATTCGGTGATGCAATTCCCACCTCGTCACCACCCAGCCTCAACCCTCCATACATCATGTTCATATACTTAGCGCTCCCACTTCGTTCAGAGCCCACTGATTAAAAAGATAGCCTTAGCACTCCCACTTTGTATTGAAATCATGTTACCACACAGTCCCATTGACTTACTTCTATGGTCATTTGTTGGACATTAATAAAATTATCTTATCTTATTTTATCTTATCTTATCTAGAGATATTTTTCTTTGGATTCTGTTGGGATATATTAATGGTTGTAAATCATGCCATGACAGTGCATCCTTGTTCACATTGGTAGGAAATTTGGTTCTCAAGTCAAAGTCCCATTGTTAGGAGATCAGCCAGCGTGAGTAGAAAAATAAAATAAATATGGCATTTCGACCCTTTTGCAGACCACCTTAATAGATTGTATAATTGTTTTGGATATTCTGTTGCCTTATTATGGTATATTTTTGTGCTTATCAGTGTGTTTTGAAAAATAATTTGGATTTTAAGCATTGTTGTCTTTGGATATTATTGTTTTTTCTTAGAATTACAAATGATGCAATCTATATGTTCATATTTCTCCTTTCTCCAATTCTGAAAGGGTGCTGGCTCAATGGAAGAGCGCCTGGCTTACAAGCAGGAGGTTGGTGGTTCGATTCCTCCGTGCCCTATTGATATTATAATATTGATATTTTTAATAAAATATATTTTATTATGATTTATTATGGCTATAGAGGGGGTTTCAAACCACCTTTGTATGTTTATACGAGGTGGGTTCTAAGCCGCTTTCATATGTCACTATGAGGGGGGTTCAAAATTGCCCTTGTAGGTACCTACGAGAGGGGTTTGTAATTGCTTTGGTAGGTACCTACAAGGGGGGTTTGTAACCGCCCCCAAAGGTTTGTAATAAAGACATTTAGGGGGGGTTCTGAACCTCCCCCATAGGTGTCTACTAGGGGGTTTTAGGACCGCCCCTATAGGGGTAACAAACCGCCCCTATAGGGGTTTCAAACTGCCTCTATAGGCCTCTACGAGGGGGGTTCAAAACCACCCCTATAAGCCTCTACGAGGGGGGTTCTAAATTCCCCTATGGGCCTCTACAAGGGGGGTTCCAAACCGCCCCTATAGGACTATACGAGAGGGGTTCACAACTGCCCCTATAGGCCTCTACGAGAGGGGTTGAAACCGCCCCTATAGTCCTCTACAAGGGGGGTTCCAAACTGCCCCTATAGGTTTGTATGAGGGGGGTTCACAACCATCCTCATAAGTCTCTATGAAGGGGGTTCAAAACTGCCCCTGTAGGTCTCTATGAAGGGGTCTACGAGGGGGGTTTAAAACTACCTTCATAGACCTCTACGAGGGGGGTCAAAAACCGCCCCCAAAAGTCACTTTTGGGGGCGGTTCCAATCTCGTCAAAAACTGCCCTTAAAGGGAAAAACTTTTAACATCGGTGCCTTTAAGGGGTGGTTTTGCCAAAACCACCCCCAAAGCCAAAACCCCCACCCGTAGGTCACTTTTGGGGGAGGAAGAAACCCCCCCCTAAAGGCCAAAAATGTAGTAGTGAGACCATGGTTTCTTGTACTAAGGCCAGGGAGGTTTTCTTGAATATCCACTAGGGTAGGACTATTGCACATTCCATGCATCAAGTCTTTCTAGGGGGTTGTTGTCTTCTTAGAACCCTCGGAAGGTAATCTTTAAGGCTTATATCTCAAGTGCAGGTATGTTGTTGGAGGGATATATTCATGTATGGGACATGATGTAGTGGTGGTTAATTACTATGGGACATATAGTGGTTGTTAATACTTTTGAAAGGAGGTAGATGACAGTGGAATTTTGAAGAATTAGAACCTTATCCTAGGTGGTGACTTAAATATTACCTTAGCAGCAAGTGAAGTATGGCGATTAAATGCTTGGTTGGATCCTCTAGAAAGTATTTTTTTTAACCATTTGAAGACTCCAAGCTCATTGATATTCTCTCCAATCCTCTATTATCTTGGAGGAATGGCCGAGTAGGTAATTATAGAGTTTCCAAGAGACTTGATTGGTTCCTGATGGAAGAGCACTTGAATGGAAAATTTGGAAGGTTTAGATATTGTGTTCTCAATGTTGGGCTTTTAGATCATATGCTAGTTAGTTTAAAATTGCATGGATATTTTCATAGAGTTTCCTACCCATTCAAATTAAAACATGGAGAAATTTAGATGATTTTAATTTAATGATCAGAGATAAGTGGAAAGCAATGTAGCAAACCACTTATACTATGAAACGAGAACTCGACACAGTTCTCATTTTTCTTTTTCCTAATTTTAGTAGCTATTTTTACCCCCGTTTAAAAAATGGTTGATGCTAGTATCACACATTTTCATTTTGAGACATTTTTTGGGGCCTTTGAATTATCTTTGTTGTAAAATATTTTTAATTTCTATTTTCAAGTGTGTTTTTTGAAATTTAACAAAATAACATACATTTTAAAGCAATTTATAATGAAAAGCATATACATTTTACGATTTTTTCTATAAAATAAGACATTTTTATGGACAAAATAAGGCATTTTTATTGACAAAATTGTAAACAATTCCAAAAAATAAAGACATTTAAAACCATTTTCAATGAATTTTCAGAGAATTTTTCTATAAAAATGATCATATTTCATATTAGTTATCGAAAAGTGACGACTCACATAAATTCAAGAAAAAATATACAAATTATTTGTAAAAAACATATTAAAAACATTATATTTAGAAATTTTATTTCTAAAATAAAGTCTGAAAGTCAAAACATTACTAATATATCTGATCAAAAAACTGTCAAAAATTGTCAAAAATTGTCAAAATTAACATTTTCTTCAAAACATGAAACTATTCAACAATATCATGCATGCCAAATTCTTCATCGACATTGGAATTTTCTGGAGCTTGACTTTCCTCAGGGACATCAATGTCCTCTTCCATTGGGTCTTCTATGTCTGCAAGATACCCAAAGTTCTCCTTTCCAAACACCCCTCCTAACGGGGGTCGGGGCTCTTTTGACATCTTTGCCACAAATGTTTCACTAAACTCTCCTTTCTTCAAACCAACTTCTTGCAGTTCACCTGGAAAAACTTGAATAGCCTTAATTCTTTGTTTTATGTAATTGCATTGGAGTGGATCATTAGCAATTGATATGCAATTTATTCCTTTCTATAAGGAGCATGCTATTGTTGTACCTAATCACCAGAAACAAAATTAAAGTTAAGTCAAATAGCACAAAGAAGCATACTTTAAAACAATAATATAATGAAGGATAGAACATACAATAAAACTTGATATATTATTTCATATGTAATATGGGAAAGTTTACCTGAACCTGAGAACAAATCTAAGACCCAATCTCCTTCTCATGAAAATGTATCTATGAGATAATTAATCAACGCTTGTGGCTTTTGATAGATGTTTACAGTCACTCCTTTCAAATCCCTTTCTTCATATGTTAGTTTTTTTACCACGGCATTATAACTCAATATCTGACTACGTTTTCCTCCTCTCTTTTCATTGATTAAAAGAGGTTCATAAGCATCCTCATGTGTCCAAGTTGCAACATGTATGCTTTCAACATCACTCAGGAATGGATCGCTGCCTGAGCTACGAACGTTAGGCTTTTTCCTATAACAAAAATATAACACAATTAATTAACTTATCAATAAATATAATTGATTTATAAATTCAAAATTTTGATAATATAGTGCAAATGTATTACCAATGAAGTTGCTTCCTTTTTTTTCCTTTATCCCTGAAGGTTGTCAACAAGCCCCCTAATTGTGTGTCTGAATGGAAAACAACAAATCTCCATAGTGGTGATGTTGTGACATCTACAAATCCCGAAACCACTTTACTGAATGATTGGTAAGTATAAGGCTCACAATCATAAGTAGTGTTTTGGATATTGTATCCATGAGGGATATCTGCAATCACTAGTGCATACTCCTTTTTAGGAACAAGATTTGCAATGTCTGCACAGTCACCTAAAATGACTCTATATTGCACAGTGTCAATCCCATTCCAAATATAATGATCAAGTGTATCATCAAGTTCAACATTTGCAAGACATTGTCTGCTTTGTCGTTCTATTTTGGCTCTTTGGATATGGATTTTGAAGGAATCCGGTACTCCAGCTCCACCCCTCTTTGGCATCTTCAAATGAAAATGATCTCTATAAGTAATAAAATAGAAATGAATTGAATTAGAAAATAAATAAAAGAGGATGTATCATATATCAACATACCTTCTTGAATGCAACAAAAAATTGTTGTAAACTTTCTATCGAGCTTGAGTCTGGATAGTTTCATTTTACATCATCCAAACTCTTCTCACTCAACATTTTTACCATCTCCTCTTGTATTTTCATGTAGACCTTGTGACTAGACAATGAAAAAATAAATGATGTTTACAATCATATATAATAATATAACATAATACCTAGAACATAACAAAAATGTTAAACTCAAAAAAATGCTCAGCTTACTTCTCAAGTTCACTGCACATTTCCTCCATGGATAATTCACCTGACTTTACCTGTGATAGTATTGTAGCTATTAATGTTTCATCCTTCACACCTTACATTGTTCTCCAAGGTGTAATAGTCACGCCTTCTAGCAGATTCTTGACATTAGGACCTGCCTTACCACCGCTCCATGGAACAACTCTACCTTTTTTCACTTTTTGGTTTTTATGCCAATATTCTTCCACAAGCTAAATATGTCATCAATCAAATCCCATGTTTTCCCAACTTTGAATTCCAACTGGAAATAGGCATCTACAGGTCTGAATGCATCACTTCCTATGGAACTTTTTTGTAGCATAATATCATCTTTAATAGGGAGACCTATTTCCATACAACATTAGCTCCGAAAACTTGCATCAACTCTAGATTTTTCTCCACCACATATTTGCACAAATTCACCATGTATAAATATCACCCTTTGAACAAATGTCATTGTCAACCTATATTCACTATTTGTGTTATGATCCCATGCCAACAACTTTGCTTCAACATTTGTTAAACCAACATAAATGTTGCATTTAACTGTTTCAAAAATAGGGTTATTGGAATATTCTTACATCAACTCTCTTCTTGCCTCTGCAGAATGATTCCCTCCAAGAACATAATATTTGTAATGAAAACATTTTGTTTCATCAAATTCATCTCTAGTAGGAACAACTTCCGGGTCAACAAAGACTAGGTAGTCAACCACATGTGCATAGGGATTGTGCCTCATCAATGCTTTCAAGTTGTGAATATGCAAGTGATGTGGTTTTCTAATTCTAAAGTGACCTTTCCCTTCTGTGGGTTTATAAAGTTGATTCACATTCAACTCAAATGTATGTCCATTGTTAACCAACTTATCCCTCCGCAATCGATCTCGAATGGAATTTTGTGTTGTCTTGACAATCCCATCCTCTAAATCAGCACCTGGAGTAATGATTTCCCTACTGCCACCATAATTTTCACTCTCAGATTCAGTAATAACGTTGGTTTCAGCAACAACAGATCTCCTCCTTTTTTGATTTGAAAGGGTTCCTTCTAAATCTACAATGCCTTCAACAGGAATCGAGGCACTCTCAACCATATTTCTTGTACGAGATTGTTTGCTACTCTTACTAGCAGGAGTAACAAGCTCATTTGAAACAATTTCATCATGTTCAATTCGGCGAGATGAAGATTTAAATATAACCCTTCTAGGTACCTGATTTGATTGTCGGATGCTCTTTCCTCTTTCTGTTTGTACTTCTTCAATTTGAACATTTAACACTTGTTTTTTCTTCCTTGCTTTTGGTCCCTTTTGAATAGCGACAGTAATGACATCCATAGGATCGGCCTCTGTATAATAAATTCCATTCAACTTTTTTGAAATCGAAATGGAAAAATCCTGCAAAATAAAAACATTATCATATTAAATCTATTACATTGTGATATCCAAGTTATAACAAAACCAGTTTAAGAATAATATCAATATTCAAACTTACTCTCCCGCTTTCAATTTCATCCATGACCCCTTGACAAAAATCTGTGAAATTTTCTTGAACATTATATTTTGAAATCTTCAAAGCATATCAGATTTTTGCAAAGGTCTTGGCTTGTTTCACCTATGCATAAACAATATCTGTACCTGGTACTACACATATATCTCTTAGCAATCCCAATAGATTGTAATATACTTGAATATATGGATTTGCATAACAAAATAAGAGAATGCTTTATGGTTTTCCATGAATTTTTTCCTTCAGATGCCAATGATACTCTGTTCTGTCTTCTTCTGCTGCATGTTTTCATTCTCTAGCATTCTTCATTCTTAATTCTTCAAAGCTAAGAACTCTCTCTTGAGTCTCAACATTCTCAGATGCCTCAATTGTTTTTTTTCGATGCAATGATTACCGCTCTTGATCTAGAAACATGTACAGATATCCACCTTGATGCCATTGTACCTATATCCAAAATGTAGAATTTTAACATAAATCAACAAAAATTTATAATCTAAACAAAATCAACATCAATATTCACTAACCTACCCCTACCACATAAATATATAATAAAAATTTTAAAAAAGAAATTTAAAACTAACCTCCTACCCCCTAACCCCTTAACAATATAATAAAATATTTAAAAACAAATTAAAAATAACCCTCCCACCTAGCAATATAATACAAAAGTTTAAAAAAAAATTAAAACTAACCCCACTAATAAAAATTAAAAAAACAATATAAAAAAAATTAAAAAGACAATACAATAAAAGTTATAAACCAAATATTTAAACTACCCAAAAAAATTTAAACAAACCCACCCCTAAAAAAAAATTAAAATTAATTAAAACTCTTCCCTTCCCCCTCCTCCCGGGCCGCCTGCTTGGGTTCCAAAGGGCGGCCCTCACGGCCCCCGTCGATGCCCGACATCAAGGGGGCCGTGAGGGCCACCCTTTGGCGCCAAAGCGACGGACCTCCACTCGCTTGGGTGCCAAAGGGTGGCCCTCACGGCCCCCGTTGATGCCTGGCATCGAGGGGGCTATGAGGGCCGCCCTTTGGCGCCCAAGCGGTGGACCTCCGCTCGCTTTGGCGCCCAAGCGACGAACCTCCGCTCGCTTGGTCGCCAAAGGGCACCCCCCGGCCCCCGTCAATGCCCGGCATCGAGGGGTCGTGAGGGGCTCCCTTTGGCGCCCAAGCGACGGAACTCTGCTCGCTTGGGCGCTAAAGGGAGGCCTCCGTCAATGCCCGACATCGAGGGGGCCGTGAGGGCCGCCCTTTGGCGCCCAAGCGGCGGACGTCCGCTCGCTTGGGCGCCAAAGGGTGGCCCTCACAGCCCCCGTTGATGCCCGGCATTGAGGGGGCCATGAGGGCGGCCCTTTGGCACCCAAGCAGCGGACCTCCTCTCGCTTGGGCGCCAAAGGGAGGCCCTCACGGCGGCTCGATGCCCAGCATTGATGGTGGCCGTGAGGCCTCCTTTTGGCTCCCAAGCAGGCAGCCCGGGAGGAGGGGGGGAAGGTGAGGGTTTTTAAAAAAAAAATTAATTAATTTCTAATATTTTTTAGGGGGTTGGGAGGCGGGGTTGATGGTAGAAAAAAATTTAGAACGTGGGCGGAGGGTAAAAAAAATAAGGAAGGGGACATGGGTAGGTTTGGTAAAAAATATTAATTTCTATTTTAAACCCAAAGCGAATATTCTTAGAATAAGGGGCAAGCTTTGTGGAATAAGGGGCAAGCCTTGACTCGATTAATAATACATGAATTATAAAAAAAAATGTTTAAAAAAAATATAAAACTAACTTGGAAACTGGTAGAGACTCCTCTGTTGAAAGTGCTAGAAGTTCCTCTCTGCAATCTTCTCGTTCTTCTTGAAAACCTTCATGAATTGCTCCAAAGACTAAGCAATCCTGTATTAATAAGATAGATTAGGTTTAAGTTTACCATTCTTAAGAATGTTAAAAAAACAAAAAATGTAAAAGAATAAAGCAATAAAGCAATAAAAAAACATTACTAAATTAATAAAACCATAAAACAATCATTACTAAATTAATAAAAAAAAAAAATTACTAACCTTGCAAGTGTTACTAAATTGCTCCAAAATAAATGATGAATAGTAGGTAATCTAAAATGTTTATTTAGCGTAGAGTTTAACATTACTTTTTTACCAATGTGGGATAAAAAAAGAAAGTAGTTACTGCATTATTATTAAATTTATATAAGATAGGTTAAAATTAAATAATTACTAATGTTATGAATGCTGGGTAAAAAAAATGAAAATAATCAATGTTTTGTTACGAATTGTGAATAAAAAATGTTACGAGAAATTTTATTAGTCTTAAATGTCTGGGATAGAAATATCCAATTAGTTATTATATTATTTCAATTCTTTTAATATCATATGAATGTGCGCTTTAATTTTGTAGGGACATTTTGGAGGGAAAAATTTGAACGAAAATTTTGGAGGAAATTTTTGGAGGGAATATTTTGGAGGGATATTTTTCGTTCTCATAGCTATAAGAATGTCGGTCGACAGTTGCACCATTCTACTTTTTGGTGAGGACTGTGGTAAAATTTCTTTGCAGTTGAGCGATATATATTTTTCTATAATTCTATCTTTTAGTGAGAAGTCATGAACTCATCTGAAGTAAATTCCAATGTCAATGAAGAAATGTACAGTTCATCTATCCAAGATACTGGCAGTGCAAGCAATGTAATCAAGCATGTTATTCGAGAACATCCTAGTTATGAAGATTTTGAAGACACTAGTAATGAAGAGAAAGAATGTGATGATGATGAAGAGGTTCCTCCAAGTGGGGATCTAAAAGACAGCAAACAATATGATGCCAATTTTCCTCCCAGCGAGGATTTTTAAGGCACCAATGATGATTTACCTGAAAGCAAGGATTTTCAAGGCACCAACGATGATTTTCCTTCCAGCAAATATTTTCCTCCCAGCGAGGATTTTTGTGGGATTGATGATGATATTCATCCCAACGAGGATTTTAATGGGATGGATGATTATTCTGGTGAGGAAGAAGACATCAATAATGGTCAAAATGATTTTCCTCAAAGCGAGGATTTCAATGGATCAGATGATGACTTTCCTCCAAGCGAGGATTTGAATGGCATAGATGATGAGTTTCCTCCAAGCGAGGATTTCAATGGCACAGATGATGAGTTTCCTCCAAGTGAGGATTTGAATGGAATGGATGATCAGTTTCCTCCAAGCGAGGATTTCAATGGCACCGATGATGAGTTTACTCCAAGTGAGGATTTCAATGGAACTGATGATGAGTTACCTCCAAGCGAGGATTTCAATGGCATCGATGATGAGTTACCTCCAAGTGAGGATTTCAATGGAAACGATGGTGACTATCATCCAAGAGAGGATTTCAATGGAAACGATGGTGACTATCATCCAAGAGAGGATTTCAATGGAACTGATGATGATTTTCCTCCGAGTGAAGATTTCAATGGAACCAATGATGATTTTTCTCCGAGCGAGGATTTCAATGGCACCGATAATCATTCTGTTGATAATGAAGCCACCAATGATGAAGACAGTGATTCTCCTCTGAGTAAGGATGTTACAGGAACCAATGATGAAGACAGTGATTCTCCTCCAAGTAAGGATTTTACAGGAAACAATGATGAGAATGTTGAATCTCTAGAGTTCCCTTTTAGTGAAGAATTTAGTGGCACAAATAATGTTGATGGTCACATTGATCTGGCAGCAAGTGATCATGACAATAATTTTCATAATGAATTTGGTGATGAAATTTTCAATGAGGGGGGTCATATGCATCACAATGAAAACAATCATGCTACCGAGGATTTTGTTGTAGACATAATGGTCCAGGAGATCCAGCGACAGAATCCAATGCAGAGCAGGATTAAGTGTAGGACTAGACCTTTTTATGTCAATCCAAAGCATTCCAGTTATACAAGGTCTAGGAAAGAATTGCTCACAAGTCCAAGTTCCATTACTCATTTGATTTCGAGTGAGTGTTGCCACAAAAGTTGTTTGAAAATTTTAGGCTACAATTATGTCTTGGAGAGAAGGAAGATGTATCTTTCAATGAACAAAAGCATGCAAAATTCATATTTAGTGGGGTGCATGATTTCTACCAGGACAAGCTATGATTATTGCGTTGGAAGAATTATGCTTTGTAGAAAGGCATTCAAATGGATTCACTCAATTGGTAATCTTCGATTATCAAGAATCCAAACAAGACTAGAAAAGGATCCTACATTTTACATTGACGATTATCAGGGATGAATCACTGGGCCATCAACACACATTGCAATATTATGGATGCATGATTTATTTTCCAAGCATGGAGAGAGTATGCCAAATAGAGAAACAATACACATTCTAGATAATTTCACAAGGCAGGAAATCTACAACTTATACAAGGATTATGTTCAAGGTGGTCAAGGAAATGACAACTTCATCAAATATGCATATTTTACAAGAGTATGGAAAAAGAAGTTCAACAACGTCTGCATTCCAAAGAGGTCAAGGATGGGGGTCTGCAGTACATGTGCTTCTCTTAAAGAAAGAAGGGATAGAAAGAGGTATGTTTACAAAACAAAAAAAACAAATAGATAAATGTCAATTATTGAAGCTAGTTAACAATATTTTTTTGCTATGTTGTTTGTAGATTCCATAATCAATGCACTGCAAGAACATCGCAATCAACAATCAAATGAATGACAAAAATTGTACAAACATCGCAAGAAGTGTTACAATGCTCCACATAAGTATATGGGTTTGATAATTGATGGCATGGATAAAAAAAAACACTCTTGCCACATTTTGTCCGTGTGCGAAAGAATTTAAAGGAGGAGAATTTTATTCAGTTTCACTTGGTTGGGTGTATGGTTTTTAATGGTGAAATGATTCTGAGGGTTTACTTTACAGCTCCAAATATTCACAATGATGCAAATTTGACCATCAACATAATTCACCATGTCATTACTCATTGGCCTGGTGATCTTCCAGAAATTCTATATCTACAATTGGACAACACAAGCCGGGAAAACAAAAATCAGGTCGTGTTTGGTTATCTAAGCATGCTTGTGGAATTGGGAATTTTTAAGAAGGTAAAAGTTGAGTTCCTTCTTGTTGGGCATACACATGATCATATTGATCAAATGTTCAGCCATTTTGCAAGGACATTGAGGAGGAAGAAAGTCGGGAGCCTACCATTGTTTATTGAAATTATAGGGAAAGCATACCATCCAGAGCCTACTGTACAGAAATTGGAAGAAACTGTTGACATGCGAAGATTTATGTTTGGATCGCATGGTGAAGAAAGGTGCATTGAAAAAGTTAATGACATTAGCTTTCAGCATCAATTTCGTATAAAAAATATTGATGGAAAAACACTATTGTGGGGCAAGAAGTACTCAAATAGCATAGAATGGTGGCCTTCATCAGGTTTGGCATTTTTGAAATTCATCCCAAGTCATCAAATGTATGCTTCAAATTTATTGTTATCGCAATCATCTACAGAGATTCATAATACAAGGTGACATAGTAGAGATGTCGATTCTTCTCAATGCTTGGAAGAAATCAAAAAGTCTATTGAAGATACATATGAGTACTTTGATGTTGCTGATTCCGTTTGGTGGGAGTCTTTTTTCATGGAGCAGAGTGACATAATTTCAAACTCCACAAATGGAGATATATTTTTGAAGACTCCATTTGCTTGGCCACAAAGTTTATCAAATGAAAACGAGGTAACAAATGTTGAACCTCGAGCTATTGAGTTTTTTCAAGTAGAGGAAAGAGAAATGTATATTGGCTCTAGAAGATCATCCGCAAAGCATCGAGAGATGGAAGACCTTTACAGCAGCTCGGTACAAGATATCAAGGATGGTTGCATGATTGTAGTTTTGGCTACAGATGATCCACGTCATTATCCATTCTGGATTGCAAAAGCTATGAAGTTCAATAAAGAAAATGAAGAAGTAGTATCAGTAGAAGTACATTAGTATGCAACAGATACACACCCATTTTATGGTGTGTACAAGGCAGCGATGGTGGTTGAGAAAAAGGTTTGTAGAAAGAGAAAAAGAAAGGGTCAAAAAATAAATCACCACCGCATTGACATCTTGAAATTAGAGGAAGTTGATATACTTGTTTATGATTTCAAGTTGACAAAGAGAGACACTCTTCGCTCCAAGACTATAGATATTATCAAGAGGTTTCTGCCACAGCCAGAAGTTGCAAGATGGGAGTCTATTAAACCAAGCCGTAGATCCCGAAGGAATATGACATCTGAAATGATGGGCATAGATGTAGACTCAGATGGTGCGCCCATTGATAATAGAGAAGAGTATGGGTCATCTACATCTTCATCAAGTCCTTCATCTGTAGAAAAATGTAGATTCTGATGGGGTGTCAGAATCCATGGATGAATTTGAAGAAGCAATGTAGATGCTTTTTATTAGTATGATTTTTGTAATTGAAACTCTAGATGAGTTTTTGATGATGGGGTGTCAGAATCCATGGATGAATTTGAAGAAGTAGTTTAGATGCTTTTTACTAGTATGATTTTTGTAACTGAAACTCTAGAGGAGTTTTTGAATATTTATATGAACCATTTGTTCTTGTATGGTGTAATATATTATCTCATTATGAATCGCATCATAATTTCTTTGTTTTTATATGGTTATAATGGTGAAATTATTAGAGAAATTTGTTTTTTGTTTAATATGCAATTTTCCAGAAAGTTGTAATTTATCTCTTCAAGAATTTTTTTTTTCCAATTTAAGGTTGATTTAAAGTTTTTTTAAACAACAATATGGGATGTTTAGGCCATGGCTCTATTTTTTACACGAAAAAAAAAATATGTGTATACTGGTATCAACACTTTTCTATTTGGGGAGTGTGTTTGGTGTTTTTGTTTCAAAAATCATCATTTTTATGGGTAGAGTTCTCGTTCATAGTATATAGTTCTCGTTTCATAGTATAAGTGGTTAACAGATAGAGGGTGATTTCGCAATGAATATTTTGTCGCATAAATTGAATGAAGTTTAATTCCTTATTCTTCAGTGGGAATAGAAGCATAAACACAAAATGAAAGAATATTTGATCAATATTGAGGCATAAATTCAGCCTTTTTCTAGGAATGGTTTGATGGTTTTCTCAGAAGAGGATTGGAACATTTGGGTCCTCTGGAAGCCATAAAAGCTTGAATTTTGTGATTAGAGGAGGAGGCATGGTGACTTAACATTCAGGATGTGTGGCATAGTTAAGGAGACAATAATACCTGTTTTTTTCCATAAATTTGCTAATTAGTATAAAATTCAAAATGTTATTTGGGATATGGTTGATCAGAATGGAACTCATATTTATACTCAAAAAGCTTTGGAACAGGAAACATTATCACATTTTGGTACTCTTTTTAAGGAATCTAGAGGATGCAATATAGGATGCAGATGCAGGTTATACAATGCTTCTCAAGGATGTTCTCCATTGATGAGTGAAAAAAAATTGAAGAGCCTATAAACCTAAAAGGGATTGAAGATATATTAAAGAATATTTCAAAATCAAAGATCCCTAAGTTGAATCATATGCTAGTGGAATTTTAGCTTCAATTTTTTAATGTTATTGATAGTGGTATATTGAATGTTGTCAATGAAGCTAGAGTAAATGGGATGGTCACGGGAGCCATTAATGGTACGTTTATAGCCTTAATTCCTAAGACTTAAAAGTCTTCTTCTTTCCATGATTATAATTCGACATCTTTGTGTAATCTTATTTACAAATTTATTACAAAATTTATTACGAACATAATCGAGAGTTCCATGGCTGATGGAATCTCAAATGAATAATTTGGTTTTTTGAACAATAGACTCATATTTGATGCTATTGGAATTGCTTAGTAAAGTTTGCACTGCATTAATCAACTGAGATAGAAGGCTATCTTATTGAAAATGGATCTAGTAAAAGCATATGATAAAGTAAATTGTACATTTTTGAGGTTAGTTTTGCTTCAAATTGGATAAAGTCTAGAGGTTACAGAGTGGATAATGGGTTGTATGAGTTCAACTAAATTTAATATCTTGGCCAATGGTTCTCCTACTACCTTCTTTAAAGGTTACAAAGGACTGAGACAAGGTTGTCCTCTGTCCTCTTTACTATTCTTAATTTTCATTGAAGGACTTAGTAGGTTGATTGATAAAGCTAGAAGGGATGGAAGGTTAAACAATACCAAAATTTCATCTAATCATTATGTCTCCCATGTAATATTTGTAGATGATGTCCAAATTTTCGAATATGGTTCACCTAAAGAATGGTCAATTTTACATGAATTCATTAATTTTGTTTGTGAAGCTACAAGTATGGAAGTCAGTGAGAAAAAATCTAGTCTTTTTATTGATGATGTTTTAGATGAAGTATTGCAATATGTTAAACTTCCCTTTCCTTTCAAAATGGATCATTTCAATAAGGAATTGAAATATATAGGGTACTTCCCGAATCCTAATAACTATTTGAATAATGATTGGTTGCGGTTACTGTAAAAGGTAGAGCAAAGTATAAATAATTGGGCCTTCACATGGCTATCTATTGGGGGGAGGCTAATGTTAATCAAATATGTCTTAGAAAATATTTTTGTTTACAGGATATCTCTTTCCAAAGTTCCCAAATATATATTGAATAAAATTAGATAAAGTTGTTTTAGCTTCCTTTGGTTGGGATCAAAATCGAAGGAAGGTATTGACTTGGTTAAGTGGACCAAAATTGCTATTACAAAGAAGTTTTATCGAAGGGGGTAACGATATTTTTTTCTTTTCACATGCATTAGATTTGTAGAGTTTATAGAGAGAGTTGTTTGGTCAGGGTCTTTAGTGTGATGTGTTAAAATCCAAATACATGAAGAATATAACTGTTACACATTGGATTAGAGGATTTAAGAAAACTATCATTATGATTTAAACATTTGGAGAGGTTTCCTAGATACTCTTACTTATTTGAGAAACTGGTGTGCATGGAAAATTGGAAGAGGAAATCAAGTTTTGATCAGGATTGACCCTTTTATTGGAGGCGGTGAGTATTTTAATCTTTCTTTTGCTCTCATCTCTACTCTAAAATACATGTATATATATTTTATGTTTCAAGTTAGGAATATTGTACCTAAGCCTAGAATTCATTATTGTTCGCGATCCGTAGATTTGGGTCTTGAAGGTGCACTTGCTGAGGAATGGGACATATTTGCTAGAGGGTTAAGTCACATTGGTATTAGATTATCATAGGTAGACGATGCTATTGTAAGGTCTTGGAATATAATAAATGGACATGATAATTCTAAGATGTCTTACGAGGCCATCTCACGCACGCATGATAAATTCCAAGATATATGGTGGTGCAAATATATCTGGAAAGGGAGCAGACCTTTAAAATTGAAATTGAAACTATTTAGCTAGTTGGTATTTGAAAACGGAGTATCGATCGTGGAGAATCTGATCAAAAGAGGTGGGTTTGGTCCCAATGTTTTCTCTCTTTTTTTGGAGTGGGAGGACACAATGGAGCATTTGTTCCTTTTCTATTCATTTTCAAAACAAGTATAGAAGGGAGGTTCGTACTATTTAATGAATTGACAAGATTGGTTAGATGATGATCATCTTCATTGCTTTGAAAACTGGGTTTCAAATGATAGTGACTTTAAACAATTATCTATTTTTTTTTGTGTTTTGGGGGATTTGGAGGTAGAGAAACACAATAATTCTTGAGAATTCATAGGAAAATTTTTATAGGTCTTGTACTAAAATTGTTCATTTTTATATTGAATACTCCAAAGGGGAAAAAGATTGTGTTGTTCGTACTATTTCAGCTCCATTTTTATCTTCAAATAATCATGTTGAATTTTTTGATAGAGCTTCACAATTAGTTTCTTGTGGAGCTAACATGGTCATCAAGTTTAGTAATGATCATTACTTATAGATGTGGATGGATGTGGGATTTAGTACCAATACAAGATAAGATCTTTTAGCTCTTTGGGGATTACCCATATTTTCCTATTCAAAAGAAATCCTTTCGCTACAGGTGGTAGGATATTCCAAATTCATTAGTAATTGGGAAGTTAGGAATTCAAGGTTACATGTGACAGTTGTATACTATTGGATAAACAAAATTAGGAACCTACAATTAAAATTTAATTTTCTCTCTCTCTCTATATATTTCAAATCTCATGTTGACAGATTATCAAAAAAGGCAATTGGAGCAGGTAAAGGTTGGATTTACTTTGAAGAGCTACAAGATCATGTTGTGATCTCTAAAGGAAAAATATAGGTATATTAAGATACTTCAACAAATATTGGGTTAAAAAGAAGAGCGAATACATATATTTCTTGATAAATTTTGGGAGTACTATAAATTTAATTTCTTTATTTTAAAATTGGTTTGGTTTATAAATAGTTATTACTATGATTTAAATAGAGTTAAGAAAATAACATAGAATTTTGTTAAAGGATAGTCAAACTATCAAATATCTGTAGTTCTTTATGATGGTTATTGTAATGATTTGAGATAAATTTTTCTCTTTGATTAATAATATGAATATCGAGGAACTGTTTTTTTCTTTTTTCTTTTTTATGAAAAACGTAACCATATATTTATGATATTATCTTAGAAATCATAATATTATATTAAAATATCTTAAAAATCATAAGATATGAAAAAAAAGCCTAACCCAATTTGGGAGAATTGCAATATTCAAAATTTTCATAGTTTTTTCCATATGTTATTAATGTTGCAACGTGAATTAAAATGATGAAAATTGTGATAGGGTATTGAAAAGATATTGGAAATTGTGCAACCTCATACTGTTGTTTTGAAGCTTTTGGAGAATTGTTTTGTGGTTTATGAAAAAGGATAAGGCTATAATGATGTTGTGCAACTTTCCTAATTATCACAAAAGATGACGTGCCTTGCTTCTCCACTAAATACATGATCAACGACTTCTCCTTTCTCCTTCTTGATTATCCATTTATTTCATAGGATTCATTATCCAATCATTTGGATTTCAAAAAGCTACAAGGAATAAAGAAATCTAGTTTTTAGATTATATTCTTTTGGTGTTAAGGAGTTTCTTCGCCATTAATCATATTTTCTATTTGCTAAATCTGTGTTATCCAACAAATTATTTAAATTACCATGAAAATATAATAAATCAATCAAAAAGAGTAATCCACACCTTAATAATGACAAAAATAGATGAATAGCAAGTCTCTTTGAAGGGTAAACCTTCTTATGCAATGTACTAAGTACACACGATAAGACAGGATTATTCAAATTAAAAGGTCTCCTTCCTATATATAGGAAACAAAGAGGTACAATTACAACTAATGGACCCAAGATGATGTATCAATAATATAATAATACTAATGACAATTACCACTAATGGACCCATGATGACATCAATAATATGACAATACTAATAAAATGTGTCACAATATAAGGGGTAATGCGCCACCATTTAGGGATTAACACTCTATAGTAGGAGAATGAAAGATTACTTCAGTTGTAGAACCATTTTCTGGTTGATTATGATTGGAATAAATAGTTATTTCTATAACTTGTTGTGGATTGGATATATCTCATATTTTTCCTCCTCTAATTAGTTTTCATGCCATTGTGTTAGTATGTTGGTTCCTGCTACACCATGGAAATGTTTTCTTGGATTTATAGCTCTAATCATACATCTATATGCTTCTAATCTATACATAAACCACTTTGTTTGAGATATTAAAAGGCTTATTGTAGACTCATCATATGATGTAAATCCCCTTACCATGTATTATCTAATTCATCAAAATGGGAACTTCTTAATTTTTTGATACTTCACTGCCATTCACTACCAACAATTGCAAAATATACATTGCATACATTATTATTATTATTATATACATTATTGTCTTTTGATAAGCTGGTTATATACATTATTATTTCTAAGATATTTTGCTTACAAATACATTTAATTATCATCCCAATGATTTTACGTGTGTGAGGTATGATGTAACATATATGCATGCATTCAAAGTAATGGATAAAATTAATACTAACATGTTGTTTACACACTGCTCAGAAATGCAATTCATCATATATTGAAATAAAAATGAATTAAATTAATAAAGAAACAGATTTAACCATGTGAGTGAAAATACAATAAAAATACTTATATTTACATCCATAATAGCTACTGCACACAATGTCATTATTACATACCATGATAATAGAAGATAAATCACTAACTGTAAATGAAACTAAAAAGCAACTATAAATGTTGCAGCAACAAGACAAGACTAGAATATAAATAGTACTAAAAGAAAACTAAGCTAATAAAATAAAGAAAAATAACACCCCACATGCCTCTTCAGAGTGAGGACGTAAAGCAAGGAACTAAAAGAACTTCACTCGACAAACTTTAACTTACAACAATGTTATATTCAGGGATTAATAAATAAAGGTGTCTCGAAAAAATATCGATTGTGTTTATCTATGAAATCATGGAATAACAATGTAAAACATATATAAAGATATAATTGTGTTGATTTATACCCTAACAAGAGGTAAACACAATCTTATATATGCTCAAACCTATAACAATTTAATAAACCTGAGTTTATCACGACGTTCTCGAGAATAAAATATTCTCTGGCCGTTGCAAAACATGGTTTGCCACAATAAAGAAAGAAATGAAACAAAGAAACCTAAATTAGTTTTCTCGTAAATAACTTACAGAGTGGCATCATCTTCAAATAAAATCTCATTCCTAAAATATGGTTGATGCTCGTCAATTACTAGTAATTTGAGATATTCTTGAAGCATGCACTCTATTGTTACATTGTTAATTTTGTAGTGAACTATGTATGTTCTGTAGTGAATTGCTTGAACTCAATTGCATTTTTAGTCGCTGGTTTTGTAGCAGAGGATGTGCAACAATCATGAGTTGTGGTTTTGCAGTAATGACAACTGGAATATCTTAGATCCGTAGAAATTGGAGTGTAACAACCTTATTAGAAGCATAATAACTCTTGGTTTTGTAGAAATGATTTCATGGAAGCCACTTGGATCTGTATTTGAAGATATGCAATACTCAGGGGTTGAGTATCTACCACAAAGAAAGACAAGATGACTGAATATTGCATATCTATAGCAACTAGAACTAGATCAACAACAAATAAAAGATTTGTGTCATATGTCCAATGGAATATTAAATAACATTCCTCATCATATGAGTTATATATAAAGGATACAAAATTCTCCTAATACATCAACATGATTCCATAAAATAAAGGAAATGACTTCCTTTGAAAAAGTATGTCAATATGAATGATGATATACTCAAAATGATGGTAAGTGATAGCAAAAGGGGTGTAGGAATAAGGAAAACACTGGCCAAAAAAATAGCAAAATAGGGGCTTAAAACCTCGATCAATATTTTTCCTTGATTGAGGATCCATAGAGATAGTTTTTTCCTTCCACACTTGCCAAAAAGTGAAACGCACCTTCATGGATTAACATATAGCTATGCTAATAATACTATGGAATAGTAAGTGTATATTTCTTGCGATCCATTAAGTGACATGCTATTCATTGAATCAATTTTGGTTCAACAAAACTTACATGGGAGGGATATTTCTAACTTAAGTAAAAAGACAATAATTTTGATTGCTGGTCATTGAATTAAAAAATCATAGGAAAATCCATTAGGAAATGGAGATTTCAACTTTGTATAGGGAAGCAATGAAGGTTATAAAATGGTGTGCATTGGAGATTTCGACTATATCCCCTAATATGTGTCCCTACTTATGATTCAATAATAATCCAATGAAATTGAACTAGATTTTCAAAATAAAAATACAAAATGACCCCAAATACGAAGGAAAGTATAGATCTAGCACGTTTTTAGCCTCTTTGTAATATTTTACAACCTTGTATGTTGAATAAATGAATTTAATACCTATGTCCACTAGCATAATGAATCGAAAGAAAAAATAAATCATCATGCTTAGATAGTGGTCATGTGCCCGATAACTAGATTCATGAGTTTTCTATTCTTTTAGTATAGACTCATATTCACAAGTACAAATATTGACATCGTGGGATCGAGATTACAATTTGTCATCGAATCATTATATTTTCTCCTTTAAAGGAAACATAAAACATCCGTAGACCATGGAGAAGTACATGTCAAAGCCAATCTCATTGCCAACCGAACTATATTTACAAGGAACAACACCAAGGATGGTAGTGGTCTCTAAACATTTATTAAAGTATGTGAATTTGTTGTTGGGAAACAATTTCACTTTGGTATTTACAATTTGCTTCCACTCCAAGGATTTTGGGCCTTGGGCATGACTTCAAGAGCGACAAACATAACTCCTATAATCATGGAAATGGAAGAACTTAGCAGGGAAACTGAGATTTCCCATGGGTCCATTGTGAGGGCATTAAATAACATGGGAAACCATCTCCCTAGAGCCTTCTATCTTCCCCTAGGTAAGAAAAAATATTCAATGATTTTTTTTGAAATTTAATCTTTTATTCTTATTCTAAGAGAATCAGTCACATGTTGGACTACAATATGAAAAGCTACAAAGAATTAAAATCTACAAAAGACATTATGTCAAAACATGTGTTTATTTTCTTAATAATATAAGGATCTCTAGGGTTTATGCAAGTATTTTACATATAAATATAAGCTCAGTCCTTTATATCTAACTGAATAAAAAATAATTTGCGATTGAAAACAATTAGATCAATTAAATGCAGTGACCAATTGTTTTATTAAAGTCCCTTGAAGATTCAATGTGACAAACACACCACAAGAACTAATAAACATCAGTATGTTTAAGTAAACCAATATCTACTTGAATAACGCCAATTGTACTAAATTCCATTGATATCTATTTGACCCTTTCCTATATGTATCACAAAAACCATAATTCTAATAGATTTTCAATGCCTTGAGCTTTCTATTACAATCCAAAACTCCAACTTTTGAAAAAAAATGGGGACTATGAAGGAAAAAGAAAATATACCTTTAAAAGATGTGTTCGAATGAACAATGACCAAAAATTCAAATGAATAAACAAAATTCTTCTTCTATGGGTTACAATATAGAAAAATCCTATAAGGAATAACTATAAACACAAGAACAAAGACATATTCCACGATGCAGATAATCTCATCCAAGAGTTAGAATGCATAACAACCACCCACCAAACAATGAAAAGAATACTAGAACAACCATATGTTGTACATATAATAACAAACAAAAACTCTAGAAGGGATAACCATGGATACAAATATGAAGACATCTTCTACCACTGTGAGAATCCAAACAACATAATAGTAGGTATTGATGGCCATCTCCATTCAAAGCATTTTCTATGCTCATGGTATAAAATTGTCCCCATAACATCCCTACACACCACTACATCTATCTCCATTTGCAACAACTAACCACAACATTCACTACCATAGACACCTAATTTGTAAACACTAGATTTTTATTTATTTTTAAATTACTTCAATCCATACATGGTTATTAATATATATTTTTAACTACCTAACTAGACACTATATTGATTAGGAGTGATTTGATATCTTAGTTTATGAAGGTGGACATACTCTACCCATTTGATTTTGAAACTTTACAAAAGGATAAAGTATGTTATTACATCTAATTCATACATGTTTGAGTTATTTAAAAAAGGATATTTATTAAGCCCCTCTAGAACATTCATCCATTCAAATAATTTATGATATGTAAAAGAAGAAATAATTCAAAATTGAATACTTACATTCACAAAAATAATTTAATCCATACCAGTACCCTTGTTTTATAGGAAAATACAAAATGTGGTTGTAGCAAGGTATCTTTGTCCAATAGGGGCTAATTTTTTTTAATATTGTTCATTGGATGAGAGATGGTAATGTTTAGTATTTGTTCATAAGAAGGCTCATATAGCTTGACTTGCAAAACATTAACTTTCAAAAGAATACCCAATTGTGATGAGAGCTCTAGTTTGAATGAATTTTCATGGACTTGCTATAAAATGTGATGTGGGCCATAATGGAGCAGATGAAGCTTATGATCAAGCTTATGATGATCATAAGCTTCATCTCGCCAAAAAATGTTTGCTGAGATGATGTAAATAAGAATTATAATTGAACTAGAAGGATGCAAGGATATAATGATGATAATACAACATCCTAATGTATTGTTAGTTACATTGAAGGGTATTGTATGCCTAGATATAAATATGGGTTATAGATTTCACAAATGCAACAACCTTCTTATGGGTGTTGCATTGTTGCTACAAAATAGGAGTTGGTAAGGAAGATGGGAACCAAAAAGGGGTAGTTGGTTGATACCTATAACATATTTCAAAAATAAATATACCATAATGGAGTTTAGTTATCTATTATAACAATGATGCACTATGTTTAATACATTATCCCACTCTTTGTTGTTATTATAGGGTACCAAGAGAAGTTGCACCAAGGTGCAATTATCCACCTCGTTCGGGCCATTAGTTTTTGGGTGGATAGAAGTAGATAATTTCAAATTGTACTCCAAAATTTGAAAAGTCTCCTACAAAAAATGATTGATAAAATGAGCATCCATATCAAAATTAATAGTTCGGGGAAGGCTAAAAGTTGTCGAAATATGTGAAAATGAAGTATTTTTGTATTTTCAAAATATATGAATGAAAATTCAATATTGAACCATGAACTTCTCAGATTATGCAGCAAGTATAATATGACTAACCAAGCAAGACACCAAGAAGCATGACTCAAACAAACCAAAGAGCTACAAATGACAAAAAATGACAAAAACTAACTCAATTAAAAAAAATAAAAGGAGAACTTCCAGTCACTATAAAGGTAACAAGCAAACAACACTGAGACCCAAGAAGACTTAACAACACTAATAATTCACCCATCAAACATATAACTCGAGATATGGGCTTAAAAGTGAGATGTACACTATTGATTTAGGGAACAACATCTTATGACACACTAGAAGGCCGCCTGGGTACTCAGGAAAGGCTCAACCAGCCTAAGTGGGTGTAGAAAAATACTCAAAAAGATAAGAATGGAGCCAAATTCCTCGAGATAAAAGAAATGTACAAACTGTCAAGCTACCGTAACAAAGAAACTTAGAAAAACAGAGAGCAATAAGAAGGAAACATTTCCGGAAAAGAGCCCAAATAGAGGATCCCCAATATGGTCACCAATGCTAGTATGGAGAAAAAATTTCTATGGCTTGGGGTGGACTACAACAGACATAGTGACACCAGAAATTAACTCAATTCTCAAGTATGCTACATAGATTTAAAATTCCAACAACAACATGAGAAAAATCTTACTTCAATTGGATGTTGGAAGAAGACCACCGTTTAGCTTGAAAACCAATGCACTTTACCCACGACTTGTCCTCAACAAAAAATAGATACGAGCATATGGAATATAGATATAAATTGTTAGCATAAAAACTAGCATAATCCATTAACATATTTAACAGATATACCCAAGGAAAGTAACATAAACATTTGTGACATGTATTGGATGAGAAAAGAGTATTTCTATTAATGAAATGAACGGAAGTACATAGTGACAACCTTCTGTAGGCATATCGTCAAAACCGAGAAACTAAGTTCCTCCACCTAGGCATTAACCACTTCAATCCTCCATGCAAAGGAAATCTCACAAGTTCAGGGAGTAATTGGGTTCCTCCTTCGCAAGATATGGGATAGATTGGGAGATGAACATAAAAGAGTTCAAACAACAAGAAAAAAGGGATGTACACTCAAGGGAATGGAAAAGGGGAAACATTTCTCCATATTTTCCTTTCTCTCTAATTTATCCTCCCTCAAATACTCCACAATGGATCAATATATAACCCTCAAAGGAGGTGCAGAGTCGAATTGGAGCATTTTCTAGCATATGGGAGGCCAAGGATCAATATGGTCATAACTTAGGAATGAAAACACGAAATATTTTTAACTTTGAGCATGAAACCCGATGTACGTGGGTAGTAGTGGAGAAACATGCATATACTTAGGCTGTAATGTTGGTAGGTCACGTACATCAACAAAAATGTGCTTTTTAGGGGTTTCTCTTAGCAAGAGGGATCATATGAGTCTACAAAAGGACATCGTAGGCCATTAAGGCATGTTGCATAAGGTGTGGAAAATCATGCTATAACAAACACCAATACTTGGTATTGAAAACCTACTACTAGCACCAATATACCCACTTCAAGTCCATGGATTCCTTGAAAACGTCCTCTGTGGTGGTTCAATGCGTCATTCATGTATTTAGATGATTTGAGGCTTCCTTTAGGACATAAGGTCCAATTTTTGTCCTTTGACCATATTTAAAACACCAGTACCATGCATACTTAGTGCTCAATTTTTTTTAATGTTGCCCATATCCCAATTTGAAAGCCGTAAATCCCCTCAAGAAGTAATATATGGTTGCTCAAGGCATCATTCTAGGACCTTGAGCCACATAGTGGTCTTTATAAGAGCTTAATTCCCGAGCTTCTTTCACAACCATGGTTTACACCCTCACACCCATACCTAGTGCTAAAAAACAGATAATTTTATCCATATCCACCCTCAAAGGTCAAGGATACACTTAAGAGATTATGTATGGTTGTTCGAGGTGACATTCTTAGACCTAGATGCCTAGATTCTTCTTTTACGGCCTAAGGCCTATGTTTATATCCCCTACCATGTCTATGATGCCATGACACAATCCTAGTACTAAAAACCTTGTAATGGAGCCCATATCCATTCTCAGAGGTTGTACATCCCACCAAAGGCTTGAAAAACTATACCTGGTATTGAAAACCTCCTAGTGGCACCAACATACCCAATTCAAGTCCATAAATAACTTGGAAAGTTCCTCTATGGTGGTTCAATGTGTCGTTCATGGATTTAGATGCTTTGATGCTTCCTTTAGGACCTAAGGCCCAATTTTTCTGTCTTGACCATGTTTAAAACCCCAATACCATGCATACCTAGTGCTAATTTTTTTTGAATGCTACCCATATCCCCATTTGAAGGCCATAAATCCCATCAAGAAGTCATTTATGGTGGTTCAAGGCATCATTCTAGGATCTTGAGCCCTATAGTGGTATTTATAAGAGCCTAATGCTCGATCTTCCTTTACCAACCATGGTTAACACCCTCACACCCACACCTAGTGCTCACAAATTGATAATGGTACCCATATCCACCCTCAAAGGTCAAGGATGCACTTAAGAGATGATGTGTGGCCGTTCCTGGTGAAATTTTGAGACCTAGATACCTAGAAGCTTCTTTTAGGGCCTAAGGGGTAGGTTTCTATCCTCTTCCATGTCCATGCTTCCATGACCCAATCCTAGTACTAAAATCCTTCTAAGGGAGCTCATATCCCTTCTCAGAGGCCATAGATCCCATAGAAAGGTCATGTTTGGTGATTTAAGTCCTTTTCCATGTTCCTTGAGCCCTGCAAATCATGTTTAGGGTATAAGGCCCAAGTTTCATCCACTAGCCATATTCAAGGCACCATAACCTATACAAAATTCTCAAAACCTCCCTATGGTGCACATATCCCAACTTAGAGGTAGATGATACTCTCAAGAAACTATTGGTGGTGTTCTAAGGCATTATTCTTTGAGTTGGATGCATAAAAGCTTATTTTAAGTCACAGGGGTTGCGTTTTCTCCCTTGACAATGTCCATGGTGCTATGACCCATCCTTAGTGCTAAAAACCTTCTAATGGTGCACGTATTTCCCTTGAAAGAAAAATATTTAATAGTCAAGTGATGTGTGGTGGTTTTGAGGCATTGTTGATGGATTTTGAGCCCTAGGAGCAACTTTTTGGGTCTAATGCTTGAGTTTCATTTCTCAATCTTGCTCCAAACTTTGAGATCGTTATCTAGTTCACCAAAAATACTAATGGTGCTAATATGATAACTCAAAGGTGAAGGATTCTCTTGGGAGGTCATGTATGTTGGTTCATGGCATTGTTTTTGGCTCTAGATGCACAATATTATCCTTTAGGGACTAATGAATTCCTCCCATCACCTTCTTGAGGGCCTTGTGACTCATGCCTTCCCCCAGGAGGTCATTTTTTTGGTTTGAGGCATCGAACTTGAGCCTATATTTCTATCATCTTCATTAGGGTACAAGGCCTAAATTATCTCCCTCAACCATGTCTAGTATCTGCATGCCTTTACCTAGTGATCATGCATTCCTAATATCATTAGTATCACTACTCATAGCCAAGGATATGCTTGAGAGGTCGTCTGTAGTGTACTAAGGCATCGTTCTTGAACTTGGATGATTAGATTCTAATTTTAGGGAATAAAGCCAATGTTTCATCCCTAAAAAATGTATAGGGACAAAACAACCATACCTATAATCCAATACCTTAGAATGTCCACACCCACATTCATACTTGGAATCAAGGCTATGTCATGGATTTAGCTGTTATTCATGGAAATGGATGACTAAATATCCTAACACCTATGGTTAAGGAGAGATAGGATGAGGGAGGGAGGATGGATTGGGTGGAGAGGAAGAGAGGGGGTATTGGTTGGATATGAAGAGAGAGGGGGGGTTTAGGGAGAAGAGAAAAAAAGAGAGGGTATAAAATAGCGCATGTGCATGCATGCAACTACACACACACACTATTTATCCATATGCAGCTTTAAATTCAATTTTTTTTGGCGCCCTTATTGGTTTTCTTCTAGGTTCAGATTCCCAAAATTGAAGGCTCAGAATGAGTTAGAGAAAAACACATCCATTCCTGTAACTTCATGTTTTTCACCCTTCACATATGCTCCACTTGTGCACTACTTATGAAACTGCACACACTTGTTATATTGTACCCTAGGGATTTCAGAGTTTCTAAGGGACATATCATTAGCTCTCTCAGGCTAATTACTTGATTTTTAGTGCAACGGATAAACCGTAAGCATTTAATTTCTATTTTTCCAAAATTAATTGTGACACAAAATACAATAATTAACAATAATTTAATATAAATTCATTAACACATCCAACATTTGATATAAGCACCGGGAATAATTCTTAACATCATATAACATCATAAAAACTTCAGTCCAATCCATATCAAAGATGATAACAACTTCTAAAGTCTAATTATTCATAATCACGGTTAACTAGTAATTAAGGTGTTAATTATGACACTTAGTGCGCAAATGACGACACTTATCACAAATCCAAATTTTTAACAAATAACTATCAATCATCAATTCCAATGGCTTAATAACATCTAATTACACGTAAATAAGGCCTATTTACCAAATTACAATAATTAATAATGGTAATTATGAAAGAGAATCCACAAGACTAGTTAACTAGTTTTCCAATATAAGCAGTTGGTCTTGCAAAAAATCAATTTGTAACCATGCCATTAAATGAAAAAGAAAAACTAGAGACATTAACAACATATTTAAGCGCGCACCTAAATCTAATTCAAGGTTTACTTGTAGATCATTCCAATTGCACATACGATGATATTTTCCATCAATTCTAATGAAACTAGTTAACATTCACCACAAGGAATTGAGTCTAAATAACTGAACCAAAATGCAATGCATCCATAATTAAATTATCACACCTGATAATTATCCACCTACAGCACAATAACATGTTATAAATAGAGAACATGGATGTAGCATTCCATTTTTACGAAAACATATATTTCAATCCAGAGCTTGTTATCAATTTTCACCGTAATGTACCTAGCTTCAAATTTAACTTTCAAAGTGCCAAATAAAGAGAAATATATGAATATTTTATCTCATGGAGAGAATATCAGGGGTCACCTATATTCATATGGCTATATATTTACTCCCAAATACAGTCCATTAAATAATTAACAAAACTAGCTAATTCTACTCATCTGAATTGACTAATAATTCTATGAATCATTAGAATAATTAAATCCACGGTTAATAGAATCACTAAAATTCCATTTCATATATAAATAAATTTTTTTATCATTACTAACATAGGTATATCTCATTCGAACATTTCGTCAAACACTTCATATGCAAAGTCACAAATCTACTCAAAACAATTCCATTGAAGGAGCTAGAAATTGGGAATTGGTCTAGAATTTTGGTAGACATTTTCAAAAATCTATCAAGAATATTTTAACTCACATTATCACATAAATTTCAAGTGTATTTATCATTCATAAAAATAAAATTAACACTCAAGAATTTTTAGAAACACTTAATGTACCAAGTCTCCAAACTATGCAAAACAATCCAATCAAAGAACTAGTTTTTGAATAAAAGGTAGAAGCATCAAAGAGAAGTTTCTTAAACCATTCATAGGATAATGTAAGATATAAATACAAATTATATAATTAACATGGGAAGAAAAATCAGTTCTGTAGAATAGGTGTCAAAGAATCATTTCCTCAAACAATTTGTGCACAAAATCCCAAAAACTAGTTTCCAATTAATTCCTTCACACAATTTACTTGCATAAATAGATTGATTTCAATGAGAAATTTCTTCCAAAAATAACTCATAAATTTCATCTGCATCCATAAATAAATCAGCTTAGATCCAAATAAATTAAATAAACATCTGATAAAGCACTTATCTTTTCCAAATACGCAATTGAAATTGACCATGCCACGTTCCACCCAGCCGTAGACACAATGCCATACAAAAATCACTTTGCAATGGTCACCCCCAAGAAATAGTGCACTCAACCAAAAATTATCTCAAGAAATCATTCCAACCACAATCTAATGGCATGTGTGACCTCTGCTTCCAATTGAGGGAAATTCGAGTGGATCCAGGACAATAGTCCAACCACAAACCAATGGAAAGTAGCACTTCCAATCCAGGGAAATTCCAGTGGATCTAGGAAAACCTCAAATCCAAGGTAGTGGACCTCACCCCTACTGCCAAACTAGGATCTCCAGAGGAAATAAACACCTCTGTCCAACCACAAATCCAATGGCAGTGGACCTCACCCCTACTATCAATACAAGATCTCCAGAGGCATTTCCAGGACATACACCAGTGGCTCTAGAGTAACTCATCTTGGGCACAGGATTTACAAGGGTGCAATGAACAACAAGTATCTTTTACCAAGAGTAGCAAAATCGAACCACAAGTGCAAAATGCAAGCACAAGGGAAAAAACATGAACCAACACACAAGTGTGACTCGCTAACACAAGCAAATTGAATTCCTTCATGAGCAATTCAAATCGGGAGAGAGAGGGACACAAGTATGAGAGTTACATTCTCATGATAGTAAATAGGAGTTACACATCAGGTGGATACACCAAGACACACACTAATCCAAATCATGAGGGAGCACTAGGTGAGAGAGGGACTCTAATACTCAAATAAAAAATTAATCTCACGGTAAATAAAAAAAGAAGTGGCATAACACATCAGGGTGCATAACCAAGAGGTTCCATCAAGTACATCAGAAGGGTGTACAACACCAACACATGCTCAACACACATAGAAAACACTTTTCCAATACCCCTTTCTCGTAACATCATGGTTCTTCATACTCTCTTTTGTGGCATTGGTCGTTAGGTAGTTTTTATTTTATTAATTATTTTATAAGTTCAACATAATAAAAATTATAATAATAATGTGCAAACAATAGTCCAGGAACCTTGTGCCACTATTTCCAACATAACAACAATAATAATATATCCAGGGGCTAAACCAAAGGGTATTACATCCCTCCTCCCTTACACCATGCATCATCCTCAATGTATACACATACATGCCGCAAAATATCAAAATAAATGAGGGCATGCCTCCCTCATCACATATTCAAATTCCCAAGTCACATCCTCAAGAGTATAGTGGTTCCACTGAACATTAATCCCGATGGGTTTATCTATTCCCAAAAAGCTTGGTATTCTTTCCTACAATGGCAACATGCTCTACCAGAAATTCTCCTTCAAGCTCCACCTAGTCATATCAAATATATATACAAAACATAATCAACATCATGTATACATGTCAACATGAAATCATATATATATCAACATGATAACAAGGATCATAGGTCAGTATCAAAATAATCTAAGCAACATTATATCCTATAATATGCATCATCATCTAATGTAAAACAAAAGCATCTACTCTATAATTTACCTGTATCATATTTCAGTCAATTATATGCCTAGGAACATGCACATACGTTTTCAACAAATAAACATGAAACACATTATGCACTTATGTGCTAGGAGGAAAATCTAGTTCATAAGCAGCTGGTCCTATCGTTTCAAAAATCTCAAAGGGACCACAATATCTAGCTGCAAGTTTAGAACAATTCCCCGATTTTAAAGTACTCTTTTTTTGTTTCACTTTCAAAAACACATGATCCCCAACCTGAAAAATATCTGTCCATCCTATTCTGATATGCCTAACTTTTATGTCTATCATGGGCTATTTTCAAATTCTATTTAATCCTAACCATCTAATCTTCCATTTCCTTTAATAATTATGGCCCAATGATAACTATTTATGTTAGATTATACCAACTAATAGGTGTGTTTCATTGTCTTCCATATATTGCTTCAAAAGGACTTACTTTCAAAGAAGAGTGATAACCATTGTTATAAACAAATTCCACAAGATGCAAATAATGTTCCCATTTACTAGGTTGATCCATTACATACATTCTTAACATGTCTTCAATAACTTGATTAACACTTTCTGTCTTTCCATCTGTCTAAGGATGATGTGAAGCACTCATATTCAAATATATTCCAAAACATTTAAATAAACCTTTCCAAAAATGAGTTGTGAATTTTGAATCCCTATCTGACACAATTGCTTTCGGAATACCATGCAACCTAGCTACCTCTTTCATATAAATATCTGTTATTTCAGTTGCTTTATGTGTAGTCTTAATTGGTATAAAGTGAGTTGCTTTAGTTAACTTGTCTACTACCATAATATCAACATGTTGTGACCTTTTCTTAGGTAATTTCATGATAAAATCCATAGTAACTACATCCCATTGCCATTCTGGTATCTGTAAAGGTTGTAACAAACTTGCAGGGTGTCTATGTTCAAATTTTACTTTTTGGCATTCTAAGCATCTCGCTATGTAATCTACAATTTCCTTTTTCATTATTGGCCAGTAATAATCCTTCTTTACTTCCGCTAATATATTTTGATAACCATAGTGACCTGCATAAGGTACATCATGCATTTCTTTTAAAATGAATTTCTTTACGTTTTCGGAATTAGGAATGTAGACCTTGTTCTTATACTTATGTATTCCATCTTCTATTTTATAGTGTTCAAACTTATGTGCTATCCCTTGTTGCTGCAAACTTTCTTTTACCTATTGAGAGAATTCATCTATATTGTTTTCCTATTTTATTCTATCTTTTAAATTTGAAGTGCTAGTACTGATACCTACGTGCATCACATGCATTTTCCTACTGAGTGCATCAACCACTTTATTTTCTTTTCCTTTTATATGTTTAATATCAAAATCATATTCACATACTAGTTCCATCCATCTTCTTTTTCTTCCATTTAGATTAGGTTTTTCGAACAAATATTTTAGTCTGTGGTGATCAGTTCTTAATTCAAATTTCTTTCCCATTAAGTAGTGTCTCCATATCTTTACAGCTTGTGCTACTGTTGTTAATCCCAAGTCATGTGTAGCATAGTTTTGTTCATGTTCCTTTAACTTCCTAGACCCATAACAAATCACCTTCCCATTCTAAGTTAACACACCACCTATACTCTATTGACATGCATCTACACATACCATGAAATTTCCATATGGATTCACAATTTTCAAAACCGATACACTAGTAAGCATCTCTTTAAGATTCTGAAAACTTGTTTCACATTTAGATATCCAATCAAACTTTATACCTTTATTTTGAAAAGAAGTTATCAAATGTGTAATATTTGAAAATCCTTCTATAAGCCTGTGATCTTGCTAATCCCATATAACATCTAACCTATGACACATTTTTAGGTGCTAGTCCATTCATAATTGCTTCTATCTTTTTAGGGTCAACTAAGATTCCTTCTTCTGATACAATGTTCCTAAGTAGTGAATCTTGTTCTAATAAAAAGAGCACTTACTTAACTTAGCATAAAGTTATACAATGTGTCTCAAGTGTTCTTCATGTTTTTTTATTTTTCTTAGAGTAAACTAGTATGTCATCCAAGAAAACAATCACAAACTTGTCCAAATATTTTCAAAAAACCGCACTCATTAAGCACATAAAGGTAGTTGGTGCATTCGTCAAACCAAATGGAACAAGTGTAAACTCATAATGACCATATATTGTTCTAAAAGTTGTCTTACTGATGTCCTCTCCCTTAATTATAAATTGATGATAACCTGGCCTGAGATCTATCTTTGAAAACGTCGTGGAACCCCTTAACTACTCAAATAAGTCATCAATTCTCGGTAAAGGATACTTTTTCTTGATAGTTGATTTATTTAACTGCTTGTAGTCTATGCAAAGTCTCAAGTTACCATCTTTATTTCCTATAAAAAAAAAACTGGTGCTACCCAAGGTGGTACACCAGGTCTGATATAATCCTTCTTTAATAATTCCTCCAACAACATCTGTAACTCTTTCAACTCAGGTGTACTTGTCCTATACAGGGCTTTAGATGAAGGAACTGTATCGGGCACTAGATGAACAATAAAGTCTATATCTCTTATAGGAGGCATTTTGGGTATCTCTTGAAATACATCTACAAACTCTTGTAATACCAGGTAGTCCTGTAATTGACGTTCATTTTCCTTATATTATTCTATGTGAGATGCATAAATATCACACCCTTTTCTAAAACAATTCTTTAACTGTAAGGATGCAACCTGTCTTAAATATATCGGTCTATGTATTCCGTTAACTGTTACTATGTATCCTTCCTCATCTAGACATGTTTATGTCTTATTGTAACAATCCAAGATAGCTCGGTGTGTAGTCAACCAGTCCATACCAATCAAAATATCATAAGATCTTAAGGCTATAATATTCAAAAATGCTAAAGTCTTTAAACCATTCATTTCCAAAGGACATTGTCTTACTATTTTTGTGACTTTTCTTTTAGTTCTAGTTGTTAAATGTACAAGGCCTACTACCTCAAGATTAATTTTATTAAGAGAACAATTCAAAACCACACTAGGTGCAACAAAGCTATTACTAGCTACTGAATCAATTAAAATAGACACAGTTCTATTACCAATATTACCTTCCACTTCTATCATGTAAGACTGATGATCTTCCTGCCTACCTTCCAAAGCTTCATAAATCCTCTGAATCTTACCAACATCACCCACTTTTGATTCCTGAATGTTTTCTTCTTTCTTATGTGGACAATACCTTGCATAATGATTCTCATTGCAATTCCAACATCTAACGAGAGGTCTCTTATCTGATCTGGCTACTTATGAAAACTACCACTTCTGTTGACAGATGGCTTGGTTCCCTTCTTTCTTTGGTCTTGTTTAAGACTCTTCTTATCTTTCAAGTTCTTATGTTCCTTATTCTTATCAAACTTATACAATTAATTTTTCTTCCATATTACTTCTTTAAGGGTATTGGGCATATCATACTAAATCTTATCCTTGTAAAAAGTTGGCAATCCACTTATAAATATTTGAATCTAAAATTTCTCATATTTTATATAGTCTAAATAAGTTAATAGTTCAAGAAATCTCTTCCCATATGCATCCATAGTTAAATTTCCCAGCTTAAGTTCAAAAAATTCTTCCATCTTATTATCATAGTATTTCTATGGTAATAATTTTTAAAATAATATTTAAACTTTTTCCATAACTCAATTTCCTTCTATCTTATTATCATAGTATTTGTTGAAAATAATTTTTAAACTTTTTCCATGTGATATTTTGCTTATCAAGATATATCAGTTTAAACAAATGTTACCACCAAAGAGAGGCTCTTCCCTGAAAATGATAGAAAGCTATTCTTGCTTCCATGTTTGATGAATAATTATGCAATTGGAAAAACGTTCGGAGCCCTACTAACCATGTTTTTGTTTCTTCACCTTGTTTAACTTCACCATCAAAGGTTGGAGGTTTAATATTTCTTAATTCTCCCATAAAATGATCATGTATATACCTTCTCCTTCTAGTATTACAGTCATTTGAAAATATGTCTGGAGTAATCTCAGGACTTCTAGCTCTTTTCGCAATAGAAGCACGCGAGCAGAAAAAAACAGGGGCGCGCACGCACATTCAAACACGTGTACGTGCCCCTGCTTCGGCATTGTCGAACGTCCACGTGGTTTAGTTGACATGGAAAAAGGGTGCGCGCACGTGTTAATAACGCATGCGTGTGCCTGTTTTTTATATATAAAAAACAGAGCATGGGTTTGTTATTGTTTTAACAAACCCGCGAGCGCAGAGCGGCCAAACAAGCACCTCGTGAACATGTTGTGGAGCACCCAAAGTGTCCAAATCAACATCAATCTGAACCCCAACCACGCTGCCGAGGTTGCCTCTAGGTAGGTGCTCAATGAATCATGTTTTTGTTTTTTTTTGTTTTCCATTTCAATTTTAAATTAAAAAAAATTACAATCAACTAAAAAACCAACAAATTGTCATTGCAAACACCTAACAAAATGACCAACACACCATAACCATCAGAGCAAACCAATGAACCCGAACCATCAAAAGATAACCTCAAATTTGAAACGAACAATGAACCTAGTGATGAACCATCTGAAAACCCCGATGATCAATTACACCAAGATTTAAATGAATTAAGGGTATTAAGCGATGAATTGGAGAGCACCAAGGAACCCTCTCAGGTTTCCCTAGATTCATCATTACAAAACATCATTGAATCCATCAACATTTCCCATAGTGAGATCACAAATCTAAGCCAATACAAGGCTCAAATGATGGAGCACTACTCCACTGGGATATCCCAAGAAAAAATTAAAGACCTCAACATCATGAAAGCACAGTTGTACGAAAAATTCATAGTTCCCACGACAAGACAACTTGCATATGTGAGGAAGAGATGGGTTTGCATGGACTAGTGTATTTACCAGCCATGGAGAGATAACTGGAGAAAGATATGGTTTATGATGTCTGACAAGCCCCCATGCAATAATTTGGAGTTCCCACAGTATTTTCTTAGGAAATTGTGGGATGAGTTTGAGCTACGATACCATGTCAATTATTTTGACATCACTGAGTTTCAGAGTGTCGGTCTTGGCTCTGCCCAAGATCGACCTCAGGCCTGCCGCAACCCACTCAGAGGACCTCCTTCACCCAGGAGAGAGCCAAAACCCCCTCCTCAGCCACCTAGGTTTGGTAGCGGCCTAGATGAGATTGATGATTCAGGTAGACGTGCCACACGTCATTTGCTTAGACATACCACATTTGTGGCTATGTCTTCACAGAGATGGGAGGACATCGATGAGACACACACAGTTGCACAGTCTATGGGTGGTGGTCAGGATATGCGAAGTACAGGTGGAACCCAAGCGGGGCCATCTAGTTCGACTGGAACAACGGCACATCATTTTTATCACTGTGGTCATTGTTTCCATGGTCCTATGTAGTAGCATGCCACATAGAGCTACATGAACCAGGTTAGCCATTCTTTTATTTAATGTTCAAGTATTTATTGTATTTTATTTGATATCGTATGTTTTGATATATTTAACTTTGAATTACACATTGTTCACTTTATTTGTTTTAATGTACAGTTATTCAGGGCCGAGTCTCCATCCTCCAGGTGGGAGGACATCGGTTCCTTCGACCTAGATCGAGCCATGGAAGCAGCAGAGGAGATTGTGGCACCATACACACAGGTAAATTCTTTACTTTGAATAATTAGATCCAGTTATGAGTACTTTGTGTTCATTAATTACAAATTATTTAGCACTGAGTAACCATTTTTTATATTATCATCGTTTAAAACTAAAATGAAAATGAATAATTCTCACAAAACTGGTCTACCATATTATCATCGTATTTTACAGTTGTGTTTATCATATTGTCTAGATTATTTGAGAACTATAAATTCATATAATCCAACCAAACAAGAATGAAACCTTATAAAACATGAAAACCTAAGAAAACTAGACATCTGTTCATGTTCACTTTATGCATCCTTTGCTTCTCCATTTTCAACTTCTTTCATTTATGATGCTACTTGTGCTTATGATTGAAAATGTCAATGCTCTTCTTCTCTCACTCTCTCACTTTGCACCTCTCTCTCTCACTCTTTCACTTTTCCTCTCTCTCCCTCTATCCTTCTCTATATCCCCCCTACCTCCATCTCACTCTATTCCTCTATCTATCTATCTCTCCCACAAATATATCCATATCCCTCCCTCCTTAAGTCTCTCTCTCTCACCCTCTTTACACCTCTCTCTCTCTCTATCCACCTATAACTCACTCACTCTCTCTCCCTCTTGACCTATCAATATTCCCCACCTTGTCCTATCTCTCTCTCTTTATCTCCATGTATAAGTCCCTCCCTCTTTGCCTCTTACTCACTCACTCTCTCCCTCCCCCTGGACCTATCACTTCACCATCCCTTGATCTCATTTTCTTTATCCATTTACAAGTCCCTCCCTCTCCTCCCCCCCTCCAAAGAAACATCCAAGAGTGCACATGTGCATTAAAAACATGTTCAATTCTCCTCTATTGATCATGTCAAAGGCCCCAACTCCATAAGGACTAGAAAATAGTGCCCTCAATGGGTGCTTCAAGGAATGCCCGCAAGGTCCTTTTGATTATGCCCGCAAGGGGCCTTCCAAATGCCCGCACATATTCCTTGTCCACCTAATCATCTTGACTCTATCCTCTAAGGTTATGTTTTCCAATTCATCGTCCTCCATGTCACCAAGTTATCAATCCTTCTTGTCATCAAGCATGTCCTCCTTGTCATGTTCAATTTCATCAAACACCATGATTGACAAGTCATCAAGCTTGCTTGCTTGTCACTTGTCTTTTTCTTGTCCTTAGCTTGCCATGTCCTTCTTCCATGCTTGTCATAAACACTTGTCATTCTTGCCATGTTTGATGCTTTCCATGTTTGTCATACTTGTCACCTTTTCCATTCCTCAAGCCATGTCACCATCTCCATTGTGCTTTCCATAATGTGTATGCTCCATGTTCTTACCTCTTCCATGTATTTGTCATTAAATGTATTGTCATCAATGTCATTATCAAGTCCTTGTCATCAATCCTTTGTCATGTCTCTACTTTGTCAAGTCCTCTACACTTGTCATGCTTGCTTGCCACTTGTCAAGTCATCAAAGCTTGTCATGCTTACCATTTTTCTAGTCAAGTCTTTTCCATGTCATCACTTTGAACTTTGTCATTAACATGTTGTCATCAATTAAAACTTTGGTCATCAAACACTTCAAGCATAAATTGTCAATCTTCGTTGCCACATTATCTTCAATGAATGACCACAGAATGGGTCATTTGTTCCTATCATGGGCCCAATCCATTGTGGATCAAAGGACACGATCCCCACATCCATGTTCTTTACCAATTCTTGAAGAAATGGACTGCACAAATACAATAAAAAATTTATATAATATCCAAAGGCCATCAAACCACTATCATCTAACTTGAATCTAAATTAATTGCGGTCATATTTTTTAAGTACTATCGTTGTCATTCTCATTGGCATTATGTTTAATATTTTTAATACTGTTTTTATAAATTCAAGCTAAAAGTTGTAGTGTTCGTAGAGGTGTCTACAGGCTCCAGTGACTAGCCATCGCCACCAAGGATCAACAGATGTCCATGTGTGTAGGTGTCGTGTGTATTAAAGAATAAATTTAATTTCAAATATGATGACTTGTCTATGTATATTTATATTTTTCTATATTAAAAAATGAGGTTATAAATGTGTATGCCGGTGCGAGCACCTCAGCCTGTCAGTGCAATTACTCCTCCCTCCCTGGCCATTCGACCACTTTATATTCTAGTTGTATCCCCTAGAATATATGCCCCATTCCATGCATCCCTCCCCACCCCTTTCCATCTATCCTCCCCCTCCTATCCAGCACCACAATTCCATCCAGTTCCCCCTTTCGTTTCATATCCTATGTCCCATCACCCCATCCCAACCTTTACACCACCTCTGTATCAATTTCCCATGTTCCCACACTCCCCCATCCAACCACGACATACCACCCATCCACAATCACCCATCCCTCCACCACAACACAGACCTTCCCCCCCCCCTACATTCCCCCACCACACTCGCTCCCCCTTCGATGGTGTCCCCATCCATACTACAACCATTCGGGGTATATCACCCTAGACATGCATCTCCACTTCACCCTCGTCAGTCCATGACTCCTTCTTCCACTATGCCCCCTAGTGGTGTAGCCATCATCGTTGTGGATAAATCCTCCCCTATACCATCCACCCTAGCATCGGAGCAACTTGTCCAGTCGACTGCTCTATCCTCCAGCCCTGAAGACCAGCCAATTGTGTTCACAGTGAGATTGACTAGTTTCTGAAAATCTCGTTCAATTTTAACGAAAATTACTATATGCATCTAATTTCATCATTTATCTGATTGTTGTAAATGTTGCAAGTTGGCATTGCTGAGAGACTTGGAGCACGGATGAGGGAGACATCCTCACGACTTATAGTCTCGCATGCGGTGAGTTATCTAATATTTGAAAACTTTTTATATCTTTAAATTATGTTTTATACTTGTATAATTTCCAGGAAAAGTTGACATATTATTGTTGTCGTTTCAGGGCTCAGGGGGACATGGTCCAAGTCGCCTGAAGGGTCCAGATTCCTCTAGTATTAAGAAGAGGAAGATCAATTTTGGAGATGCACCTGGGAGCTCCGAGGGTGGGCAGGAAGATTGAGAGACCCTCCTATGTACACTAGCCACGATGTGGCACTTTGGGCACGAGTTGCCATATTTTGTATAGGGCACGAATTTCCATTATATAAACGTTGGGAACAATGTTTTTTTCCAAAAAGTGTACATGGCTGGATCGTTTTTGCATATTAATAGATGGATCTGCACTTGTCTATATGACTTTGTCTTTGATTACATTTTTGCATACATGATTTTATCTTCGATAACAATATTATGGAAAAAATTTCACATACATATAGATGTTATTTCTAGACACCAAGTGACCTCAGTATGAGTCCCTTGTATTTTAATGGGTCTTGCATGTTACACTTTTTCACACATCAAGCACATGGATGTACATGCGAGTCTGCATTAAAAGTAAACTCAAACTATAGATAACCAAAGTTGATAACATGTACATGTGAGTCTGCATTAAGATGAATGTCTTCCAAATGTTTTCATAAATGAGGATAGAAACAACAATGGTCGAAACAAAGAATTAAATAACAACAATTTTGAAATATGCAATAATAAATGATAAAGAAGATTATGAAGAGAACACGTCCTCAAAGAATTTCTCAAAATGCAATACATACAAATTCAATGCAACCGCAATATGTCCTAGTAATAGTTAGTATGGGTGCAAGGTTTTCCTTTTACAACTCTTCACTAGGTTTGTAGAAACCCTGCTTGCACTTGTCTCGTCTCATGCTCAATTGAAGTGTTTATTTACAGTGTATCTTAGAAAACAAATTGGAACCAACCTCTTTTGGAAGGTCACCTCTTATGGCCTTGATGGAGGCTCAAAACTACACACTATATGTTTCGATACACTTAATGCCCAGTCCTTCAAATTGCATAGTTAGAAAGAGTATTTGTTGCATTTTCCTCTCAATTTGTTTGATTGAATATGCATGCATTTTGTAATGGGATCATTACATAGCTAATTTGGATTGTTTATGTGGATGGAGACACCCAACAACCATTAATTCCCATAGCTCTACACACAAGTTAAAGAAAAAACAAGAAAAACTCCTAACATTGGGAACAAATAGCCAAAACCAACAATGCAACTAGAACACAATGACCAAGGGAGCTTTAAAATGCAACACAACTCCACAAAAGAAGTTGCTTTATACCTACCTTATTTGGTATGAGAGAAGCTTCTTTAGAGACCTAAAGACCTACCTACCACTTTTCTCATTTGGTATGAGAGAAGTTGCTTTAGACATACCTCACTCATGTCAATGCTTGAGATTTTCGAGGCCGACCTTCCACCCCACATCTCCTCTTCAACATTTTTTGTTCTCTTGGTTTTGTGCCCACCCAAACTTTTTTCATGCTTTGGGTACCTTGTGGTATATCCCCAACCCAAAAAACTCTTATATTATGTTGATTATGTTGGTTATTGGCTTCACCCAACAAAATTATATTTAACAATACACATATTCATAGATTTGGTTCCCCATGCTCAATGCTCACCCAAATGTAGCTATATTTTGGGTTTTTTGAGGCTACTCTCCCACCCAAAATCATCTCTTGTGTTGCGTCATATTCTAAACCTCCTCTACGATGTGCCATTTTCCTCCAACAACTTTTTCTCTTAGCAACTCAATCTCTTTGGAATTTACCCTACTTGAATCTATTTAGCATAAGGTTTACTTTTTAGATTGAGTGCCCTTATCAAAGAATTGTGTCATCAAAATAGGGTTTCCACTAATATATTCTAACTAGATACCGGAATCTCCTTGACCAAATTTGGTGGACAAATGCATAGAGATCTTCTAGACTCTTAGATATGTATCCTAACAATTTATTTTAAAACATGCTCATTTATGGTTGAATATTGATGCTTGATTCCTATAGATAACCACTTAGAGGGACTTGTCCAAGCCTATGCTAGTCCCACACTACAAATATCTACAATAAATTCAATGAGGAACAATCCACTAGTGATCTTAACCATGACACATTACATGGGATGCATTGTGTTAGGCTTTGAAAAGACAATTTTTATCCTCTAGGTTATGAATCAAACTTAATAAATAGGTGGTTCCAATTGTGATAGGATTATAGACAAAGTATACAACAATACATAGAGGTTTTTACTAATATCTGACTAAATTTAGGATTCTAAAGAAACACTTATCCTAAATTTAATTCATGTCTTGTTAAATATTTCATAATGAAATAGCTATTTGAGAGCACCACCTTAGACCAAGCCATACCATTAATATAAAATGTACATTAGAGAAATGACCTAATTCAATTTCCTTCTATAACTCTAACCCTAACCCTCACCCAAACCCTTGCACTAAACCCTCCGTACCCTTTAGATAATTCCTCCAATATGTCCAATATCCCTACAAGTAACACTACCTCTTTACCCTCTCCATAATGGTGCCACTATCATGAAACTCAAAAGCTTGATAAATTTAAACATAAATAATAGATTTTTTTAATAAATTTTAAAATATTATTTAATATAATATTTACAACATATTACGATTTGAGGTGAATTAAAATATATAATATCCACAATGACCACGTGCACCTGTGGGAGCCAACAAAATCCAAGTTCGTTCACCGGTTTGGGTTTTGTGGCCCCATAGCAAATCCTCAAAGTGTCCCTGAATGGCCCTGGGGTGCCCGAAATTGGTACATTGGAACCGTTTCTGAAACTTTGAGGCATGGTGTGGGGGGGGCTAGTTGAAACCCGACACCCCAGATTCATCAGAATTGACGGATTCGCCATTGGAGTCACGGTTTGGGTGCAACGAGCATTTTCGTCGGGCATTCTGGGGCCATTCTGGGACACTTTGACAATTTGCTCTGAGGCGACGAAACCCAAACCGGTGAGCGGACTTTGATTCCGTTGGCTCCAAAAGGTGTGTATTTCCATTGTGGATGCATCCACGGTGGCCATGCACGCCCAGGATCCTTTGGATGAGAAATGGCCCCCTTGAGTGAAATTGGAATGGCCCTCACTGAGCAAAACCCTAACTCTGGAGATGGCACATTGGCACCATTTCTGGGACTTCGAGGCATGGTGTGGAGGGTCTCCTAGCTGAAACTCGGCATTTCGAACCCATCATAAATGACGAATTCACGAACAAAGCCACGGTTTGTGTGCTACGGGCATTTTAGTCGGGCACCCCGAGGCCATTGACGGACACTTAGGATTTGCTCTTGGGCCACGAAACCCAAACCGCTGAGAGAAATTGGATTCCGTCGGATCCCACAGGTGCCTATTTCCATTGTGGATGCTTCCACGATGGCCATGCAAACCTGTGAGTCTCTGGATGAGAAATGCCCCCCTTGAGAAAAATTGGAATGGTCCTCACAAAGAAAAACCCTAGCTCCGGAGATGGCACATTGGCACCATTTCTAGGACTTTGAGGCATAGAGTGGGGGGGGCCCTAGTTGAAACCTGGTGTCCTGGACCCATCGAAATCAACGTATTTGTGAATGGAACCACGATTTGGGTGCTACGGACATTTTAGTCGGGCAGCCCGAGGCCATTCAGGGACACTTTGAGGATTTGCTTCTGGGCCACGAAACCCAAACTGACAAGCGAACTTGGATTCTGTCAGATCCCGCAACTGCATATTTCCATTATGGATTCATCCAAGGTGGCCACACATGCCCAAGAGCCTCTGCATGAGAAATGCTCCCCTCGAGTGAATTTGGATTGGCCCTCACTGAGCAAAACCCTAGCTCCAGAGATGGCATATTGGCACCATTTTCGGGACTTCGAGGCACAACGTGGGGGGTCCCCTAGCTGAAAACCGGCCCTTCGGACCCATCGAAATTGACGGATTTGAGAATGGAGCCATGGTTTGGGTGTTACGGGCATCTTAGTCGGGCACACCAGGGCCATTCAGGAACACTTTGAGGATTTGCTCTAGGACACGGAACCCAAATCGACGAGAGGACTTGGATTCCGTCAGCTCTTGTAGGTGCGTATTTCCATTATGGACACTTCCACAGTGGACATGCATGCTTAGGAGCCTCCAGATGAGAATGGCCCACTTGAGCAAATTTGGAATGGCCCTGACTGAGCAAAACTCTAGCTCCATAGATGGCACATTAGCATAGTTTCCGAGACTTCGAGGCACAGTGTGGGGGGACCCTACCTGAACCCGGTGTCTTGGACCCATTGGAATCAATGGATTCACGAATGGAGCTGCTGCTTGGGTGCTACCCCCGGGGCCATTCAGGGACACTTTGAGGATTTGCTTTGCTACCACGGAAACCCAAACCGGCGAGGGTAATTGGATTCTGTCAGCTCCCACAGGTGCGTATTTCCATTGTGGACATATCCACAGTGGCCATGCACACGCGGGAGCCTTCGGATGAGAAATCGCCCACTAGAGCGAAATTGGAATGGCCCTCACTGAGAAAAACTATAGCTTTGAAGATGGCACATTGGCACCGTTTTCGGGACTTCGAGGAACAGTGTGGGGGGGGCCCTAGATGAAACCTAGCACCCCACACCCATCAGAATCAAAGGATTCATGAATGGAGCTACGGTTTGGGTCCTACAATCTTTTTAGTTGGGTACCCCAAGGCCATTCAGGGACACTTTGAGGATTTGCTCCGGGGCCATGGAACCCATACCGTTGAGCGAATTTGGATTCCGTCAGCTCCCATTGGTCCGTATTGCCATTGTGGACGCATCCACGGTCTCCATGCATGCCCGAAAGCCTCCGGATGAGAAATGGCCCCCTTGAGCGAATTTGGAATGGCCCTCACTAAGCAAAATCCTAGCTCTGGAGATGGCACATTGGCACCATTTTCGGGACTTCGAGGCACAGTGTGGGGGGGGAACTGGTTGAAACCTGGCATCTTGGATCCATCAGAATTCACCGATGCACGAGCGGAGCCACAACTTGGGTGCTATAGGTATCTTAGTCGAGCATCCCGGGGCCATTCAGGGACACTTTGAGGATTTGCTCCAGGGCCACGGAACCCAAACCAACGAGGGTAATTAGATTACGTCAGCTCCCATAGGTGCATATTTCCATCAGGAATGCATCCACGCTGGCCACGCACGCTCGAGAGCCTTCGAATGATAAATTGCCACCTTGAGTGAAATTGGAATGGCCCTCACTAAGCAAAACCCTAGCTCTGGAGATGGCACATTGGAACCATTTCTGGGACTTTAAGGCATGGTGTGGGGGGTCCCCTAGCTAAAAAGCGACGTCCTGAATGCATTGGAATCGATGAATTCATGAACGAAGCCACGGTTTGGGTGCTACGTGAATTTTAGTCAGGCACCGTGGGGCCATTCAGAGACACTTTGAGGATTTGCTCCAAGGCCACGGAACTCAAACCGTCTAGCGGACTTGGATTCCGTTGGATCCCACGGGTGTGTATTTCCATTGTGGATGCATTCACGGTGGCCATGCATGTTTGAGTGCCTCTGGATGAGAAATGCCCCCCTTGAGCAAATTTGGAATGGGCCTCACTAAACAAAACCCTAGCTCCAGAGATGGCACACTGGCACCATTTTTGGGACTTCAAGGCATGGTGTGGGGGGTCCCCTGGATGAAACTCAACGTCTCAGACCCATCCGAATCGATGGATTCATGAACGGTACCATAGTTTGGGTGCTACGGGCATTTTAGTTGGGCACGTTGGGGCCATTCAGGGACACTTTGAGGATTTGCTCTAGGTCCACGCTACCCAAACCGGTGAGCGGACATGGATTCTGGTAGCTCCCACAGGTGCGTATTGCCATTGTGGATGCGTCCATGATAGCCACGCATGCCAGGGAGCCTCCGGATGAGAAATGGCCCCCTTGAGCGAAATTGGAATGGCCCTCACTAAGCAAAACCCTAGCTCCAAAGATGGTACATTGGAACCATTTCTGGGACTTCAAGGCACGGTGCGGCGGTTCTTTAGATGAAACCCTGCATCTCAGACCCATCGGAATCGACAGATTCGCAAACAGAGCCACGGTTTGGGTGCTACGGGAATTTTAGTCGGGCATCCCAGGGCCATTCAGGGACACTTTGAGGATTTGCTCCGGGGCCACGAAATCCAAAGCGACGAGCGTACATGGATTACGTTGGCTCCCATAGGTGTGTATTGCCATTGGAGATGCGTCCACAATGGCCACGTAAGCTTGCGAGCGTCCAGATGAGAAATGCTCCCCTTGAGCGAATTTGGATCACCTCTGTTTCACATTTGTGAAGACCTGTGATCACTAAGGTTACTAATATCTTGTTCTAACAGTAAGGCCATTTACCTAGTAGAACACATGGAGAGCCAAGCTAACACCTAACATGATTTTCGATGTCAACATTAGAGTAGACCACCAATTGCAATGATATATAGAATAAGGATTTATTCCTTCTCATACCATCAATATCACACTCTTTTATTTGTAATTAGCTTCATGGAGGAATTAACTATGGTTCATGAAAACACCCCTAGGAGGATATATGAAGTCTAGGGAGGACAACTTGGCTTGAGATTAATCATTCAGAGATTATAGGGTTTGTTGGGCCTAGCCCAAGAGGGGTATTTTTGTGCAAGTCAAGTTTTGGACCGACGAAGTTCAGCGCAGTTCAAATTAAGACTTTTTGACAAGAGAGTTTTTGCGGAGCTGCGATGTGAGCGCAGTGCAATATCGACAAGATGGGAATTGTGCAGCTAAAAACCAGTTCCGCAAAATAGTAGCGTCGGGATGTGTTAGCAAGGCACCCATTTTGGGTAAAGAATGAAGATATGGTCAGCTAGGTGAAAGTGACCTATTTTTGGTTAGTATACTCCATGATTACCAAGCAGGCGGGTAAGGAGTAAGGAGGAAGGAAAGTGACCGGTCACACGCACAGAGGAAGAATGACATGAATTGACCGCATAAGGTCGTTAGAGAAGGAACGACCAAGTGAAAGAGACAATCGACATGCGGTCGACAGGGCAGGTTGAAAGCGACGTGACCACACGCAGAGGATGGCCACGATGAAATATTCGTTATCAAAAGCCAGCAAGTTTGGTTACGGGAAAACTGCGACATTTTTGGGAAACCTTAGGGTTTTTTCCTATGTATCGTAAAGACATGACCTATGGGCATGATCTATAAGTAGGCACATTTTGTAAGGGAAAGGGTTAATGTTGAATAATCTTCATTGTTGAATCTTCTAAGTATTGAAAGCCATTGTAAGGCTTTGCAAGTTGTGTGTGCAGAGGCCTATTGAGAGAAAAGAGAGTCTGCAGCTGAGTGCGTAGACTGGAACTATTGTACCCTTCCCAAATACTAATACAACAACAGTTCTGTTGATGCCCCGAAAATAATAGCATCAATCAACAAGGGATTCTCCCCAGTGAGTAAGCCTAATTAGATCGCTCACGGTTTGGTGTGGGGAATCCATCCGATTAACAGTTCTGGCTATCGTGTAAGATTGTAAAGATTTGTTTTACTTTCACCGGTTGTGGCCTGGTCCACCATTTATGTATTTTATATTAACGAATGATATGCAAGTGCTCTAAACTAAATGCATGCAATAAAACAAATCTGATCTAAATTTATCTAAGCTAATTTAACCTATCCTTGCAAGGAGAAAATCGAGGGTATGAGCAATAGACTGAAAGAAACATCTAAATATTTAACAGATAGCCATTTAATCAGATAAATGTATTTCCAGCGGAATATGAATGATATCAAAGATAACTCTGAATTAATTAAGACATTCCATTACTCATATAGCAAAGAAATTTTGCGAAAGAAATAAAATCATTCATAGCATAGAATTAGTTCACAAAATATAGGAAAGATCTCATTGAATGTATATGAAAAATGCAGAAATAGTTCAACCATCATTCATCACAATTCAAAGCAAAAACGCCACACCAGCTTCCACAGGCCAAAACGATTTCTTAATTCATGTAGCAGAAATAGTTCATGTACACGAGAAGAATCTCCTTTCACCTGCCCAAAAGTCCTTTCTATTCTCCCCTAATCATCTATATATAGCGTTACAAAATGCTCCAAGAGCTTCCACCTATCCCATAACTCCCAAGATTCTTTTAATTTGTCTTGTAGTGCCCAATTTACAAAAAGAGTAAAAATCCCAAAAATAGTAAGAGAGGGGGACGAGAAGTAAAATCCAGATGTCCTTTTAATAATATACAAAAATCAAAAGAGAGTCTTAATTGTCAAATACAACAAAGATAGATCATCCTTGGCTGGCACCCTTGCTTGCTCGAGAGATCTTGCTACAGCTAGTGTCTCTGCTGGAACGTGTGCCACTGGTGCTGGTGATACTTCTGCTGAAACTAATGTCCCTTCTACTACTACTGGTACTTGGTGTGATTCTGCTGCTATCGCCCTGTCTGATCCTTCTATATAATTTACCCATAGATTGGTTTTTCTGATCACACTGTTTGCAGAAAGAGGGAGCGTAATTTGTAGAGAAACCTCATTCTTGGCGAGATCTTCTTCAAGGTTTATTACCTCTGTTGATGCGACTTGGAGGATATCTTCAAGAAGCTGTGTGAATAGCAGCTTGGCCAATCCACTGGTGAAGGTCTTCTGCGGTCAATATATCCATCTTCTTCACATAGTCCATTTATGCATTTAGCCAATCCCTTAACTCAGACAAACGAAGAGCCTTGTCCGGAAAATCTTCCATATTCTGAGGCATTATCAGCTAACAGCTTTCTTGGGCAGTTCGTATTTTAAGATACGAGCTTTCACATTGTTCAAGAGTGGTCATGGCTACAATGTTCAACTTCACTCCACAATCTTTGCAAAATGTGAAAAGGCACACATCTGCTTTAAAACCAGAGACGGATTTAAGAGGGAGTCTTGCTGGGAACCCCGACTTTCCTTCTCTCCATACCATGTGTTTCTTAATGTCTTCACTAATGCGTGCATACTTCCTTCTGCGCTTAGTGGCTTTGGCATTAATTTATTTGGTTCTGGCCATTACTGCTTTCAGCTTGCAAACTGCTTCCGTTTATATGAGCTCCTGAATCCTATGGGTCCTTTTTAATATTTCACAAGCTTGCTCCTGAAAAGGACTTATATCGCCAACCTTGTTGTCCGCATGTTCTAACTGTTGTTCTAGCAAGTCCCTGCCATCTTCCAACTTCTCCATATTCTCTTTCATATCCTCAATTTGTTGAATAGTATCAAACTTTTCGGATTCTATTTGTAGGTTCTTTCCTTCAAGGTTATTCTTTTCTGCTTCTAGGGTCCTTATTTGTATCACCAAAGCTCTCTTTTCAGCATCAAAATGTTGCAATCTTCCATTTAGTTCTCCCTTCTCTGACACAAGGGTGTCACATTTCTCAACCATCACATTTGAATAATTTTGTTCTTTGACCAGAGTTTCCTGCAAATGACGAGCTATCCCCTTTTCTAATTCTAACTCGTCCGCTAACATGTCAATATTGTTGGCAGTTGCTTGAACAAAGGCCACAGAAATAGATGCCATGAGTTTGTGTGCATGTTGAGTACCTTGCATGACTGTGGTTTCATGTTTGGTGACAATATCTGGTTGAAAAGGTCTCTTCATTCTAGTCACTGTCTCTTTGACAATGGATTTCCTCTTCTTGTTTAAGCAAACCTGTCCCATTGGGACACCGAGCCACTCTTTGATGGTGTAAAATGGAGAAGCGGGAGGTTTGTTATGTAGATGTCTGCATCCATGTATTGGATGTTTGGGCTCTTTGGTTTAGCATCCTCCTTCAATTTGTTCTCTTCTTCCGCTTTCCTTCGTGCTTCTTCTTCTGCAGCCTTTCTCTGAGCTTCCTCTTCTGCCTGTGTGGCATTTCCTTCCAATCTGATTCGTTCTTCCTCTTCAACTATTCGAGTTTCTTCCTCTACTGCTTGGACCCTTCGAGCTTCTTCTTATCAAATTTCATCCTCTTTAGCTTTGTTTTCTCTTTCAACAACTTCTATTTGGATTCTCTCGGCTTCTCCCTTGAGCCTTTGCTCTTCTTTAGAGAGAGATTCAGCAGTTTCTGTTATTTCCTTTTCTTGTTGCTGTTCTGCTTCTTTGACAACACTAGAGATAGAAATTGCCCCCCTTTTGTTGAGTCGGTGAATTTGTAGTTCGGTCATGTTACTGACCCCTCTATACACTTCTTCCTCTTCATCATAATAGTGAGCGTATTCAAAGTGGGCATGAATCTCCCTACAATGTTCTGCAGCTTTGCCTCTGCTATCATTTGTGACGTCCCCATCTTGACCCCATTGCATTAAAATGAAAATGATGTAATATTTCTATAAAATCGCGACAAGGAGCTCAAGGCCAAGGCCCCGCCATCGATTTATTGATGCATAGGGTTTATGTGTTATCCAGGCACATTGGAATTTTTATATTATGTAAATATGCATTTTAATGAAATACCCACAACTAGCTATGCAATGCAATAAGAGATGGGGCATGATTCTACGAGGAATTGGGAGGGAAAACATTCAAACCCTTGAGCCAATCAAGTCAAGCCAAGTGTTAATGAGAGAACCCCTCAAACCCTCAACTACCCATGTTGACTTTTATACCCAATCATTCATTCTCCCCCAAGAGTTGGTTGAAGTAGTTAATGCCTTGAGAATGGAGAGGTATGGCTGTCCAAAATTTGAGTATGGGAAACCACCCTGCATGGAAAAACGTGTTTGGATTCCTTGGCAAGAAAAGAGCCATGAATTTTCCTCCCAAGCCATAACCCATCAAGTAGTTTTTCCTCTCTCACGTTTTTGGAGCTGCCTGGGCATTTTTCCTCCATGTTTTCCTTTATTTCCCTTGTTTTTTAGTTGGGAAGAGGGCGTTTTTGTTTGGTTTACCAATGGTGAAGAGAACAGATCGTTTTGGGGTTTCAATGAGGCCGTTTTGGCCATTGGAAATGCCCATAACCTGTGGAAGAAATTGGGTTTCTCCCTGGGGACTATTTTCCCTTTTACAGTTTGTTTGGTGAGTCACGATTTGGAGAAAAACCCATGGAGCCTGTTTGTAAAATACCTTTGCTGTAAATGTGTATCCCTTCCCAATGATCATTTTTGCTGTATGTAGAAGGAGTATGTTGGGGTATGAGTAATGGGTATTTGTTGCTTTGGCTTGAGCTTGAGTGGAAGCATTCATAAATGTAGAGGGTTCAAAATTAGCCTGATAAACCTAGCTGTGCGCTGGCTTGGTTTGGAGGAATGATTATTTGGCGGTGAATGAGTAAGAATGTCCCATTTTCCTTGTAGATATCATGCCCAGCTCTGGGGTGGTCTCTGAGTGTTGAAATAATACAAGCTGAGTAGAGACCTACGGTTGGGAGGAACATTGAAACAGCATAGCTAGTTGCTTGGGGCCATTTAACCAGAAAGATAAGTGTCTTGATGTCTATGCATTTATTTCTACAATGTTTAGATTGATGATTGTTTTTTATATGTTGTATGCATAGAAAATAATGTGTGTGGATGAGTTTTTAATTCCGATGTGCTTAATTGTTTACATGGCAAATGCACACTCTTAATTTAATGGCTATGAATTTAATGAATGGCTGAGTTTGTTTAAAAAGCCCGATAGATTGGCTTCATGTTCCCTCCCTTTCCTTGGATGGATGGGTGGGTACGTGACATCATTCCTCTGAAAGATCCTTTCCTCGACGTGAAAATCCTTCAGTTCTGCAATAAAATATTCCGCTCGAGGAGCTTTGTTGCAGAAAAGGGGTATCATCCTTGTGTAGTGTGAGTGGGTATTGTGGGGCCATGCTAGCCTACATTCAAGTGAGTCACCTATGGAGTTCCTGGAGGGAACCACTAGTTGCATAAGAGAAGGAGCCATGTAATCATATTATGTTGTTCATATTCTGCTAAACCCAGTCGATGTATTGGCTTGGAAATGGTTGTTGTATGCTTGATAAACCCAGTTGGTGTACTGTCTTGGCATTGGTTATTTGGGTGTTGTGGCGAAGGGTTGTTGGATGCCAGATAAACCCAGTCAGTGTATTGGCTTGGCATGTTGTTAAATTGATGCTTGACAAACCCAGTCGGTCTACTGGCTTGGAATTGGTTATTTGCATGTTGTGGAGGTATTGGTGAAGGGTGTTATTTTCTGACAAACCTAGCCGGCGTATTGGCTTAGCATACTGGTTTTTGAAATGCTTGATAAACCGAGTCGGTGTACTGGCTTAGCATACTGATTTTTGGGATGCCTGATAAATCCAGTCGACGTACTGGCTTGGCATTGCCTATTCGGATGATGTTGTGTAGCAACATGTGTGCTGGCCAAGCATCCACCCCACAAGTGACCCGAGGCTTGTAAAGCAAAGAAGGAAACCTGTGGAGTTGCAAGGAAAATACACAATACAGATAAGTATTCTTTTTCATTTATTTCTTGTTTGGAATAATGAATATTTCAGGTATGAGTCTTCTAATAGCTAAGATGATACACTATTTTTTCCTTGTTGGAAACCTTGGTCATTGCAAGAAGCGAGGACCCTAAAAGAACTATAAATTCTTGGTAAAACCAGAGAGTAATTGGTTGTGCACTATAAATTCTTGGTAAATCCAGAGAGTAATTGATGCTTGATAAATTCAGAGAATAGTTGGTGGGCGCATTAACCACTTGATGTTGTGGAGCAGCCGGCGTGCTGGCCAAACATTCTTTAATCAATTAATAAAACCAGTTGGAGCACTGGCCTAGCATATTTCTAAATGAGATGATTGATGACACCCAGTCGACGTACTGGCTGGGTATTTCCTATTCAAATGGTTGTGGAGTAGCCTGCGTGCTGGCCCAACATTCATTATTACATCCACGGGCAATCCAAGGCTTATAAAGTGAAGAAGGAGCCTGTGGAATAAAGTGAATACATCCAATACAAATAAGTATTTGGTTATCTTGCAACTCTTGCTTATGATATACATGTGTATATGATTTAATTATGATTTCTTAAACTCTTGTTTAGAGATAAACCTTATGAAAATACACTAAACATGTGAATTAATTCAATGTTCGAGTGTAGGTACTGTTGGAAGCAAGCACTATGAAAGCATATGGAGGATGCATGTGGACATGTGACCATCCTAAAGAGAGCTCAGTATGAGCAGTAATGAAAGTTGGTGCTAGTGGACATGTGTGGGTCCTAGCAGCCAGAGGTTCTGTAAGCAGCAATGGGGAAGGCTTTCCTAGCTGAAAATCATTAGACAGACCTTAGACACTAAGTGTCATAGCCAAGAAAGGGAAAGGAAAGCATTCACATTGAAGTGAAAGAGGCTAAGGAGCATAGAACCACAAGTGATGGTGTGGCTCTAGATTGGAACAAGACTAAGAGGGGGAAACTCTTACTATCCTCTTTCCTTTTTGACTGATGCATCTTAGAAACAAAATATTGTTGAGTGCATATCATGGTTGAAAATAGATTGTGTTTAATTGCTTGCAATGAATTGTGAATGCTGAAACAACTATTTCCATGTGACAGTATGAACATGGATGAGTTCATGTATATGTTGGGAAAGCATGAAATGTGTGGAAGTCTGATGAGTAAAGCATGGACGTTCCAAGTCAATTGGGAAAATAATTGACTAATGTTAATATTGTGTTATGCTTGTCCTAATAGGAATTTCCATGATGAGTTCCACAGGTGAGATAGTGAAAGCCATTGGCTTTGGCTGAAAATCTTCCTAAAGTAGTTTCCAGGACAACAAGAAATATGGCAGCCATGAAAAAAATTCCAGACTTGTAGATCAGCTAGAAGGTGAATAAAAGGAAGGGATTACTGTGGAGCGATGCCACCTACAGAGCTGGAAGATCAAAAGCTAGCAAAAGTAGCTTGAGGAAGCAAAAGGACTTGATCCTGAAAGTTCAAATTCAAGAGATGAATGCGGGACAGACCTACCACCAGTTGTGAATTTTGAGGCATGTAAAGTGGGTATATATTCTAATGTATTGGAACATCGAGGACAATGTTATTCCAAGGGGAGGGGAATGTCATGTCCCCATCTTGACCCCATTGCATTAAAATGTAAATGATGTAATATTGCTATAAAATCGTGGCGAGGAGCTCAAGGCCAAGGCCCTGCCATCGATTTTTTGATGCATATGGTTTGTGCGCTAGACAGGCACATTGGAATTTCGATATTATGTAAATATGCATTTTAATAAAATACCCACAATTAGCTATGCAATGCAACAAGAGATGGGGCATGATTTTACAAGGAATTGGGAGGGAAAACATTCAAACCCTTGATCCAATCAAGTCAAGCCAAGTGTCAATGAGAGAACCCATGAAACCCTCAACCACCCATGTTGAGTTTTGTACCCAATCATTCATTCTCCCCCAAGAGTTGGTTGAAGTAGTTAATGCCTTGAGAATGGAGAGGTATGGCTATCCAAAATTTTAGTATGGGAAACCACCTTGCATGGAAAAACGTGTTTGGATTCCTTGGCAAGAAAATAGCCATGAATTTGCCTACCAAGCCATAACCCATCAAGCAGTTTTGCCTCTCTCACATTTTTGGAGCTGCCTGGGCGTTTTTCCTCCATGTTTTCTTGTATTTCCCTTGTTTTTCAGTTAGGAAGAGGGCATTTTTGTTTGGTTTACCAATGGTGAAGAGAACATATCATTTTGGGGTTTTAATGAGGCTGTTTTGGCCATTGGAAACACCCATAACCTTTGGAAGAAATTGGGTTTCTCCCTGGGGACGATTTTCTCTTTTTAAAGTTCGTTTGGTGAGTCGCGATTTGGGGAAAAACCCATGGAGCCTGTTTGTAAAATACCTTTGCTGTAATTGTGTATCCCTTCCCAATGATCGTTTTTGCTATATGTAGAAGGAGTATGTTGGGGTATGGCTAATGGGTATCTATTGCTTTGGCTTGAGCTTGAGTGCAAGCATTCATAAATGCAGATGGTTCAAAATTAGCCTGATAAACCCAGCTGTGGGATGGCTTGGTTTGGAGGAATGATTATTTGGCAGTGAATGAGTAAGAATGTTCCCTTTTCCTTGTATATATCATGCCCACCTTGGGGGTGGTCTCTGAGTGCTGAAATAATACAGGCTGGGAAGAGACCTATAGTTGGGAGGAACGTTGCAGCAACATAGCTAGTTGTTTGGGGCCATTTCACCAGAAAGATAAGTGTCTTGCTGTCTATGCATTTATTTCTGCAATGTTTAGATTGATGACTATTTTTGATATGTTGTATGCATAGAAAATAATGTGTGTGGATGAGTTTTTAATTCCGTTGTGCTTAATTGTTTACATGGCATCTGCACACTCTTAATTCAATGGCTGTGAATATAATGAATGGCTAAGTTTGCTTCAAAAGCCCGATAGATTGGCTTCATGTTCCCTCCCTTGCCTTGGATGGATGGGTGGGTACGTGACATCATTCCTCTGAAAGATCCTTTCCTTGACGTGAAAATACTTCAGTTCTGCAATAAAATCTTCCGCCAATGCAAATTTTGAAAACTTATAAGCCCCAACATGAAAGGGAAAAGGAGGGAAAGAAGCCTTCTTTGACCTATACAAGTTACCACCAACCCCATAAAGGAATACTTGCCTTACTATTTCCTTGTGGACTATGTAATCAGTTGCATATCTGGGCAGGATATATGGGGCTTTAGAGCCTCCATACATCCTTATAAAGGTACCTTCCTCCAAAAAATAGAAGTCATCGTAGTTCTCGATGACCTCCATGGCATTTTCAGATAAACAATTGGGTTCTTTGTTAAACATCAACTCGTATAAAGTTATAATGAATTCCTCACAAATAAGCTTGTAGCTCCACCTATAATTCTGGGCCCAAAGCATTTTGTAGGCAATGAACACTAGGGTGTTGGCCTGGTACCAAAAGCAAACCAAATTTTGGAAAGGATGCTTTGACAAAATACAATCTATTAAGTAGGAGGCCATGTAAAATTCTGACTTCTTTTCCACTAACCCTTCTTATGCAGTAGTTATAGCTGATGATAGTCTATCTAAGAGAATATATGCCTAATTAAAAATTGTTCCTTCGAACGCCACATAATGGATAATGGGGACCCATTGGAGCCTAAAAACAGTTCCGTCAGCCATACCAAAGATTCTACTCAGCATGAGAGCAATCATCCTGAAAGGAGGCCTCAGGTTTAGGACCTCGTACTCATCACTATCCTTCCTCCTAATCTGCTTGCATGTAATTATCAATTTCCTAGCCATCTCCAAATTATCCATCTTGATTTTCCCGAGCCATTCATCGTTTAGCTTCTGCTGCAGACGAGGTAACTTATAATCCCCTGCTAAGTAGGCTGGATGAAATGATGCAAAGGATTCCTTTTTACTATCCGAAAGGACTCTTGTGTCAGCGTCTTCATTCTGCAGGATCCATCCAATTACTTCTGAACAAGAAAAAAGTTCGGGACGCATGGCTGCTTTAGATATGTAGGATTTTTTGATGTCTGGTACAGATATCCTTCCTCCAGAAGTGCCTCAGGGATGTCCTGGTCTCTTATCATACCGTACATGTCTCCCCATTTGACTTCTGGATGCACGCATGTAGTACACTTAGTGTCTTCTAATAGAGTTTCTACTGGCGTGTCAGTTGATTCTTGTTTGATTGCCTTCGACTTTCGTTTTCCACCTTTAGGCATTTTGACTTAAAACTTGTCCAAAATCATGCGTAAGTATATAAGATACTTTCTCGACGAAGAAAACCTTTACTAGACTAACATTCTGAATATAACAAGTGTCTCTAAGAGATATAGCAGTGAGCACAATCATAATGCATTCCCATGATCACAATATGCTTCATAAAAATGGCATGGGAAAAAGTCGTAGCAGGATAGGAACACAAAAGATCTTCTTGCAAGGGTAGACGCGACCGGCTATAACTTCACACTGTTAGTGACTTCACGCTGGGGAAGAGGTATGCCATGGACTTCCTTAACAAAATGTGACAAGTGATAAAGGCCCAAGTAAATTTGAACTTCTATGTTCTAATGAAACTATGCTCGGATGTGTTTAGCTGGATAGAAGCGTGGGTTGGCCTCGGTTGTAATAAGACTAAAAAATACCGTAAAGTCTAAATTGTTGGGTGAAACAAATAGAACCATGACTATGGCATTCACCTCAAAAAGACAAAGAACCAACCATTATAATTCAGGATACAAGGCTTGAAGGGTACCAACTTGATAGATTCTGATCGTATTCAAGGATAGTAACGCTGCTGCGAAGCTAACAGGCCGGGAGTAGATGCTCGTAGTCTCAATCCGAAACAAAAACAGGCTTCCAACCAATGAAATACTGAAAAAATAAAATGGGGTTCTAACCCTACTTATAGTGATTCGACACGTGTGAGAAATTAATAGAGTGATTGAAGAATTTAAATAGGGTAATGGTGCATATGAATGGGGTCAAATCGACACATTTGGCATTAAGTGTGACTGCCAAAACCAGACAAAATCGGCTAACTCTCCTAACCATTGCATCAATGTTTCGTGAGTTTGTACTGCCATTGCGGGAAGGTTATTTAAGTTCTTCCGCAAATGAAGCTAGGCACATCGCCGTGGGAAGTGTTTTAAGTCACGGATCGAATGACTTAGTTGAGTCCATCTGCCGTTGTGGTATACTTAGTTGAGTTCTTCCGCCTTTGCGGAAAAGTTGGTGGAAAAGGTTCTAGAAAAACTTGAACAAATTTTCCGAAAGATAGGGGAGCTTCGAAACCAAGCAAGGTGATCCGCCAGTTCGAAAGGACTTAGCGTGATCCTCCGCCGTTGCGGAAGAGATGCGCGAGTTCTTCCACATGGGCTTTGATTTACTCATTTTATTTCGTTGCGGCAGGGTTGTCTGAGTTCTTCTACAGTTTCGGCGGAACTGGGCGAGTTCTTCCACAGTTTCGACGCAAAAGTGTGAGTTTGACTTAGTTAGGAAAAACAAAAAGCAACTTCAAAGGAAGAAAGCGCGAAGCTTTTCTCTAAAAGAAACTAAGTAAGGGAAAGGTTTTGATGTCTTTGACTTCTAGGAAAACTTGCATTCTATTAAAAATAAAGGAGGGGCCCCAATGTTTACAAAAAATTGCGGGGGATGTTGCAGCAAAAACAAATGGTGAATCGCTAGCGAACACAGATCTTTGAAACAAACTCATCTTATGGTCAGAACTTACAGAGTGCCGGCTACATTGCAACAAAATGTCTTCATAGTTCATCTTTCGAGAATGCATTGATCACTCTTATCATAATGGTGATGATGGAAAAGGCAACTTTCACTCAGCCTTCCTTATCACTCTCTAAGGGCCAAAATGTGAGGTTTATTTTAAAATTCTTCCTTTCAAAAGCTTATGGTTATAAGACTCCACAGGATTGTAACAATATCTCAGAGACATATTCGTTTGTTCCTCATTTCCATGCTATTTGCATCCTTTTGGATGTTTCTTTAATTTATGACTTTTGCCATTTGAGCCTTCCAGAAATGTATTTTCTCTGCTTTCAGCAATTGATGTGGTTTCTTCAATCCATAATGTCCTTTTGTGTGAGCGAAGGATTCCTTTTATTTTCGTGCTTCACGGACAGAGAAGAACCTTTGTTGGGCTGATTTATTTGAGCAATTTATCTTACTTGAACATTTCTTTGCTTTTCTCGGCCATGCTTTAATTGAGGCGAGAGTTTCTGGAAACCAGACTCTTTGATATAAGCCTTTTGGCTTTTACTTACATCATGGGATCATTTTAAATACCATACGTCTATGAGACATGCTTCCTCTTCGTGGGTCCATCATAGTGAACTTCCAGAGACAATCATTATTTTTAGAGTGAATGGGGCCCTAAGATAGTCAGAAAGAAAATCTGAATCTTAGTTATTTGACAGGGGTTACGTGGACCAAGCAGAAAAAGGATCTTTGCATTCCGGCTAACCAGTCAGTGAAAAAAAGACACATATATATTATCTTTATTAGTGAGCTTCTTCATGACCACCCCTTTTGAGTTTTTCCTGGAGTCTCATCTCCTACCTATGCCAAAATTTGAGCTTAGCTTTATTTAAACAAAGGACTCAAACAAAAGGGAAAAAATCAAACAAGAGAAAACAAATCAAGCTAACTAATAGACTAAAAGGTGATCAAAAGTAATTAAAAATGAAACAAAAGAAAACAAACCAGAAAAAAAAGGCAGCATTTTATTTATGTACAAGAGTCCACCTAGGACTTATGCGAAGTATTGTTTCAAAGTGAGGCTGTTGACAGGGATATTTACTTCTTCCCCTTGTAAATATTTCAATTTATAGGTTGACGGGCCAAGCTTTTCGGAAATTTGGTAAGGGCCAACCCATAAATGTTGAAAGTTTGTGTGCATTCCCTTACCTTCATGCTAGTGATCCCATTTCAGACATAAGTCACCTACTTCAAAATTTCTTTTACCAAATTTCTTCTTATCAAACCATATTTTGACTATGTCTTGGTGGTGATGGAATTGGTCATTGGCCTTTTGCCTTGACTCTTCAAGTTTTAGTAGGGTATCGATTCTGTATTGTATGGCTTGACTGCTAGAACCTCGAGACACTTGGTCCAATTGTGAGGATGGGAGTAGAATATTTAGAGGAAGGATGGCTTCTTTTCCATAGACTAGGGTGAACGGGGAGACCCCTAAGGAATTCTTGGGAGTGACTCTGTCTTCCCATAAGGTGTTTGAGAGGGATATGTGATAGCTTCTCCGATTTTCAATCACAGTTTTCTTAAGGATTCAGTTGATATTTTTATTGGTAGACTTAGCTAATCCATTTCCATGGGGATAGTAATTGGATGAATAATGCAGTTTAATACCTTTCTCATACATGAATTCATTAACCTTCATTGAAGAAAAATAAGGTGCATTATCAAAGACTAGGGAAATTGGAACCCCAAACCTGGTTATTATGTTTTCCTCCAGGAAGTTGATGACTGCATCTTCATTGAATTTACGCATCGGAATGACCTCAGCCCATCTTGTAAAATAATCCGTAGCTGTAAGAATATACCGGTGTTGCAGTGAGGAGTTTGGATTTATTTTTCCAATAATATCTATGCCCCATTGTTCGAATGGTTCAGAGATGATAACTGGTTGCAAATGTCCTGCTGCTTTTGATAATTTTTCGGCACTTCTTCGGAATGCGTCACAATTTTTGGCATAAGCGTGAGCATCCTTGAAAAGAGTGCGCCAATAGTATCTAGATCTGAGAATCTTGTGGGCTATAGTTTCTCCAGAGTAATGTCCCCCAGCAGGGCCATCATGTAATTATTTGACCACGTTACTTGCATCTTCTTTCTCCAAACATCTGAGAAAAATACCATCATAAATCTTCCTAAAGAGTACTGCAATGATTTGGTATGCTAATGATTTCAGACGAAGTGCTCTTCTTTGCTTCAAACTCCAGTGTTCCAGCAAATAACGTGACTGTAGATAATGCACTAGGTCCCTATACCAAGACTCAGGCGCTGTAAAAATTGGACATACATCGATCATGTTCAGCTCGTCTTCGTTCCTCCACTCTAGCTCTTCATCAGCTGGATTTTCAGTAAGCAGCTTGCATAAGCCTTGTCCTTTAATAATAGTGGCAGGTTTGAATTCCAAATCATACTCTTGAAGAGCAGTGACCTAGTTTCCTATCCTTTCTCCTAATTCTTTCTGAACAAAAAGATATCTGACAGCGGGATGAGGAACTATGACTTTAGTTCTATTTTTTAGAACATATGGCCTGAACTACTTTACCGCTTTGAAAAATACATATGCTTTCTTATCTACCACGGGGTAGTTCAGTTCAGCGCCCTGTAGACTAGTGCTCATAAAAGAAATTGGGTATTCATCTCCTGATTCCACCTTTTGAGTGAGCATAGTTGCGAGAAAGTTATTAGAAGAAAAAGTATACATGATGAAATCCTTTTCGAAATATGGACTTCTTAAAGAAGGTGCATTATCTATGACAACGTTGATTTCTTTAAATGCAACTTTCACCAAATCCGTCCATTTGAATTGTACACTTTGCTTTACCATTTGTTGCAAAGGTTTAACAATTTGAGCGAAATCTGGCACGAACCTTCAAACAAAATTAATGGTGCCCATGAATTGTTGCATATATTTTTTGCTATGGGGCATGAGAATCTTGCTGATAGCTTGCACTCTCTCTTGATATATCGAGAATCCCTCCTTTGAAATGATGTGACCCAAGAGTTTTCCCTCAAAAACAGCGAAAACACTTTTCTTAGGGTTTAAAGAGATACCATACTTCCTGCAGCAATCAAAGATTTGCTTTAGGTAAAAAACATGGTCTTCCCTTTTCTTTGAGAAAAATGTCACGTCATCTAAGTAAACCACTACACATTTACCACCCAATCCTTTGAAAGCATTCTCCATGGCTTGCTGAAAAGTAGCTCCTGCGTTTATCAATCGAAAAGGCATTCTTCGATATGCAAAGGTTCCCCACTTTGTACGAAAAGTGGTTTTGAGTCGGTCTTCTTCCGCTACTAGCACTTGCTTGTAACCGGAGAAACCATCTAGTAGGGAGAACAATTATGATCCTTAAACCATCTGCAAAATTTTCTCCATTGGGGGCACAAAATAGTTGTCTTTATTGGAAGCTTTATTCAAGTTCCGGAAATCTACACACAGTCTAATTTCTCCCGATTTCTTCCGCACGGGAACTAAATCAGCCACCCTTTCAAAATGTCGGACCTTAAAAATAATCTTGGCATCTAACAATTTTTTTTTAACTCTTTATGAATTAGGGGCTTGAGTGTCGGATGCATCCTTCTTAATTATTGCTGAAAAGGTTTGACGCCTTCCTTCATTGGTATTATGTGTTGAATAATGCGGGTATAATATGTTTTCAGATCATCATAGGTCCAAGCAAACACATCTTTATATTGATGAAAAAATTTGATGAATTTACTTCTCTCGCCCAGCGTACAACACTTACCAAGATTAATATATCTTGGTTCAGCTTCAGTGCCCAAATTTATTAACTCATGCTGTGTGGATGAGCTGTACGTTTTAGCATTTACAGGTCTTTCGAACTTGCTATGTAAATCAAATAATGCATCAAGAGTTGTCACACCCTTAGGCATGAAGTTTCCGTTTACAACATTTTTATTTTGTAAATCTGAATCATGTTGTTCTTCATCTATTATTGCCTCTTGGAAGACATCTTCATTTGTTAAGAAACCAATAATCTGATCATCATCATCAAACACCCTAAGATTTGTAATATTATTTTGAATAGAGAGCTTGAATATTAATTCAATAGAGCATTTGTTATTAGTGGGTACTAATCTAGAAGCAAAGGTTGCTAATAAATCAGCTGCAGCATTCTTCAACCTAGGAACAAAATTAATGTTGAAAGCATCAAAACATGAAATCAGATCCCAAACCTCAGCTTGATAACCCTTTAAGTGCTGTGAAAGGCAATGAATTGTATTCCTTATTTTCCTGACAACTATTTCTGAATCACCAAAGACTTTAAAATTTTTTACATTCAAATCAATGGCTTTGTTTAATCCATGGATCAGAACTTCATACTCAGGAGTATTATTTGTACATTCGAATTCTAATCTACAAGATAAAAAATGTTTATTTCTATTGGGGTCAATCAAAACACAACCGGCTCCAGATCCTTCTTGAGTTTTGGAGCCATCAAAGTAGAGAGTCCAAAAAGTACTTTCTCCTTTAACTAACTTAGTGTCATTACCATCTAAGTTAGTAACTAAATTTACTATGTTATAATCGATATCATCAGCCCATGAAAAATGAAGGAGATCGAACTGTTTGTCTGAATCATGACTAACATCTTCTGATTGATAATTTCTAGGTTCGATTTCTAGGAAATAATTTCCCAAAACTGAAGATGAAAAGGTCATAGCTTCATTTTTTTCCTCTAACTGAGTGACATTTTGTTTCATGTGAGGTTCTCTCAGTGTTTTGATTTGGTTTTTCCTATTCTGATAAGGTAACCACAGGTGAGACCAATCTTTGGCGAAGTAACCGTTTAGTTTCGTCGACTAGTCCCTACTCAAAATTAAACGGTAAGACTCAGGAATATCGACCACCATTATATCAATGAACTGGCATACGCTTGGATCAGCTGACAACCTAATGAGTACATCTTTCAATTAACCAATGACTTTGACAGTCGTTCTGTCTAACTGTGTGATTTGAGATGGGGACAGGATAGGCTTCCATTAATCCTTTTGGAAAAAGACAAAGGTATGACATTTGAACGGGTACCAGAGTCTACCAAACAATTATGCACATTATGATTAAAGATTTCAAAAGTTAGGATAAACGACAGAGTATGAGATTTTGATTTCCCACCGATACTATCTTCATTTATTTCTGGGTTTTTCTCAGTGTTTCCAGATGGAGTGCTTGTTTGTGGATCAAAGGCTTCCAATAGTTTCTTTCTCTGCTGGGGTAGACTACACATATCGAATATCGAGACATTAGCTTTTTATTTTTTAATATCCTCGATTATGTCATAGCCCGTGTCACATTCTTTCGAAACTTTGGGTTGATTTTCTATTTTGTTTGAAGAAGCGTTTGGTTGTTTGGGTATTTTTGCATTTGATTCCTTTGTCACTGCGGGGTTTACTGCCGGAATTGTCTTAGGCTAGGTTGGGATGACAGTTATGTGCCGTTTTGGTATTTGATTTGCAGATTTAGCTTTATGCACATCTATTTTCTGATCAAGCACCGGGCCTTTACTTCTAGTAGTAATATTAATAGACGTTGCTTGTAATTTGTCAACAAGATCTTTAAAAGACGGTTCTCGGGTAGGAGTCTAGTCCCAAAGGATCATCGTGGTGTTTGGAGTGGATTCTTCTTGCTCAGGAATTTGTTCTTGCTGAGGGTTTGTTTGCTCAGACATTTGTGCATATAACATTTGATTCATTACCAAACTCATTGAGTTAATCCATTGTGGACAACGTTTTTCCGAGTGTTTTTCTTGATGAAAGGTACAGAAGTGGTCCATGCCTATGTCATTTAAGTTTAGCACAACAAAATTATTTACTGGTAGGGTTGGCTGTGCGTTTTCTTCTCTTTTCTTATAGAATGGCTTGAAAGGTGGCTTTGAAGAGCTAGTTGCCTTATCTTTCTCTAGATCTATAATTTTATTGGAGAGTTTTTGCATCATTTTTATAACATTTTCTAAATCAGTTGTGGGTTCTTCATTATCCCTAGTTAACAAAAAAAGTTTCTTAACGGCTGCTGGATTTGCTTCTAGATCCAGGGCATTCTTGGAAATACTTCCAGCCTCTTCTTCTACCTTCTTGGCTTCTTCAAAGTTTTCCATCAAGGTAGTCTTCTTTGTTCTTTTGACAAACATTGCTAAAGGGGGTTTAAGAGTTGTTGTATAATAGTCTACCAAACATTCCTCAGTGAGCTTTGTTGTATCACTAAATTTATTTAACAATGTCATAAATCTTTGATTAAACTCTTGAAATTTCTCGTTCTTTTCCATTCTTATGGATAACAATTCTTTCATAAGAGTACCTACTGTCTTTTGATTTCCATACTTCTTTAAAAAACATTTTTCAAAATATTCCCAACTCACTATTGAGCTAGCTTGTAGGCTAAAGTACCAGGAAGATACTTTTGGTTCGAAAGTATAAGGAAAAAGACGACATACTACATCTTCATGTTCTACAGGAAGAAGACTCAGAGATAAATAAAAACTTTTAATATGGTCTTCGGCAGAAATTCCTTTCCCAAGATCGTACTTAGGAAAAACCTTTTCTGGGTTTTTGGTCAAATCATGGAATGGCCCAACTAAATTCAATGCCCCTCTCGCTCTCCATGCAGGCACAACCATGACCCTTGGTGGAGAAAATGGTGGTGTGTGTGGCGGTGAATTATGAGGTGTATGCCTTAGGGTATGTGGTTGTTCTTGGTTTGTGGGAGTTTCGGTTCGGACCTCGTCAAAAGGTTCAGTGATTTCTTCTGGGGATAGATCCAATCATTCTTCTAGACTCTGAACTAGAACGGAGTCTTTAGTGCATTGAGGGTTTTTTCTAGGAGCTCTTATTATGGGAAACAAAGGAACAATAGTTAATCCTCCTAAACTTCTAACATAGGAACGGGTATGTCTTCTGAATCAATTTACTTCTTCAAAAGGGACAACATACAATGTTTCTTGCTGTTCTGTCTTAGAATTAAGGTTTTCTTGATTTCTCGATTCCAGATCTGAAATGTCTGGGATAGCTGTTTTTGATGGGTCTTCAGTGGAAAAATTTCTAACAAAAGGATCTCTTCTGCCATCCATGCACTGGTGGCCCTCCTTCTAGCACCAAAAACTATTGATGCCCCAAAAATTGTAGCATCAATCAACAAGGGATTCTCCCCAGTGAGTAATCCCAATTAGATCGCTCAACATTTGGTGTGGGGAATCCATCCAGTTAATGCTTCTGGCTATTGTGTAATATTGTAAAGATTTGTTTTTCTTTCACTAGTTGCGGCCCGATCCACTGTTTATGTATTTTATATTAAAGAATGATATGCAAGTGCTTTAAACTAAATGCATGTAATAAAACAAATATGATCTAAATTGATCTAAGCTTATTTAACCTATTCTTGCAAGGAGCAAATCGAGGGTATGAGCAATAAACTGAAACAAACATCTAAAGATTTAACAGATAGCCATTTAATAAGATAAATGTATTTCCAACAGAATATGAATAATATCAAAGATAATTCTGATTTAATTAAGAGATTCCATTACTCATACAGCACGGAAATTTTGCGAAATAAATAAAATCATTCATAGCACAGAATTAGTTCACAAAAGCTAGGAAATATCTCACTGAATGTATATGAAAAATACAACAATAGTTCAGCCATCATTCATCACAATTCCAAGAAAAAACACTGCACCATCTTCCACAGGCCAAAATGATTTCTTAATTCATGTAGCAGAAATAGTTCATGTACACAAGAAGAATCTCCTTTCACCTACCCAAAAGTCCTTTCTATTCTCCCCTAATCATCTATATATAGCGTTACAAAATGCTCCAAGAGCTGTTCCTTCGATCGATCCTCCACTTGATCTTCTATTTGAGGGACCTGCAATACACTAGATACCTTCCTTAGCGTATCTTGAGTAATATAACAATGATGAAATTGAAATACAATTTAGACATCAAATACAATCAATCATTTAATCCAAACAAATATCCAATCCATTAGACATTTGATTGGGATGGGAAGGGCATTTCAACGTTTATTGTCAAAAGCAAATAATCAGTACAATTATACTTGATCATTCAGAGTGCTTGTGCAACCGGATCCTGGGCTCCTTCTCTTCACACTAACTTTGGAATTCCTCTAGTGTAACAACCCTTAACGCATATTTTCTCCTCCTAGGTCATTATGACCATTACGAGTCTAGTCTCTCTCTTCTATCCCCCTTGTATTTATGGGACAAGGTAGGCAGTTTGGATCGAGAGGTTGTTTGATTGGGAGGTTTGGGAAGTTGCAAAACCTACTTCAACTAATCCCAATTCGTCAAATTAATATATTTTTTATTACTTTTTAAGGTGTACGCTAGTTTTCTTAAGTGGAGTAGCGTTGAATATGCAACTTTCCTGCTTTACAACCAGAGTTTGCAAGATTTTTTGAGCTGTACGCTAGTCTACTGAAGCAAAGTAGAGTATTTCAGCAGGTAAATGCTAGTCTATTGAAGTAGAGTAGAATATTTTAGTAAGTGAACGCTACTATCGTGCTTATAGGGTAGCGTTTTTATCAAAAAGTAGGTAGAATGAGTGTTTTGTCAACTGCAAAGGGGTAAGTCTAGTCCATACATCATCTAGCGTAATCATGCTCTTCTATCCAAATTGTCCTTTTGTGTGATCAAAAGCTATATGTGATCATGGAGAGATTAGTGCATATTTGACCTATAACAGATGCCCTCTAATGTGTGAGGTCAGAGGGAAGTGATGGTCGAAATAAATTATAATTCCAAGTCAGCAGAGGAGCACGAAACCGCAGAACCAAGTCACAAAAGTACCTGAAATAACGATTAAGGTCAACGAGCAATTATAATCTTGACATCATATAGATGTGTAGCATGATACAACATGATCTCCGATACATAACTAGGAGATGTATATATAGCATGGCCACTAAAATACAAGCGTGGATTCATGTAAGAATGAGAGATCATAGGCATAACAACAAACTGGATCTATGTCTCTTGGAGTTTAAAAAAATGAGTGAGGCTCAGTCTTGCGCAACTTGGGTGATAACATAATGAGGTAATGCTATCAAAATCCCAAGGTCTTCATCGAAACAACCCAAGTTACAAACCCTAACCATGTGAATAAGTGAGTTGAAATTCGAACATGGGGGGTATCGTTTGATTACTCGTCATTGATGTATATCGTTAACAAACATGAGGGCTTCCAACGATAATGATAATGGGACCCAAGGTACCTAGTACGATCCAACAAGTGTGAATAAGTGGACTTGACGTCGAACACTTGAGGAACCTGTCAAATAAGAGACATTGATGTATTCTCATAATTCAACAGTGAGGGAAATTGCCACTGGTGACTACAATCCCCAAGGTACTAACCGAAACTCTAAACTTCATTCCCAGAGAAAAATGAGTTGATGTCGATGGGAAGAAGTCCATTGGAAGGGAGGCCTTAAGGCATCCTCCATCATCCAACACGAGAAACACTTAAATGGTATGAGCTAATGTGGAGTAGTACAAGTAACAAGTCTGGCACTAGGATGGTCGACACATGAGGTCAAGGTAAACTGCAGAATGGCAGACACAAGCTGTATCCTTGAACCGTGAGCACAACACAAAGTGACTTAGGTAGTTTTCAACATGATGGGGGAGTGATATAAGCCTACAATGTAGGAGACATTAGCAGACCCTCCATTTATTTCTTTGGTTCTGGCCATTACTGCTTTCAACTTGTAAACTTCTTCCGTTATGAGCTCCTGAATCCTATGGGTCCTTTTTAATATTTCACAAGCTTGCTCGTGAAAAGGACTTATATCACCAACCTTGTTTTTCGCATGTTCTAACTGTTGTTCCAGCAAGTCCCTACCATCTTCCAACTTCTCCATATTCTCTTTCATATCCTCAATCTGCTAAATAGTATCAAACTTTTCGGTTTCTAGTTGCAGGTTCTTTCTTTCAAGGTTATTCTTTTATGCTTCCAGGGTCTTTATTTGCATCACCAAAGCTCTCTTTTCAGCATCAAAATGATGCAATATTCTATTTAGTTCTCCCTTCTCTGACACAAGGGTGTCACATTTCTCAACCATCAAATTTGAATAATTTTGTTCTTTGACCAGAGTTTCCTGCAAATGATGAGCTCTCCCCTTTTCTAATTCTAACTCATTCGCTAGCATGTCGATATTGTCAGCAATTGCTTGAACAAAGGCCTTAGAAATAGATGCCATGAGTTTATGCACATGCTGAGTACATTGAATGACTGTGGTTTCATGTCTGGTGACAATATCTGGTTGAAAAGGTCTCTTCATTCTAGTCACTGTCTCTTTGACAATGGATTTCCTCTTCTTGTTATAAGCAAACCTGTCCCATTGGGACACCGAGCTACTCTTTGATGGTGTAAAAGGGAGAAGCAGGAGGTCTCTTATGGGGATGTCCATATCCATGTCTTGGATGTTTGGGCTCTTTGGTTCAGCATCCTCCTTCAGTTTGTTCTCTTCTTCTTCTTTCCTTCGTGCTTCTTCTTATGTAGCCTTTCTCCGAGCTTCCTCTTCTGCCTGTGTGGCATTTCCTTCCAATCTGATTCGTTCTTCCTCTTGAACTCTTCGAGTTTCATCCTCTGCTGCTTGGACCCTTCGAGCTTCTTCTTCTCAAAGTTCATCCTCTTTAGCTTTGTTTTCTCTTTCAACAAATTCTCTTTGGATTCTCTCGGCTTCTCCCTTCAGCCTTTTCTCTTCTCTAGAGAGAGATTCAGCGGTTTCTCCTGTTTCCTTTTCTTGCTGCTGTTCTGCTTCTTTGACAACACTAGAGCTAGAAATTGCCCCCCTTTTGTTGAGTCGGCAAATTTGTAGTTCGGTCATGTTACTGACCCATCTATACACTTCTTCCTCTTCATCATAATAGTGAGCATATTCAAAGTGGGCGTGAATCCCCCTGCAATGTTCTACAACTTTGCCTCGCCTATCACTCCTCTGAAAGATCCTTTCCTAGAAGTGAAAATCCTTCAATTCTGCAATAAAATGTTCCGCCGATGCAAATTTTAAAAACTTATAAGCCCCAACATAAAAGGGAAAAGGAGGGAAAGAAGCCTTCTTTGACCTATACAAGTTACCACCAACCCCGTCAAGGAATACTTGCCTTACTACTTCCTTGTGGACTATGTAATCAGTTGCATATCTGGGCAGGATATATGGGGCTTTAGAGCCTCCATACATCCTTATAAATGTACCCTCCTCCGAAAAATAGAAGTCATCGTAGTTCTCGATGACCTCCATGGCATTTTCAGATAAACAATTGGGTTCTTCATTAAACATCAACTCATATAAAGGTATAATGAATTCATCACAAATAAGCTTGTAGCTCCACCTATAATTCTGGGCCCAAAGCGTTTTGTAGGCAATGAACACTAGCGTGTTGGCTTGGTCCCAAAAGAAGCCCAAATTTCGGAAAGGATTCTTTGACAAAATACAATCTATTAAGTAGGAGGCCATGTAAAATTCTGACTTATTTTCCACTAACCCTTCTTGTGCAGTAGTTATAGCTGATGATAGGCTATCTGAGAGAATATCTACCCAATTAAAAATGTTCCTTCGAACGCCACATAATGGATAATGGGGACCCATTGGAGCCTAAAAATAGTTCCATCAGCCATACCAAAGATTCTACTTAGCATGAGAGCAATCATCCTGAAAGGAGGCCTCGGGTTTTGGACCTCGTACTCGTCATTGTCCTTCCTCCTAATCTGCTTGCCTATAATTATCAATTTCCTAGCCATCTCCAAATTATCCATCTTGATTTTCCCGATCCATTCATCGTTTAGCTGTTGCTGCGGACGAGGTAACTTATAAGCCCCTGCTAAGTAGGTTGGATGAAATGACGCAAAGGATTCCTTTTTACTGTCCGAAAGGACTCTTGTATCGGTGTTTGCATTCTGCAAGATCCATCCAATTACTTCTGAACAAGAAACAATTTCGGGACGTGTGGCTGCTTTAGATATGAAGGATTTTCTGATGTTCTGGTACATATATCCTTCTTCCAGAAGTGCCTTAGGGATGTCCCGGTCTCTTATCATATGGTATATGTCTCCCCATTTGAATTTTGGATGCACGCCTGTAGTACACTTAGTGTCTTTGAATAGAGTTTCTACTTGCGTGTCAGCTGGTTCTGGTTCGATTTCCTTCGACTTTCTTTTGCCACCTTTAGGCATTTTGACTTAAAACCTGTCCAAAATCATGCGTAAGTATATAAGATACTTTCTTGATGTAGAAAACCTTTACTAGAATAACATTCTTAATATAACAAGTGTCTCTAAGAGATATAGCGGTGAGCACAATCATAATGCATTCCCATGATCACAATATGCTTCATAAAAATGGCATGGGAAAAAGTCGTAGCATGATAGGAACACAAAATATCTTCTCGCAAGGGTAGACACGACCGGCTATAACTTCACACTGTTAGTGACTTCACTATGGGGAAGAGGTATTCCGCGGACTTTCTTAACAAAATGTGACAAGTGATAAAGGCCCAAGTAACTGTGAACTTCTATGTTCTAACGAAACTAAGCTCAGATGTGTTTAGCTGGATAGAAGCGTGGGTCGGCCTCGGCTGTAATAAGAATGAAAAATACTGTAAATTCTAAATGGATGGGTGAAACAAATCGAACCATGACTACGGCATTCACCTCAAAAAGACAAAGAACCAACCATTATAATTCAGGATACAAGGCTTGAAGGCTACGAACCTGATAGATTCTGATCATATTCGAGGATAGTAACGTTGCTGCGAAGCTAACAGGCCAGGAGTAGATGCTCATAGTCTCAAATGGAAATGAAAACAAGTCTCCAACAAATGAAACACTGAAAAAATAAAATGGGGTTCTAACCCTACTTATGGCGATCCGACACGTGTGAGAAATTAATAGAGTGATTGAAGAATTTAAATGGGGTAATCGTGCGTACAGACAGGGTCAAATCAACACATTTGGCATTAAGTGTGACCGTCAAAATCGGACAAAATCGGATAACTCTCTCGACCGTTGCAGCAACGTTTCGTGAGTTTGTACCACCATTCGGGAAGGTTAGTTGAGTTCTTCCGCAAATGAAGCTAGGCACTTCGCCATGGGTAGTGTGTTAAGTCATGGATCAGATGACTTAGCTGACTCCATCTTCCGTTGTGGAATACTTAGCTGAGTTCTTCCACCTTTATTGTTAAATTCTAGCATTAATGCACAAGCAAGATCACTGAAAGAAACAAAATCACAAGATAGATAGAGATATACCCTGGGAAACCCTCATGGGGTAGAAAACCCAACAAAGCTTTCCTCAATATAGATAATCAACCCAATACAAGATAGTAGACCACAATAGGAGCTCCTTCTCCTCCTATGTAGAATTCTCTCTCTCCTATGCGCACAACAGAAGTGTGAGAATAAGTGAGTTAAGTGAGGAACAACCTCCTTTACTTATACTTGTTTTCCAACTGATTTTTCACCCTATGAGGCGGACTTGTCAAATTGAGTCTAATAACCTCCGATAAAATAACTTTGGGCCGATCCCCACATAGGAGATCTAATAACCCTAGTTCCCATAATCCAATGGAGGAATAAACATTTCCGGATATACAATAGAGTCCCGTCGGAGGAATAAAACATCTCCGGAATAATACAAATATAATATTCTTTGAAGTTACAATATTTCAACACTCCCCCTTAACGAGAAGGATATTATAACAACAACTGCAGGAGCAAGGAGTCATCGACTATATGATACATGATACATCTATAAATCATTGGAAGCTTTCTTTATACATCATCAGTAAGTCAAGCAGTTACTGGAACATCAACATCTTCAGTACTGAGTCTTCATCTTCTGCAGCACTCGAACAGCTACATCATCATCACACACTCGAACAGCTACATCATCATCACACGATCATCAGCATCGTCATCACACGATCACCAGCATCGTCATCACACGATCACCAGCATCGTCATCACACGATCATCAGCATCGTCATCACATGATCATCAACATCGTCATCACACGATCATCATCATCGTCATCACATGATCATCAGCATCGTCATCACATGATCATCAGCATCGTCATCACACGATCATTAGCATCGTCATCACACAATCATCAGCATCGTCATCACACGATCATCAGCATCGTCATCAACTGGATCCATTCGATCATCAATACAACAGCAGCATATCCTGCAATACACATGATCTAATTACGGGATGATCAATCCCTCTCACTTTAGGACATAGGTCCAAGGATGATACAATCCTGATCCACTTATAGGATGATCAATCCCTCTCACTTTAGGACATAGGTCCAAGGATGATACAATCCTGATCCACTTACGGGATGATCAATCCCTCTCACTTTAAGACATCTCTCATGTCTATGGACGATGTAATCCAGATCAACTTACAGGATGATCAATCCTTCTCACTTTAAGACACCTCACCATGTTTAGGGACGATGCAATCCCAATCTATTTACAGGATGATTAGTCCTTATCAATTTAAGACACCTCACCATGTCTAGGGATGATGAAATCCCAATCTATTTACAGGATGATTAGTCCTTATCACTTTAAGACACCTCACCATGTCTAGGGACGATGCAATCCCAATCTACTTACAGGATGATTAGTCCTTATCACTTTAGGACATAATTCCAAGGATGATGCAATGCTGATCCACTTACGAGATGATCAATCCCTATCACTTTAGGACATAAGTCCAAGGATGATGCAATCCTGATCCACTTACGGGATGATCAATCCCTATCACTTTAGGACATAAGTCCAAGGATGATGCAATCCTGATCATGTACATTTTGAACCAAACACTCAGGGACGATGCAGTCCTATATACGTCCACTAAGGACCATATTCTCGGAGACATCTGTCTACGGATCACTTTAGGACTGAAGTCTTAGGATGATACAATCCTCCATCAACCTCATCGTCAGAACAGGCAACCTCATCTTCAACCTTATCGCTGAAACAGGTAGGCACATCATCGATACAGTATCCTCATCAATACAGGTATTATTAGTATGTATCATCAATGCAAGTATCCTCATCAATACAAGTATACACATCATCAATACAAGTATCCTCATCAATACAAGTATACACATCATCAATACAAGTATCCTCATCATTACAAGTACATATGCAAGTATTCTCATCAATACAAGCAAACATAACATAGATGCAAGTATCCTTATCAATACAAGCAAACAAAACATAGATGCAAGTATCCTCATCAATACAAGCAAACATATAATCTAGATAAGCAATCTCATCATCAATATAGGTATCCACATCGATACCAAACCCAAAGATATCTTCATCTATAGTATCACTCCCCCTTTAGAGGAGAGTCCTTTTGAACTACACGAAGCTTGTCTCGGAAATGCTCAAACTTTACACGAGACAAAGGTTTGGTTAGTATATCAGCAACTTTCTCCTCCGTGCTCACATATTCAAGCTTGATAGCTCCTTTTTGCACCATATCCCGTATATAGAAATAACGGATCTCTATGTGTTTTGACTTATCATGAAATACTAGATTCTCATTCATCTTGATACAACTCTGGTTATCACACAGAATCATAGTGGGTTCCATCTCTAAGTCAAACAGTCCTAATAATAACTTACGAATCCATACTGCTTCACAACTGGCAGAGCAAGCAGCTATGTATTCTGCTTCAGCTGTGCTGAGAGCCACACTAGACTGCTTTCTGCTATACCACGAGATCATAGCAGATCCCAGACAATAACATCCTCCTGGTGTACGCTTCCTGTCTGATACACTTCCTGCCCAATCAGCATCAGTGTAGCCATGCAAATTGAAATCATGATCTCCACTATAGTAAAGACCAAAATCTATTGTACCTTTTAAGTGCCTCATCACATGTTTTGCAGCTATCATGTGAACTCTTCTAGGTTCCACCAGATACTGACTCAAGGTATTCACAACAAAACATATGTCTGGTCTAGTGTTAGTCAAATACATTAATGATCCAATAATCTGTCTATACAGAGTTATGTCCACTAACTCTGATGAGTTATCTACTAATAACTTCAAGTTGGATTCCATGGGAGTGGCCATGGCTTTACAGTCCAACATATCGAATCTTTTCAAAATCTCCACAGCATACTTAGCCTGATTTAGAAAGATTCCTTTTGGGTCTTGCCATACTTCTAGGCCTAAGAAGTAGTGCATCAATCCGAGATCTTTCATCTCAAATTCTGAAGAGAGCTTCTTCTTGCACTCGATAATCTGTCTCTCATTTCCAGTCAGAAATAGATCATCTACATACAATAATAATATAACAAGTTCATCATTCATAACTTTGAGATAAAGGTTAGGATCAGCTTTACTCTTGGTAAAGCCCATGCTTGTCAAGAAACTGTCAATCCTTCCGTACCAAGATCTAGGAGCTTTCTTCAACCCATACAAAGCCTTCTTCAGTTTGCATACATGAGTTCTTCCATCTTCTACCTCAAATCCAAGTGGTTGTTCTATGTACACTTCTTCTTCAATTACACCATTCAGGAAGGTTTTCTTAACATCCATCTGGTGTAGTTTCCATTTCATCATCGATGCAAGTGCCATGATAGCTCTAATGGAAGTGTACCTAGCAACTGGTGCAAATGTTTCTTCATAGTCAATTCCCTCCTTTTGAGAGAATCCTCTGGCTACAAATCTTGCCTTATATTTTTCAATGCTACCATCCGCAGCATGTTTTATCTTGAATATCCATTTGGAGGACACTATACTTTTATCTTTTGGTTTGGGAACTATATCCCAAACATCATTTTTAATTATTGACTGGTCTTCTTCCGTCATTGCTTCTACCCATTCTTTCTTCTGAACTGCTTCTTCATAGCTAGTAGGTTCCTAATCCACTGGATTACACATCAAAGCCATATAGTTGGATACTAGATTTGGTTTCTTCCTTTCTCTAGTGGAGCCTTCAGGAGCTCCATACTTTTCAGCTCCTTGAATAATGTCTCTGGCCCATGTTGGCCTTCTTTTTATTGATAAGTTTGTAATGGGGGGTTCTTGTGGCTCTAGCAAGTCATGGTCTTCAGGTGTAGTATCTTCAGGAATGGCTGTAGCCTCTGTGATCCTGGAAGGTGTGTCTTATTCATAGATTTCTTCATGTTGGCACTTCCTAGATCTCTTGAGAGCTGCTTCTTCATCAAATGTCACATCCCTACTAATTTCCATATGATGAAAACCTGGGATGTAAATTCTGAATGCTTTGGATGATTCACAATATCCAACAAATATTCCCTTCTTTCCAGAAGGATCCAACTTGGTTCTCTTTTCTTTTGGAATGTGAATGTATACAGGACATCCAAATATTTTAAGATAACTTACCTCAGGATTCTTTCCTGTGAACACTTCTTCTGATGTTTTGAAGTCAAGAGAACTATGGGATAGTCTATTTTGTACATAGACTGTTGTTCTAGCTGCTTCAGCCCATAAATACATAGGTAGGTCTTGATCATGTATCATTGTCTTTACAGCTTCCATGATGGTTCTATTCTTTCTTTCCGCAACACCATTTTGCTGGGGATTGTAGGGAGTAGTTAGCTCTCTCTTGATTCCAGCTTCTTTACAGAAATCTTCAAAATCTTTTGAAGTATATTCTCCACCATTATCTGTTCTGAGTATTTTAATTTTCTTTTCTAAATGATTTTCTATCAATGCTTTGAACTCTTTGAACTTTCCAAAAACTTCATTCTTCCCTTTTAAGAAGTATATCCAAGTCTTCCTTGAATAGTCATCAATAAATGTGAGATAGTATTCATATCCACTTAAAGATGTGGAGGGCATTGGTCCACATACATCTGAATGGATCAATTCCAAAATGTTTTTGGTCTTTGTTTCACTCTTTGGAAATGGGTTCTTGATGTTCTTCCCTTTTGCACATCCTTTGCATGTGCCATCATGGTCAACCTTTAAGTCTGGTAGACCTACAACTACCTTGATTACATGAGGTAGTGCCTTGTAGTTAATGTGAGCAAGTCTCCTATGCCATAGCTCATTTGGGCTAGTGACTTCATGTACAAGGGCAACTTCTGGATGACCCTTGAGCTTGTACAAACCTCCTTCCTCTTCACCAATTACAATTGCATCCTTAATAGATTTACCTTTGGGCCACATTAATACTTGTCCATCAATGAATGCAACTCTATAGCCTTTCTTGTCCAATGTTGAGATGGAAAGCAAGTTCTTCTTTAATCCTGGAACATACAAAACTTCCTTCATCTTCATGGGGGTTCCAGAATCAAGTTTGTAGTTTGCTTCACCAATTCCCTTGATGGGATATTGATAGTTATCTCCTAGAGATACCTTTTGTGGGTAGGTCTTTTCTTCAAGTTTTGATAGAGTCTTATTTTGTCCTATCATGTGCTTTGAAGCACCACTATCGATAACCCATGTACCTTCTCCAGGTGTTATAGATCCAGAGAGTGCGGAGAATAGAACATACTCTTCTGCATCTTCTTCTTCACTTCTTCTAGATATTTTCTTGAAGAAGGTCCTTTCTTCATCTTCTTCTTCTCTTCTAGGTCTTTTCTTGTGAGGCCTTTCTTCCTCTTCAACTTCTTCTTCACTATCATCTTCTGCAAGATGTGCTTGATGTCTTTTGTGGTGAGTACCCTTTTTCTTCTTCAGAGGACAGTCCTTAGCAATGTGTCCTATTTTGTGACAAGTAAAACATTGGAATGAGGAGTAATCTCTTCTTTGATTAGATCCTCTTTTCTTTTGAAATCTTTGTGGAGGATGAGACTCCTTGTGACTATCCTTCTTAAAGTAGGATTGATTCCTTCTTATCTTGGTGTGGGTGGCCAAGGCTTGGTCATCTTCCTTGAGCAATGCTTCTCTGTTGGCAACCCTGGCTTCCTCTTGAATGCAATCCTCGCAAACCACATCAAACTTCATACTTTCTTTTCTGGCACACATGGTTTGGATGAATGACTCCCACGGTCTAGTGAGACCATTTAGAGCAGTCATGGCTAGTTCATCTTTATCAAGAGTATCTCCAATAGCATCTAGTTGTTCTTTGAACTGAGAAACCCTTGAGAAATAGTCTTGAATAGATTCTCCTTTATTCATCTTGGTGTTCTTCAATTGAGATCTCGGGTTCATCTTCTTGTTGATGTTTTTTCCCTCATACATTCTGGAGAGAGAATCATACATTTCCTTTGGGGTCTTCTTGGATCCCACTTGGGGAATCAAGTGGTCCTTAATAGAATCATCAATGATTCTCCTTTCCCTAATCAAATCTTTCCTGTACTTCTCTTTAGCTTCATCTTCTGTAGGTTCTGCAATCTCATCTTTGATATAATGGGCAAGATCATTCTCTTCAAGAATGAGACCAATTCTCTATTTCCATGCTCGGAAATTCTCTATACCCTCTATCTTGTCTTCAAGCTTAGTACTTGGGGCCATCTTGCCCAGGGGGTCACTAAAAATTTAAAATTCCAAAAATGAAAAACTGACCTTACTAGGAGATTGGCTTGACTGAGGCAAGGTGACTGATGTACTTACTTTCTAGAAACTTCAATTTTTCAGCCTCCAAACTTGACTAGCAAACTTCGAATCTGCTGTAGAATTCTGGTTCTGGTTTTCTGGTTTTCTCGCACTTTTGTCAAACTAGGGTTTGACTTTCCCGGAGTTCTACCCAACCAAAAAGTTCGATCTAGGGCTCAAAAGATTGGTTGTGAGAAGGGCTATCCATCCATGTAATCAGAATTCAACAATACCAACTTTTTGCAGAAACCCTAATTTTCACCGGAGAGAGAGATAGAGATATTTTCACCTTGTGAAAGATGTCCTATTCAGGATAGCTCTGATACCATGTTAAATTCTAGCATTAATGCACAAGAAAGATCACTGAAAGAAACACAATCACAAGATAGACCCAGATATACCCTGGGAAACCCTCATGGGGTAGAAAACCCAGCAAAACTTTCCTCAATATAGATAATCAACCCAATACAAGATAGTAGACCACAACAAGAGCTCCTTCTTCTCCTATGCAGAATTCTCTCTCTCCTATGCGCACAACAGAAGTGTGAGAACAAGTGAGTTAAGTGAGTAACAACCTCCTCTACTTATACTTGTTTTCCAACTGACTTTTTACCCTATGAAGCGGACTTGTCAAATTGAGTCTAATAACCTCTGATAAAATAACTTCGGGCTGATCCCCACATAGGAGATATAATAACCCTAGTTCCCATAATCCAATGGAGGAATAAACATTTCCAGATGTACAATAGAGTCCCGTCAGAGTAATAAAACATCTCCGAAATAATACAAATATAATATTCTTTGAAGTTACAATATTTCAACATTTATGGAAAAGTTGGTGGAAAAGGTTTCGGAAAAACTCGCACAACTTTTCCGAAAGATAGGGGAGCTTTGAAACCGAGCAAGGTGATCTGCCACTTTGGAAGGACTTGGCGATATCCTCCGCCGTTGCGGGAAATATGCGTGAGTTCTTCCGCACGGGCTTTGATTTACACATTTTATTTCATTGCAGTAGGGTTGTCTGAGTTCTTCCACAGTTTCAACGGAACTGGGCGAGTTCTTCCGCAGTTTCAGCGCAAAAGTGTGAGTTTGACTTAGTTAGAAAAAACAAAAAGCAACTTCAAAGGAAGAAAGAGTGAGGCTTTTCTCTAAAATAAACTAAGTAAGGGAAAGGTTTTGATGTCTTTGACTTCTAGGCAAACTTACATTCTCTTAAAAATAAAGGAGGGGCCCCAATGTTTAAAAAAAATTGGGGGGGATGTTGCAGCAACAACAAATGGTGAATCGCTGGCGAACACAGATCTTTGAAACAAACTCGTCTTATGGTCAGAACTTATAGAGTGACGTCTACATTGCAACAAAATGTCTTCATAGTTAAACATCCGAGAATGCAGTGATCACTCTTATCATAATGGTGATGATGGAAAATGCAACTTTGACTCAACCTTCCTTATCACTCTCTAAGGGCCAAAATGTGAGGTTTATTTTAAAAATATGCCTTTCAAAAGCTTACAGTAATAAGACTCCATAGGATTGTAACAATATCTCATAGACATATTTGTTTGTTCCTCATTTCCATGCTATTTGCATCCTTTTGGATGTTTCTTTGATTTATGACTTTTGCCGTTTGAGCCTTCCAGAAATGTATTTCCTCTTCTTTCAGCAATTGATGTGGGTTCTTCAATCCATAATGTCCTTTTGTGTGAGTGAAGGATTCATTTTATTTTCATGCTTCATGGATGGAGAAGAACCTTTGTTGGGATGGTTTATTTGAGAAGCTTATTTGACTTGAACATTTCTTTGTTTCCTCAACCATGCTTTAATTGAGGCGAGAATTTTTGGAAACCACACTCTTTGATATAAGCCTTTTGGCTTTTACTTACAGCATGGGATCATTTTAAATACCATATGTCTGTGAGACATGCTTCCTCTCTGTGGGTCCATCATATTGAACTTCCTAAGGCAGTCATTATTGTTAGAGTGAATGGGGCCCTAAGATAGTTAGAAGGAAAATCTAAATCTTAGTTATTTGACAGGGGTTACGTGGACCAAGCAGAAAAAGGATCTTTGCATTCCATGAAACCAGTCAGTGAAAACAAAGACACACATATATATTCCCTTTATCAGTGAGCTTCTTCATGACCTCCCCTTTTGAGTTTTGCCTGGAGTCTCATCTCTTAGCTACGCCAAAATTTGAGCTTAGCTTTATTTAAACAAAGGACTCGAACAAAAGGGAAAAAAGAAAACAAGAGAAAACAAATCAAGCTAACTAGCAGACTAAAATGTTATCAAAAGTAATTAAAATGAAACAAACCAGAAAATAAAAGACAGTGTTTTATTTATGTACGAGTCCACCTAGGACTTATGTGAAGTATTGTTTCAAAGTGAGGCCATTGAGAGGGAGATTTACTTCTTCCCCTTGCAGATCTTTCAATTTATAGGTAGACGGGCCAAGCCATAAATGTTGAAATTTTGTGTGCATTCCCTTACCTTCATGCTTGTGATCCCATTTCAGAACTAAGTCACCTACTTCGAAATTTCATTTACTAGATTTCTTCTGATCAAACCATCTTTTGACTATGTCTTGGTGGTGATGGAATTGGTATTTGGATTTCTGCCTTGACTCTTCAAGTTTTAGCAGGGTATCGATTATGTATTGTAAGGCTTGACTGCTAGAACCTCGAGATGCTTGGGCCAATTGTGAGGATGGGAGTAGAATATTCAGAGGAAGGATGGCTTCTTTTCCATTTACTAGGGTGAATGGGGAGACCCCTAATGAATTCTTGGGAGTGACTTTGTCTGCCCATAAGGTTTTTGGGAGGGCTATGTCACAGCTTCTCTGATTTTCAATCATAGTTTTCTTAAGGATTCAGATGATATTTTTATTGGTAGACTCAACTAATCCATTTCCATGGGGATAGTAATTGGATGAATAATGTAGTTTAATTCCTTTCTCATACATGAATTCATTAACCTTAATTGATGAAAAATAAAGTGCATTATCAAAGACTAGGGAAATTGGAACCCCAAACCTAGTTATGATGTTTTCCTCCAGGAAGTTGATGGCTGCATCGTCATTGACTTTACGCAACGGAACGGCCTCAACCCATCTTGTAACATAATCTGTAGCTGTTAGAATATATTGGTGTTGCAGCAAGGAGTTTGGATTTATTTCACCAATAATATCTATGCCCCATTGCTCGAATGGTTCAGAGATGATAACTGGCTGCAAAGGTCCTGCTGCTTTTGGTAATTTTTCGGCACTTATTTGGTATACATCACAATTTCTGGCATAAGCGTGAGCATCCTTGAAAAGAGTGGGCCAATAGTATCCAGCTTTGAGAATATTGTGGGCTGTAGTTTATCCAGAGTAATGTCCCCCAATAGGGCCATCATGTAATTCTTTAACCATGTTACTTGCATCTTGTTTCTCCAAACATCTGAGAAAAATACCATCATAATTCTTCCTAAATATTACTCCTTCAATGATTTGGTATGCTGATGATTTAAGACGAAGTGCTCTTCTTTGCTTCGAACACCAATGTTCCAGCAAATAACTTGACTGTAGATAATGCACTAGGTCCCTGTAACAAGACTCAGGAGCTGTAAAAATTGGACATACATCGATCATGTTCAGCTCGGCTTCGTTCCTCCAATCTAGCTCTTCATCAGCTTGATTTTCAGTAAGCAGCTTGCATAAGCATTGTCCTTTAATAATAGTGGCAGGTTCGAATTCCAAATCATACTCCTTAAGAGTAGTGACCCAGTTTCCTCTCCTTTCTCCTAATTCTTTCTGAACAAAAAGAGATTTGACAGCGGGATGAGGAACTATGACTTTAGTTCTACTTTTTAGAATATATGGCTTGAACTGCTTTACCACTTTGAAAACTGCATATGCTTGCTTATCTACTATGGGGTAGTTCAAATCAGTGCCCTACAGACTAGTGCTCATAAAATAAATTGGGTATTCATATCCTGATTCCGCCTTTTGAGTGAGCACAATTGCGAGAGAGTTATGAGAAGCAAAAGTATACATGATGAAATCTTTTTCAAAATTTGGACTTCTTAAAGAAGGTGCATTAGCTATGGAAACCTTTATTTCTTTAAATGCAACTTTCTCCAAGTCCGTCCATTTGAATTGTACACTCTGCTTTACCATTTGTTGCAAATGTTTAATGATTTGAGCGAAATATGGCACAAACCTTCGAACAAAATTAATGGTGCCCATGAATGATTGCATACATTTTTTTCTACAAGGTATCGGAATCTTGTTGATAGCTTGCACTCTCTCTTTGATATATCAAGATTCCCTCCTTTGAAATGATGTGACCCAAGAGTTTTCCCTCAAGAACAACGAAAACAATTTTCTTAGGGTTTAAAGAGATACCATACTTCTTGTAGCGATCAAAGATTTGCTTTAGGTGAAAAACATGGTCTTGCCTTTTCTTTAAGAAAACTGTCACGCCATGTAAGTAAACCACTACACATTTACCACCAAATCCTATGAAAGCAATGTCCATGGCTCGCTGAAAATTAGCTCCTGCGTTTATCAACCAAAAAGGCATTCTTCTATATGCAAAGGTTCCCCACTTTGTACGAAAAGTGGTTTTGAGTCGGTCTTCTTCCGCTACTAGCACTTGGTTGTAACCGGAGAAACCATCTAGTAGGGAGAACAATTATGATCCTGAAACCATTTGCAAAATTTGCTCCATTGGGGGCACAAGATAGTTGTCTTTATTGGAAGCATTATTTAAGTTCCGGAAATCTACACAAAGACTGATTTCTCCCGATTTCTTCCGCACAGGAACTAAATTAGCCACCCATTCAAAATGTCGAACTTTAAAAATAATATCGGCATCTAACAATTTTTTTAACTCTTTCTGAATTAGGGGCTTGAGTGTTGGATGCATCCTTCTTAATTGTTGCTGAAAAGGTTTGACACCTTCCTTCATTGGTATTATGTGTTGAATTATGTGGGGATCATATGTTTTCAGATCGTCATAGGTTCAAGCAAACACATCTTTATATTGCTGAAACAATTTGATGAATTTACTTCTCTCTCCCGGCATACAACACTTACCAAGATTAATATATCTTGGTTCAGCTTCCATGCCCAAATTTATTAACTCATGCTGCGTGGATGAGCTGTGCGTTTTAGAATTTATAGGTCTTTTGAACTTGCTCTGTAAATAAAATAATGCTTCAAGAGTTCTCATGCCCTTAGGCATGAAGTTTCCCTTTACAACATTTTTATTTTGTAAATCTAAATCATGCCATTCTTCATCTATTCTGGCCTCTTGGAAGACATCTTCATTTGTTAAGAAACCAATAATCTGATCATCACCATCAAACACCCTGAGATTTGTAATATTATCTGGAACAGAGGGCCTGAAAATTAATTCAATAGAGCATTTGTTATTAGTGGGCACTAATCTAGAAGGAGAGGTTGCTAACAAATCAACTACAACATTCTTCAACCTAGGAACAAAATTAATGTTGAAAGCATCAAAACATGAAATCAGATCCCAAACCTCAGCTTGATAACCCTTTAAGTGCGGTGAAAGGAAATGAATTGTATTCCTTATTTTCCTGACAACTATTTCTGAATCACCAAAGACTTTCAAATTTTTTACATTCAAACCAATGGCTTTTTTTAATCCATGGATCAAAGCTTCATACTCAACAGTATTATTTGTACATTGTAATTCTAATCTACAAGATAAAAAATGTTTATTTCTTTTGGGGTCAATCAAAACACAACCGGCTCTAGATCCTTCTTGAGTTTTGGAGCCATCAAAGTAGAGAGTCCAAAAAGTACTTTCTCCTTTAACTAACTTAGTGTCATTATTATCTAAGTTAGTAACTAAATTTACTATGTTATAATCGATATCATCAGCCCGTAAAAAATGAAGGAGATCGGACTGTCTGTTTGAATCATGACTAACATCTTCCGATTGATAATTTGCGTGTTCGATTTCTAGGAAATAATTTCCCAAAACTAAAGATGGAAAGGTCACAGCTTCATTTTTTCCCTCTAACTGAGTGACATTTTGTTTCATGTGAGGTTCTCTCAGTATTTTGATTTGGTTTTTCTTATTCTGATAAGGTAACCATAGTTGAGACCAATATGTGGTGAAGTAACCGTTTAGTTTCGTCGACCAGTCCCTACTCAAAATTAAACCGTAAGCCTCAAGAATATCGACCACCATTATGTCAATGAACTAGCATACCCTCGGATCAGCTGACAACCTAATGAGTACATCTTTCAATTCACCAATGACTTTGATAGCGGTTCTGTCTAACTATGTGATTTTAGATGAGGACGGGATAGGTTATCCATTAATCCTTTTGGAAAAAGACAAAGGTATGGCATTCCAACTGGCACGAGAGTCTACCAAACTATTATGCACATTATGATTAAATATTTCAAAAGTTAAGAGAAACGACAGAGTATGAGATTTTGATTTCCCACCGATACTAGCTTCATTTATTTATGGGTTTTCTTCAATGTTTCCAGATGGAGTGCTTGTTTGTGGATCAAAGGCTTCCAATAGTTTCTTTCTCTACTGGGGTAAACTACACATATCGAATATCGAGACATTAGCTTTTTCTTTTTTAATATCCTCAACTATGTCATAGCCCATGTCACATTATTTCGAAACTTTGGGTTGATTTTATATTTTGTTTTGAAGAAGCATTTGGTTGTTTGGGTATTTCTACGTTTGATTCCTTTGTCACTGTGGGGTTTACTGCCATAATTGTCTTAGGCTAGGGTGGGATGACAGTTATGTCCCGTTTTGGTATTTGATTTGCAGATTTAGCTTTAGGCACATCTATTGTTTGATCAAGCATCGGGCCTTTACTTCTAGTAGTAATAGTAATAGATGTTACTTGTAATTTGTCAACAAGATCTTCAAAATATGGTTCTTGGGTAGGAGTCCAGTCCCAAAGGATCATCGTGGTGTCTAGAGTGGATTCTTCTTGCTCAGGAATTTGTTCTTGCTGACGGTTTGTTTGCTCAGGAATTTTTGCATATAACATTTGATTCATTACCAAATTCATTGAGTTAATCCATTGTGGACAATGTTTTTCTGAGTGTTGTTCTTGATGAAAGGTATAGAAGTGGTCCATGCCTATCTCATTTAAGTTTAGAACAACAAAATTATTTACCGGTGGGGTTGGCTATGCATTTTCTTCTCTTTGCTTATAGAATGGCTTGAAAGGTGGCTTTGAAGAGCTAGCTGCCTTATCTTTCTCTAGATCTATAATTTTATTGGAGAGTTTTTGCATCATTTTTATAACATTTTTTAAATCAGTCGTGGGTTCATCTTTATCCCTAGTTAACGAAAAAGGTTTCTTAATGGCTGTTGGCTTTGCTTCGAGATCGAGGGCATGCTTGGCAATATTGTCAGCCTCTTCTTCTACCTTCTTGGCTTCTTCAAAGTTTTCCATCAAGCTAGTTTTCTTTGTTCTTTTGACAAACATTGCTAAAGGGGGTTTAAGAGCTATTGTATAATATTCTACCAAACATTCTTCAGTGGGCTTTGTTGCATCACTAAATTTATTTAACAATGTCATAAATCTTTGATTAAACTCTTGAACTTTCTCATTTTTTTCCATTCTCATGGAAAGCAATTCTTTCATAAGAGTAGCTATTGTCTTTTGATTTCCATACTTCTTTAAAAAACATTTTTACAAATATTCCCAACTCACTATCGAGCTAGCTTGTAGGCTAAAGTACCAGGAAGATACTTTTGGTTCGAAAGTATAAGGAAAAAGGCGACAGACTACATCTTCATGTTCTACACTAAGAAGACTCGGAGCTAAATAAAAACTTTTAAGATGGTCTTCGGTAGAAATTCCTTTCCCAAGATAGTCCTTAGGCAAAACCTTTTCTGGGTTTTTGGGCAAATCATGGAATGGCCTAACTAAATTCAATGCACTTGTCACTCTCCATGAAGGCACAACCATGACCCTTGGTGGAGAACATGGTGGTGTGTGCGGCGGTGAATTATGAGGAGTATGCCTTGGGGTATGTGGTTGTTCTTGATTTGTGGGAGTTTCGGGTCGGACCTCATCAAAAGGTTCAGTGATTTCTTCTAGGGATAGATCCAATAATTCTTCTAGACTCTGAACTAGAATGGAGTCTTTAGTGCATTGAGGGTTTTTTCTAGGAGCTCTTATTCTGGGCAAGAAAGGAACAATAGTTAATCCTACTAGACTTCTAACATAGGAACGGGTATGTCTACTGAAGCGGTTTACTTCTTCAAAAGGGACATCATACAATGTTACTTGTTGTTTTGTCTCAGAATTAAGGTTTTCTTGATTTCTCGATTCCACATCTGAAATGTCTGGGATAACTGTTTTGGATGGGTCTTCAGTGCAAAAATTTCTAACAAAAGGATCTCTTCTGCCAGCCATGCACTGGTGGCCCTCCTTCTCACACAAAAAACTGTTGATGCCTCGAAAATCGTAGCATCAATCAACAAGGGATTCTCCCCAGTGAGTAAGCCCAATTAGATTGCTCACCATTTGGTGTGGGGAATCCGTCCGTCTAACAAATCTGGCTACCGTGTAAGATTGTAAAGATTTGTTTTGCTTTCACCAGTTGCGGCCCGGTCCAACGTTTATGAATTTTATATTAAAGGATGATATGCAAGTGGTCTAAAATAAATGCATGCAATAAAACAAATCTAATCTAAATTTATCTAAGCTAATTTAACCTATCCTTGCAAGGAGCAAATCGAGGGTATGAGCAATATATTTAAAGAAAGATCTAAAGATTTAACAGATAGCCATTTAGTCAAATAAATGGATTTCCAGCGTAATATGAATGATATCAAATATAACTCTGATTTAATTAAGACATTCCATTACTCATATTGGATGGAAATTTTGCGAAAGAAATAAAATCATTCATAGCATAGAATTAGTTCACAAAAGCTAGGAAAGATCTCACTAAATGTATATGAAAAATGCAAAACTAGTTCAGCCATCATTCATCACAATTCCAAGCAAAAATGCTACACCATCTTCCATAGGCCAAAACGATTTCTTAATTCATGTAGCATAAATAGTTCATGTACACGAGAAGAATCTCCTTTCACCCGCCCAAAATTCCTTTCTATTCTCCCCTAATCATCTATACATAGCGTTACAAAGTGCTCCAAGAACTGCCACCTATCCCTTAACTCCCAAGATTCTTTTAATTTGTCTTGTAGTGCCCAATTTACAAAAAGAGTAAAAATCCCAAAAATAGTAAGAGCGGGGGACGAGAAGTAAAATCTAGATGTCCTTTTAATAATAGACAAAAAGAAAAAGAGAGTCTTAATTGTCAAATACAACAAAGATAGATTATCATTGGGCTGGCGCCCTTGCTTCCTCGAGAGCTCTTGCTATAGCTGGTGTCTCTGCTGGAACTTGTGCCACTGGTGCTGGTGATACTTCTACTGAAACTGATGTCCCTGCTACTATTGCTGGTACTTGGTGTGATTCTACTGCTATCGCCCTGTCTGCTCATTCTATATAATTTACCTAGAGACCGGTTTCTCTGATGACACTTGTTGTTCCAGAAATATACCCTATAGCGAGAAGAGGGACACTACCAACTTCTGGGGTGACAGGTAAATACATTAATCATATCACATAGGCTTCTACAAAAGGAAAGAGATCAAGGTTCTTGAAGGCATACCTTATTAACAAAGTTCGATCCTAGCTTTTGCTTACTCCGTCGATCGATCCTCCACTTGAACTTCTGTTTGAGTTACCTGCAATACACTAGATACCTTTCTCAGTGTATCTTGACTGATATAACAATGATGAAATTGAAATAAAATTTAGAGATCAAATACAATCAAGCATTTAATCCAAACAAATATGCAATCCATTAGACATTTGATTGGGACGGGAAGGGTATTTCAACCTTTATTCTCAAAATCAAATAATCAGTACAATTATACCTGATCATTCAGAGTGCTTGTACAACCGGATCTTGGGCTCCTACTCTTCACACTAACTTTGGAATTCCTCTAGCGTAACAACCCTTAATGCATAGTTTCTCCTCCTAGGTCATTATGACCATTATGAGTCTAGTCTCTCTCTTCCAGTCCCCTTGTATTTATGGGACAAGTTAGGTAGTTTGGATCGAGAGGTAGTTTGATTGGGAGGTCGGGGAAGTTGCAAAACCTACTTCAACTAATCCCAATTCGTCAAATTAATATATTTTTGATTACTTTTTAAGGTGTACGCTAGTTTTCTTAAGTGGAGTAGCGTTGAATATGCAACTTTCCTGCTTTACAACCAGCATTTGCAAGAGTTTTTGACCTATATGCTAGTATACTGAAGCAAAGTACAGTATTTCAGCAAGTAAATGCAGTCTATTGAAGTAGAATAGAGTATTTTAGTAAGTGAATGCTACTATCATGCTTATAGGGTAGCATTTTTCTCAAAAAGTGGGTAGAATGAGTGTTTTGTCAGCTACAATGGGGTAAGTCTAGTCCATACATCATCTAGCATAATCATGCTCTTCAATCCAAATTGTCCTTTTGTGTGATCAACAACTAGATTTGATCATGGACGGAGAAGTGCAAATTTGACCTATAACAGAGGCCCCCTAATGTGTGAGGTCAGAGGGAAGCGATGTCCGAAATACATTATAATTCCAAGTCAGCATAGGAGCAGGAAGCTGCAGAACCAAGTCACAAAAGTACTTGAAATAATGATGAAGGTTAGTGAGCAATGAGTTGATGTCGATGAGAAGAAGTCCGTTGGAAGGGAGGCCTTAAGGCATCCTCCATCATCCAACACAAGAAACACTCAAATGGTATGAGCTAATGTGGAGTAGTACAAGTAACAAGACTGACACTAGGATGGCCGACACATGAGGTCAAGGTAAACTACAGAATGGTTGACACAGGCTGTATCCTTGAACCGTGAGCATGACAGAAAGTGACTTAGGCAGTTTTCAACATGATGGGGGAGTGATATAAGCCTACAATGTAGGAGACATTAGCATACCCTCCATATGGTTGGAAGAATAACCAATTAGGGGAGTAAACAACTCAGAGATCAGGTTCACCCTAAGGTCAAAAACTAAAGCCAACTGAAATGATAGACTCAAATAGGTGTTGTGTTGAAGGATAGGACTGACTGAACTGCCTTTGAAACTGTAAGATGTAATATACCATTCTTATCCCTTATTCTTTTTAGATAAATGAATACCTTTCTTGTCGTTTTAATGAGTCCAAGAAAGAATGAAAACTCAATAGATCCAACCATGTAGAGAATTTAACGAGCCCATGGGAGGAAGACTCAAGACCTTCTTCATTGTTTACAGAGTTCAAAGAAGAGATAAAAGAATACTCTATAATACTGATCTCTGAATTTTAATATCAAGCCAAGATCTGTTCTTGCTCGCCGGTGTTTTCAATTTTAAGGAGTCTGAAAAACTTAAACAATAACTCCATTCAAGTACTCGTGGATTTTAATATCGAGCCGAGATCTGTTCTTGCTCACCAGTGTTTTCAATATTAAGGAGTCTGAAAAACTTAAACAATAACTCCATACACCTACTCGTGGATTTCACATCGAGCCCAAGTAGGTGAGTGCTCGCTTGGTGTTTTCATATTTAGAGAGCCTGAAAACCCTAAAGAAGGCTTCGAAAGGTCCTTTTTCATAAAGTTAGTCTCCTCCCCCGAAAAAGTGTAAAACAATGGAAGAAGAACTCTTCTAGCCACGGATGACTAGATTATTCCTTTTTCGTAAGTAATCAACAAAAGTCCGTAAAAGGGTTAAACTTATAGTTAAGCAGATGGGACTTCAATTCCTTTAATGAGCTTGAAAACGACAAGTTTGCTCGGCAATCTTGTCATATTTAAAGAGTCTAACAAGATCTTAGAGAGAACTCCATAAAAATATTTTTCCTAAAATTTTAATGAGCCCGAAAAAGTAAACTCGTGACCTCCTTACTGTTTTTAACGAGCTCAAAGGAGATACAGAAAAATGCTCATAAATTCCTTACTGTTTTTAACAAGCTTGAAGTGAACGTGGAAGAAATGCTCGTAGCCTTCTTACTGTTTTTAACGAGCTCAAAGTGAAGGTGGAAGAATGCTCGGAACTTCGTTACTATTTTTAATGAGCTCGAAGGAAAGGTGGAAGATTGCTTGTCAGGTGAATCAAATGTCCAAATGAATGGCAGACCAGATTATAGACTCTAAAAAAACTTCTTCAGATGGAAGTATATCATCCCAAATAGAATGCATGTCTAAACATTAAGATGGAGTCATCACCTGGTCAATTGTCGGGACATAGTCCCGAGAAGGTAAGCATGAATTCAGAGGTTTCTTCTTAGTAGCAATTGGACACAAGGAACAATATGCCACATAATTTGATTGTGACATAGTAGTGCCTACTAATGGAGGACATACCTGGTCTATAGTTTGGTAATAAGAGGGATCGACAAATGTAAGTTGATCGATGGTGACAATGCTTTTGTTGTGAGGAAAATGCATCACACTAAAGAGCGTAGACACCACATCCTGCATAGTATGTAAGTAGTCATGCCCGAGGATCATATCAAAATCCATAGGGTCCTTTAAAAACATAAAATCAACTAAGATTTTTTTTCCACCCAAAGTAACGGGTACTTGAGGGAGGAATCCCAATGGTTCACTAGGTCTTATGTCGAAGGTCAACGGCCAATTAACAGCTGTAACAAGGTTAGGGAAACCTAAATCTCTCCAAGCAAAAGGGGATAAGATACTAACAGAGGATCCTTCATCTACAACACATCGTTGTACCACATGGTTGCTGATATAAACCTTTATCTGGAAAGGTGTAGCAGAAGGAAGGTGAAGACCAATTAGGCTATTCCAATCAAAGGAAATTATCCCAGATCTTGGTAGGGGTTCACTCGGCACAGATGTAGTGCCCCCATTTTCAGAGACATACGAACTGGTAACTCAAAAGACTTCAGTGACAAGTGCATTAGTTTCAGAAGGACTGATGGGATCGGTCGAAGATTGCATCGATTCGATCACTTCACTCTCCAAAGGAAGAGTGGGGTTGATCAAAGATTGCATTGGTTCAACCACTTCACTCTCCGAAGGGAGAGTGGGGTTGACTAAATATTGCATTGGTTCAACCACTTTATCAACCAAAGGTTGATAACGCTGTTGGGAATCTATAGACAATTCAGGAGCAGAGGATCCTTCAGACATGGACCACACTCTCCACACCTCTGCAATAGTAGGGCACCAATGAGTAAGGTGATCTCCCTTCCAAATTTTACAAGGGAACTTTGGCTTGCGTCCTATAATCTTAGACTCCATAACAACAATAGTACTCTCAACATGACTAGAATTGGCTCACAGCTTGCCCCCAGCATGACTTGCATTGGCTGGTTGCTCAGAAGCAGAAGACTTTTGAACTATGGACCACACTCTTTGCACCTCTGGAATAGTAGGGCATTGGTGATTAAGGTGGTCTCCCTCACAAAACTTACAAGGGAACTTAAGCTCATGTTTTTTAGGTTTGTCGATAATGTCAATGTTCTCAGCATGACTTGCAGTGGCCGATTCAGTGTCTCTAGTATGACTCACAGGAACTGGTGACTTGTCATTAATATGACCAGCAATGATCAATGACATGTCCTCAACATGAGAAACAGCGGTTCAAGACATACTTTCAGTATGATTTGCAGTGACTGAAATTTTACTCCCATCATGAAATCTAGAGGCTGGGTACGTACCCCCAGCATGACCTCTAGAGGCTGGATGACTGCCCCCTTGCTTTTGTATCTTCTTCTATTCTTCCTTAGCCTATTCCTTTTAGACTGTTGGTTACTAGTATTACTACTTTCACCACATGAGGTACAAGGAGGAGGAGAATATGCTACTGGCGAAGCGGGCTTAGGGTTCTAATGCTCTTGATGTGAAGTGCTTACTTGAGAAGCATCAGGAGCATGCAAGGCATTCGAAGTGGAAAAAAACCAAACTGGTATCCCAATAGTGAATCCCGGAAGATTGAAGGTAGCCATTAAGGGAGTACCAATGTTCCTAATGAATGGAAAATCACAAGGATCCCCTTGAATATGGGTCCCTTGATTGGTGCTCACCAGGATGGTATCCATAGTTCCGACTCAATGCTATGAACATAAAATAAGATAATAATTAAATAATTAGTAATTAGGTTAACTAAAGTTAGGTTATGAAATGAGGCGTCTCCTCAACATCAAATGCCCGAGCCATATTTAAGGCAACGCCATCATTGTAACATATCATCTTTTTTCTATCATCTATCAATATATTATTATCTTTTATCTCAAATATGGAAGGTGGATTTGCTTCTTAACCTAGTGAATGGATACGCTCAGTGCATTTGGTATTAGAGCCGGATTTGGCTCCTTCGACCTAAGCTCGGATTCGGCTCAAAATTAGAGCAGACTCGCTCCTCCTTAGGTAAGCTTGGACTCGGCTCATTCCTCCGTTCCGCTGCATTCAACTTACTTCGGCTCATCAACTGCTCACATCATCCCACTCACACTACTCCAATTCTACCATATCCGCCACCGCTCATCTCTCCCACCTTGATTCTCCATCTCCACATACACCTATCTTCCCATCACGCACCTGCACTGCTTACTCTCCTTCCCCCAAACTGCACAATCGCATTCACCTCTACGCAAGCCATCATTGCCTCTAGAAATAGTGACACCCTACACCTCCACCTTCTCTTCCTCCACTCATGCTACCTACACGCTCCTTCCCCATGCTTGGCTCCATCCTGCATGCTCCTTCCCCACGCTCCCCCTCCACAGTCCTGCGTCCACTCTCCATCTCTGCCAACCACCCCCGCTACCTCCCCTCCATCCTCCTCACTCCTCTCATCCCTCATAGCCACCCAGTTGCTCCCCCTTCAATCTCCTCTGTGCTCTCCCTCTGATCTCTCATGCTCCTCGCTGCCATACACCTGCTCCCTCAAACCCGTGTCAGTTTCCCTCACTCTCGACTCGCGTCCTTTGAATCCTCCACCTCATTTCGTGCACCCTCTCATATCTCCATTACATGCCTCCTTACCCTCCCATCATCTCATCCTCCCTGGATGATCCCTCTACCAACTCCCTCCTCCACTGCCAGCACTTCTCCCTCCCCGCGCTCCACACTGCTCCCTTTTCCTGCATCCATGACGTTCCTCTCCCCTCCGTACCCTGCAACCTCCAACCCCTAACACCGCTACTACTCCTCGCTGCTCTCTCCTTCATTCACAGCACCCATACCTCCTCTCCTCTTGCTACACCTGCCACCACCTCTTCCTACATCGCCCTCCCACCTGCCATCTCCATCACGGCCGTTCTCCATCCCCATGGCCTTCACACCCACCATAAAAAAAACCGCATATATTAAAATTATTATAATATATTATTACAATAGTTTAAGTATTTGATTTAAAATAATAATAATAATATTTTATTATTATTATACTAGATCATATTTCAAAAACAAAATATTAATAATAATATTATTATTAAATTTTTAATAATAATTATTGTTATAAAAAAAAAAATCAATTCTTTTGAAATAAGAATTGTTTGGAGAAACAAAGCAAATTCAAGCCAAAGAAGGCTCGTCAAGAAGATCATTCCACCGTCGAAGAAGACAGAAACCATGGAAGACGATTTGTGAGAAAAATTAGAAGCCACGTTAAAACGTTATCGAAAAGACAATGAAGAATTGCGCGACATAAATAATAGTTCATAAATAAGAATTGAATTACAAGAAAGGTACAATGAAATAAAAATCTCTGACCAGGAAAGGCGTATAGAAAAATTGTATGTGCAGATTGATGAATTAAAAGCCGAAAATAAATTCAATGAGAGGTTAGGAAATCAAGATATAAAGAAGGAAATAAATAATTACGAAGCAGAAATAATACGCTTGAACAAAATCGTTCGCGACAAAGATGAAGAACTAATGCAGTTACGACATAAATTAGAAATTCAAGAATCAGAGGTCAGCCAGTGTTGACAACAGATAAAAGTTCTTCAACAACAAAATGACGACTATAAAAAGACACATAAGTCAGAGATCGCGAAGAGTAATAAAGCATTATCCAACAATGCTGAAGAAATTTTTAGACTAAGAAGTCATAACAAGATACTAGTCACAAAAATTAAGAAGTTGAAAAATAGCCGGAAGATAGAACAATCTATGGACGACATTGAAGGGAAACTTCTAGACAAGTAGGAAGAAAATAGTTGTATCAGAAGTCATAATGAAGATCTTAAGGAACAACTTAAGACATCTGAAGATGACAGAAAATTGCAAGTCGAATTGATTAAGAAGTTTCAAAATGATAATAGGCAGTTAGAAAACAAGTTGGAAAAGATACAGAACAAAAACTTAAATCCTCAAGAGACGAAAATACAACTTCCAACTCAGATCAATGCTCTAAAGGTGACATTCGTAAACGAAAATGATATCGTGAAAGTTCCCTATCGACACCCCAACCATAAAAACCGATATTTGAAAAATGGGAAATGTCGAAAGATAATGGTACTAATGTGATCAAATCTCTTGACGACACATCAGTAGGGAATCCCATCAGTCCACAACAAATCAATTTGGGATGGATTGATCTGTCGACATATCAGAAGTTATGTTCGACTCTTAGAAATTCGTATCGACATGTTTTGTCATCTACAACACCACATAAAATGATGCAGAAACATTATAAGGCTTTGAGGACAAAGCCTTTCTAAGAGAGTGGCAATGCTATGAACATAAAATAATAAAATAATAAAATAATTAATAATTAGGTTAACTAAAGTTAGGTTATGAAATGAGGCGTCTCCTCAACATCAAATGCTTGAGCCATATTTAAGGCAGGGCCATCATTGTAACATATCATCTTTTTTCTATCATCTATCAATATATTATTATCTTTTATCTCAAATATGGAAGGCAGATTCGCTTCTTAACCTAGTGAATGGATACGTTCACTGCACTCAATGGGCTAGAAATATCTAAGGCCAACTAAGGGCGAGAGGAACAAAGAGCACGACACTACAAAATCCTAAGTATCCAAAACCAGGAAAACAAGGATGGTGAACACTCTCAATAGAAAGTATGGGATGATCAGGGCCCAGAACAAGCTAGTAGAGCATGGAAGAATAGTTATACGGCATCCAGTTTAGGTCCTCTAGGTGCAAGCGCTTGAATCAATAAACTGCCCTCTTAGGATTACTAAAAAGGGTTACCTTCTGTATGTGTCCTAGGTACAATGAAAATATCCTTTCACCGCCACCTGTGTAAGAAGCCCTAAAGTCAAGATACTAAGGATACCATTAACACAAAAGAAGCTCGGGGGATAGTCGTAGGTCCGACTAGAATGCATGGGAAGGGTAGATAATCCTGAAATCCAAAAGGATCCCCGTACATGAACCAGCCTTGGTGTATGCTCCGAATGAAAAGTGAAGGGGTATCCTCACTATTTCACCTTCGCAAGACCTCGTGCTTAACTCCGGTTTCAGTGGAGCTTCCAGAACAACTTTTATGTCAATGGGTTTACCTAGAAATATTCTGACTAAGATTATTGAGTAATGAAAATGGTTTCTGATAGTTAAAGTGTCTTCTAATCTGAAACTCTAGCCTAAGCTAGTTGGTGTAGTGACATCCCTAGAAAGAAAATTTACTAATAAATTTTATTAATTATTCTTTTTAAGGGTTGTTCTTTACTCAAAGGTTGCAGTGCATTGTGTGGCGTGGTTGTGACAACAAGTAAAGTGCGTAAATGAAACAACTTTCAAAACAACAAAAGACTCTTTTTGTTTTTCCGTTTATGCTCTTTCCAAAATGAAAACTAAGCAAACCTAAAACAAATCTCTTTTTCTTTTCTTTTCAAATTCAAAACAAAGTAAACTACGCTACTTTGAAATGATTATAAGTCTTACTACTTAAAACTACCAAACTCATTTTTTTCTTTTTCTGATATACGTAAAAGAAAAAGAACTCGAAAATGGAAGCAAGTAAGACCTAAAAAACCAATGTAAGTAAGGAAAAGCAACTCTAAGGATCACAAAAATCAACTTTATGTCTTGAAAAAGACTTGTCCTACAAAGTTTTTAAAGGGAAAAACCTTGGGCTTAGAAGACAAAGAGGAAAGAAAAGAAGGATAAGAGATGCTTTAAAATGGAAAGGAAAACTGCGAAGGTTGCTCCAAAGCATCAAGAACCCTAAGAAAGCACTAAGCCAAGAAAACGGTAGGAAAGCGAACCAAATATGGCCTTACAACCACAAAGACTCGAATGGAATCAAACTAAAAGACTTCAACTTACTTGAAACTGAAACTGACAAAGCAATCAGGAAGTTTCTAGACTCAAAGGCCTTTGAAAACACCCTAAGGATTCTAACTTGGGGTTAAACCCTAAATCAAAGTCCAAGACACCGTCAAAGAATGCTTAGTGTTGCAACAAACAACAAATGTTGTAAACAAAGGTTTTTATACCTACAACAAGCAACTAAGGGACCAACATGTATCTATGTTCAACAAGGAACAAGGCATGGTTTCCAAAAAGAGTCACAAACAACAAGACACCTCAAAAGTACTCAAGTAAGAAAAAGATGACCTAAGGGACTTAGGAGAGGCAAAAAAGACTCAACAAAGGCATAAGGACTTCAAGGATTATTTAAGAAGACAAGGAAAGAGGCTGGAAATCAAACCAAACAAGTGGAAATCCAATCCCAAAAGCAAATAGAGACTTACAGGTAAAAACTCTACTGTGCAGTATACAAACCTACATACACTGGGAGGTGTACCCTACTGTGCAATAGGGAAAGCAACATTTTTCAATAAGTGTATTATACTGTGCAATAGGTAAAGCAACAGTTTTCAGCAGGTGTACGCTACTGTGTCCAAGGGATACCGATGTTTATGCCAGAGAAGGCTTAAAACAAGATTTAAAACTTCAAACTCAGATGAGTCAAGAAATGGAAACATGATACAATAACCTACCAAGCCTCTTAGAGGATCAAAAATATCAAAAGGTACTGGAAGGAAAGTTAAATGAGTCTCCTAGAATAGAAAAAAACCGTTCCCCAACGGATTCGTGAGTCTGTTGTTCGGGAAATCTACCCTATAGCAAGGAGGGGGACACTACCAACTTCTAGGGTGACAGGTAAATACATTAATCATATCACACAGTATTCTACAAAAGGAAAGAGATCAAGGTTCTTGAAGGCATGCCTTATTAACGAAGTTCGATCCTAGCTTTTGCTTGCTCCTTCGATCGATCCTCCACTTGATCTTCCGTTTGACAAACTTTAAATACACTAGATACCTTCCTCAGTGTATCTTGACTGATATAACAATGATGAAATTGAAATACAATTTAGACAACAAATACAATCAAGCATTTAATCCAAACAAGTATGCAATCCATTAGACATTTGATTGGGACGGGAAGGGCATTTCAACCTTTATTGTCAAAAGAAAATAATCAGTACAATTATACCTACTCATTCATAGTGCTTGTGAAACCGGATCCTGGGCTCCTTCTCTTCACAAAAAATTTGGAATTCCTCCAGCGTAACAACCCTTAATGCATAGTTTCTCCTCCTCGGTTATTATGACCATTATGAGTCTAGTCTCTCTAGCTCTTCTATCCCCCTTGTATTTATGGGACAAGGTAGGCAGTTTGGATCGAGAGGTAGTTTGATTGGGAGGTTGGGGGAGTTGCAAAACCAACTTCAACTAATCCCAATTTGTCAAATTAATATATTTTTTATTACTTTTTAAGGTGTACGCTAGTTTTCTTAAGTGGCGTAGGATTCAATACGAAACATTTCTGCTTTACAACCAATGTTTGCAAGAGTTTTTAAGCTGTACACTAGCATATTGAAGCAAAGTATAGTATTTTAGCAGGTAAATGCTAGTCTATTGAAGTAGAGTAGAGTATTTCAGTAAGTGAATGCTACTATCATGCTTATAGGGTAGTGTTTTTCTCAAAAAGTAGGTAGAATGAGAGTTTTGTCAGCTGCAAAGGGGTAAGTCTAGCCCATACATCATCTAGGGTACTCATGCTCTTCAATCCAAGTTGTCCTTTTGTGTGATCAACAGCTAGATGTGATCACGGATGAAGAAGTGCAGATTTGACCTATAATAACACTATTTATAGATAGAGGGAGCGTAAGTTGTAGAGAAACCTCATGCTTGGCGAGATCTTCTTCAAGGTTGATTATCTCTATTGCTACGACTTGGAGGCTCTCTTCAAGAAGATACGTGTGAACATCAGCTTGGCCAATCCACTGGTGAAGTTCTTCTATGGTCAATACATCTATCTTCTTCACATTGTCCATTTCTACATTTAGCCCATCCCTAAACTCAAACAAATGAAGAGCCTTGTCCGGAAAGTCTTCCATATTCTGAGGCATTATCAACTGGCAAATTTCTTGGGTGGTTCGTATTTTAAGATACAAAATTTCACATTGTTCAAGAGTGGCCATGGCTACAACGTTCAGCTTCACTCCACAATCTTTGTAAAAAGCCAAAAGGTGCACATTTGCTTTAAAACCAGAGATGGATTTAAGAGGGAGTCTTGCTGGGAACCCCGAATTTCCTTCTCTCCATACCATGTGTTTCTTAATGTCTTCAATAATGTGTGCATACTTCCTCCTGCGCTTAGTGGCTTCGGCATTAATTTCTTTGGTTCTTGCCATTACTGCTTTCAGCATTCACACTTCTTCCGTTATGAGCTCTTGAATCCTGTGGGTCCTTTTTAATATTTCACAAGCTTGCTCGTGAAAAGGAATTATATCGCCAACCTTGTTGTTCGCGTGTTCTAACTGTTGTTCCAGCAAGTCCCTACCATCTTCCAACTTCTCCATATTCTCTTTCATATCCTCAATCTGCTGAATAGTATCAAACTTTTCAGATTCTAGTTGCAGGTTCTTTCCTTCAAGGTTATTCTTTTATGCTTCCAGGGTTGTTATTTGTATCACCTAAGCTCTCTTTTCAGCTTCAAAATGTTGCAATCTTCTGTTTAGTTCCCCCTTATCTGACATAAGGGTGTCACCTTTCTCAACCATCAAATTTAAATAGTTTTTTTCTTTGACTAGAGTTTCCTGCAAATGATGAGCTCTCCCCTTTTCTAATTCTAACTCATCTGCTAGCATGTCGATATTGTCGGTAGTTGCTTGAATAGAGGCCATAGAAATAGATGCCATGAGTTTGTGCGCATGCTGAGTACCTTGCATGACTATGGTTTCATGTTTGGTAACAATATCTAGTTGAAAAGGTCTCTTCATTCTAGTCACTGTCTCTTTGACAATGGATTTCCTCTTCTTGTTATAAGCAAACCTGTCCCATTGGGACACTATGCTACTCTTTGATGGTGTAAAAGGGAGAAGCGGGAGGTCTCTTATGGGGATGTCCACATCCATGTCTTGGATGTTTGGGCTCTTTGTTTCAACATCCACCTTCAATTTGTTCTCTTATTCCGCTTTCCTTTGTGATTCTTCTTCTACATCCTTTCTCTGAGCTTCCTCTTCTTCCTGTTTGGAAATTCCTTCCAATCTGATTCGTTCTTCCGCTTGAACTCTTCAAGCTTCTTCCTCTGTTGCTTGGACCCTTCGAGCTTCTTATTCTCAAAGTTCATCCTCTTTAGCTTTTTTTTCTTTTTCAACAACTTCTCTTTGGATTCTCTCGTCTTCTCCCTTGAGCCTTTGCTCTTCTCTAGAGAGAGCTTCAACGGCTTCTGCTATTTCCTTTTCTTGATGTTGTTTTGCTTCTTTTACAACACCAGAGCTAGAACTTGCCCCCCTTTTGCTGAGTCGACAAATTTGTAGTTCGGTCATGTTACTGACCCCTGTATACACTTCTTCCTCTTCATCATAATAGTGAGCGTATTCAAAGTGGGCGTGAATCTCCCTGCAATGTTCTCCATCTTTGCCTCACCTATCATTCCTCTGAAAGATCCTTTCCCCGAAGTGAAAATCCTTCAGTTCTGGAATAAAATATTTCGTCGATGCAAATTTTGAAAACTTATAAGCCCCAACATAAAAGGGAAAAGGAGGCAAAGAAGCCTTCTTTCACCTATACAAGTTACCACCAACCCCGTCAAGGAAGACTTGCCTTACTGGTTCTTTGTGGACTATGTAATCATGTGCATATCTGGGTAGGATATATGGGGCTTTAGAGCCTCCATACATCCTTATAAAGGTACCCTCCTTTGAAAAATAGAAGTCACCGTAGTTCTCCATGACCTCCATGGAATTTTCAGATAAACAATTGGGTTCTTCGTTAAACATAAACTCATATAAAGGTATAATGAATTCCTCACAAATAAGTTGGTAGCTCCACCTGTAATTCTGGGCCCAAAGCATTTCGTAGGCAATGAACACTGGGGTGTTGGCTTAGTCCCAAAGGAAGCCCAAATTTGGGAAAGGATGCTTTGACAAAATACAATCTATTAAGTAGGAGGCCATGTAAAATTCTGACTTATTCACCACTCACCCTTCTTGTGCAGTAGTTATAGCTGATGATAGGCTATCTGAGAGAATAATTTCTCAATTAAAAATTGTTCCTTCAAACGCCACATAATGGATGATGGGGACCCATTGGAGCGTAAAAACAGTTCCGTCAGCCATACCAAAGATTATACTCAGCATGAGAGCAATCATCCTAAAAGGAGGCCTCAAGTTTTTGACCTCGTACTCGTCACTATCCTTCCTCCTAATCTGCTTGCCTGTAATTAGCAATTTCCTGGCCATCTCCCAATTATCCATCTTGATTTTCCCAAGCCATTCATTGTTCAGCTGTTTCTACGGACGAGGTAACTTATAAGCCCCTGCTAAGTAGGTTGGATGAATAGATGCAAAGGCTTCCGTTTTGCTGTCTGAAAGGACTCTTGTCTCAGCGTCTGCATTTTGCAGTATCCATCCAATTACTTCTAAACAAGGAAAATTTTTAGGACGCATGGTTGCTTTAGATATGCAGGATTTTTTTTATGTTCTGGTATAGATATCCTTCTTCCAGAAATGCCTCAGGGATGTCCTGGTCTCTCATCATACGGTATACATATCCCCATTTGAATTCTTGATGCATGCCTATAGTACACTTAGAGTCTTCGAATAGAGTTTATTTTCGCATGTCAGCTGGTTTTGGTTCGATTGCCTTCGACTTTCTTCTGCCACCTTTAGGCATTTTGACTTAAAACCTGTCCAAAATCATGCGTAAGTATATAAGATACTTTCTCGACGTAGAAAACCTTTACTAGACTAACATGCTTAATATAACAAATGTCTCTAAGAGATATAACAGTGAGCACAATCATAATGCATTCCCATGATCACAATATGCTTCATAAAAATGGCATGGGAAAAAGTCGTAGCAGGATAGGAGCACAAAAGATCTTCTTGCAAGGGTAGAAGCGACCGACTGTAACTTCACACTGTTAGTGACTTCACTATGAGGAAGAGGTATGCCTTAGACTTTCTTAACAAAATGTGACAGGTGATAAAGGCCCAAGGAACTTTGAACTTCTATTTTCTAATGAAACTAAGCTTGGATGTGTTTAGTTGGATAGAAGCGTGGGTTGGCCTCGGCTGTAATAAGACTGAAAAATACCGTAAAGTCTAAATGGCTGGGTGAAACAAATAGAACCATGACTATGGCATTCACCTCAAAAAGACAAAGAACCAACCATTATAATTCAGGATACAAGGCTTGAAGGGTACCAACCTGATAGATTCTGATCGTATTCGATGATAGTAACACTGTTGTGAAGCTAACAGGCCGGGAGCAGATGCTCGTAGTCTCAAACAGAAACGAAAACAGGCCTCCAACCAATGAAACAATGAAAAAATCAAACGGGTTTCTAACCGTGCTTATGGCGATTTGACACGTGTGAGAAATTAATAGAGTGGTTGAATAATTTAAATGGGGTAATGGTGCGTACGGAAGGGGTCAAATCAACACATTTGGCATTAAGTGTGACCGCCAGAATCGGACAAAATCGGCTAACTCTCCCGACCATTGCGGCAGCATTTCATGAGTTTGTACCACCGTTGTGGGAAGGTTAGTTGAGTTCTTCCACAAATGAAGCTAGGCAGTTCGTCATGGGTAGTGTGTTAAGTCACGGATTGGACGACTTAGCTGACTCCATCCACCATTGTGGAAGACTTAGCTGAGTTCTTCCGCCATTGTGGAAAAGTTGGTGGAAAAGGTTCTAGAAAAACTCACACAACTTTTTCAAAAGATAGGGGAGCTTCGAAACTGAGCAAGGTGATCTGCCACTTCGGAAGGACTTAGCGAGATCCTCCATCGTTGTGGAAGAGATGAGAAAGTTCTTCCGCACCGGATTTGATTTACTCATTTTCTTCCATTGCAGCAGGGTTGTCTGAGTTCTTCCGCAGTTTCGACGGAACTGGGTGAGTTCTTCTGCAGTTTCGACACAACAGTGTGATTTTGACTTAGTTAGAAAAAATAGAAAACAAATTCAAAGGAATAAAGCACGAGGCTTTTCTCTAAAGAAACTAAGTAAGGGAAAGGTTCTGATGTCTTTGACTTCTAGGCAAACTTTCCTTCTCTTAAAAATAAAGGAGGGGCCCCAATGTTTACAAAACATTGGGGGGATATTGTAGCAACAACAAGTTCCTGTGGACGTAGCTCCCATCCTGGGGCTGAACCACATTAAATTCCTATGCTGTGTGATTGTTTACATGTTTGCATCTATTTATTTGCTTACAATGAATGCTTAAGATATTGCTTATCAATTTATGTGTTTACTTTTATATGTATTCGCCATAGGGAATGAGATGGGAGTAATATGTTAAGTATTGCATGTATGGATGAATGCTATATGCATAAGTATTTCTAAGTGTGAATGAATGGATGAGTTAGATGGAGAAATACTTATGTAGGTAGAGCTCGCGTTGTGCGGCTCCCTCGAAGCGCAGCACCCGAAGTGTGCAATATTTTCTGTGTAGTCATATTGTATAAACCATAAGATAAATAAAATAGGACAGTTGATGAATGGATAAACACTAAGTATAGCTTATTGAAGTTGGTGAAGTTTGAAGAGGAAGCGCAGTTATCCGTTGCGATGTCCCGTTGTTGAGTCATTTCTGAACCACATCATCCTTGGATGGACGGGTCGTGCAAGCATATGAGCTTATGGAAGGGCTAACCGCAAAGAAGGTGATCTTCGTGCAGTCCTCAATCCACAACGCAAGCCCCGCAGTGTGCTACTGATTCCACAACACCCCATTACATCACCTCGGGTTAGACCTCAGTCTGATCGCAGACTGTTTTCGAAAGGGCCGGTGAAAAGGGGTTTTATTTGTTCCTTTAACTGCAAAGAACCTAGGTCTTTATAGAAAACCTTAAGACAGTTAAGTAAGCGAACGAATGGTTCCATTTCCACTCTAAGAATCCATGATGAGTTGTCACGCTTGAAATAGTGATGTGCTTAGAAGAAAAGGTCCCGTTGATTGCAAAAATTTGGCATCCAGACAAGAAAGAAATATGGGCTTGGTTTGACAAGACAAAAAGAGACTTCGCGAGGAAGGAAAATAGAAATCTGCATCTCTCTAACATAGATTGGTTGAACAAATACCTATGGAAATATATTCATGAATTTTTTTGGGCATCTTTTGGAAACGATTTGCACTAGTGGTTATAAAGGCTCGCAGAGCACAAGAATTATTTCTCACCAGAAGTACCGATCGAGTGTACTCTAGAGTTCATTGCGAGGCTCAAAGTAGTAGATAGCCCATTTTCGAGAGAAGCCAACTTTTGGGTTGATATTATACTAGAAGGCTTCGTGACAGAGTTCATTGTGGACACCTTGAATTCCTACATCACAGCTGAAGAAGAGTTTTCAAAGGTTTCAGAGTTAAGTACCTAAACAATTTGAGTTTATACATTAAAATGCTTTTAGCTGAAAAAGTTGTTTTAAAAATGCAGTAAAAATTCCTAGAAGTTTTGAATTTGTAATGGTCAATAGAATCTATAGTGATTGTGATGAAGAAACACATAATTTGAGAAGTGACAAAAGATGTAAATCTACCACTAAGAACACTGGACTACGCATATATATTGATTTAAAAACTTAGCCTGATAGCCAAACTTCACCCCTATCTGCTACCTATCAGCCTCTTACACCGCAGAATCCGCCGATTGCAAGTACCACGTCGCCCATCTCTCAGAATTCGTCAGTTCAGAACCCTCATTTTGTTAATATTCCTAATCCTTAGAGCGTTGATACTAGTAACACCGTGTGAGTGAGTACTCCGACCATCCCGACTCAGTTTCCACAACCACGTGATGAGTGCTTAGCAACTCTGATGAACAACGCACTGTGGAGCTTGCGATGTGGATTGAGGGCTGCGCGGAGCTTAACCCCTTCACAATAAATACTTCTCCAAGCTAGATGGCTTGTGGAACTCGTGCATCCAACGACTGTGCAGATCGGCTGAAGTTCGGTAACAGGATAGCGCAATTGACAACCCCGCTTCCTTTCTAGACCTAACTAGCTTCAACAAGCTATACTTGGTGTTTTACCCCTTTATCAGTACTCTTAGGTTATTTGATGGCTTATGCAATATAAAGGAACACAAAATATTGTGCACTTCCGGTACTGCGCACTGTGAGAATCTTATCTACTTAAGTGACTGTCGAACCGATTCATACATTCACAGATTTAGGAGTACTTATGCATCTAGCATTCATCCATACATGTGAACCTTAACATACTATTCCCATATCATTCCTTATGGCGAATACATATAAAATTAAACACATAAAATAATAGCGAGATCTTACAAAACAATTACAACTGCATCGTGGCCTGTCACTTTTCGCTCCTTTAGCCTGCATATCACCATCGACTTAGTGGCCTAGATTCTTAACTGCTTGCCACAACTCTCTTAGACAGGTTGCTTTATTTTACTTCAATATTCTCTTTTCCCAAAATAGGTCGCTCTTCCGGCTCGACCTTCCTCTAAAATATTTACCAAAATAGTTGTCACGCTAGCATTGCACGCTAGCTAAACTGCGCAAAACGGCCCCTTTGATCCGAACTGCACACACCCGAAAACTGTGCCATCTGACTACGCGGCTTGCATTGCGCAATTCACAAAACTATATGTCAGCAAAATCAAGCCCACTTGGGCCACACCCAACAGGCCCCTAACACTTACCTGTGGATCATCCCCAATCCACTCCCATCAACCGACTTCTCCTGGATATTTGCGGTGGTGCTAAGCTTGGTGGTGAAGTTGTTCAAGGTAACGACGATCTCCTCAACAATTTCCTTCTCCTTCTTCTCAAAATTTTTAATGGTTTCCAGCTGCGCCTGTGAAACCTTTTCCTTAGCTTGTTCTTTAATTGTGCCTTCGGCTGTTTCAAGTTCTACAAACTTATCATCAAACTGTTGTATTAGCCGAAGTCCTTCTTCCTCTATGTTCTCCAGTTTTGTACAAGTGACTGCTTCCTTTTCCCTTAACGCCTTCAGCTGTGTCTGGAGATTCTTGACTTCGTTAAACTTTGGCAGCTTTTGCTATGGCTGTGTCTGATGCAGGTCTTCTTTAATCTTCTAAAGTTCTGGATGTTTGTTCAGTCCTGTCACAATTGTGTTTACTTGCTTGAGTAAACCTTGACACCTTCCCACTTCAGACGAGATGCTACCTAATGTTTCCTGTACTTCCTCACTTGGGGCTGAGTGTTAATCTGATGGTGGAGTCGACTACCTTGCTTTCAAGTCTGCATTCTTCCCCTTATAGGAGATTTCCATATCCATCATCACTGACGTCAGGGACTCTACCTTGGCCCCAATATTTTTTATGGTATCTTCAACATTTTCTTCTTCTGCACATTCTTCAATCTTTGCGCATACCGCTGAAACGGTCTCTTTTAGCTTGCGGTTTGTTTCTCAAACTTCGGATAATTCTTGTGCGTTCCACTTGGATTCTTGCTTGAGCTCTTCGATGTTTTCTTTTAGCTGGGCACTCTAGTCATATGAGGAAATTATTCTTTCATGGATTTCCAACAAAATCTGTATATGCAACTCGTTGAGGTCCTCGAGTGCTAACGACCCAATGTTGAGGTCAAAATGTGACGAGTCTTTTGCTACTTCGCGCACCTTGTCGTTTGGAAAAATAAAGTGCATCGGCTCTATATGCGCTACCCTGGGGTAGGTACTCACTACATGAGGCTTCCTTTTCTGCACGCTTATTCCTCCTGACTTCCCTTCGTAGTTTGGCACCTGCTTCTCAAGCCCCATTTGCGTGACCATTATCCTGATTGATTCCACTGCCTCAATGATGCTTAGTTGCATTTGCTCCTGCTGGATTCTTTTTCTATGTGGGATTCTTCCCATATCTCCTGAAATTTGGTGGTGATTGTCTCGCAATCGTCAGGATGTAGAATCGGCCCCACTTCAGGCTTTTGAGACTTCCTCTTTTTGCGTTGGCCTGTCTCCCATGAAGGAATTCCCTCCTTTCTCTTATCTCCCGCCTAGCCTTCTGTGTTTCTTTGGTCAAGATATTTGTCCTCAAAAATAGGTGTGGGTCTATTTTCTTCCCTATCTTGACTTTTTTCTTCATCCTTGTCTTCATATTCTTCTTCCTCCATCTCGTTTTCTTTGTCTTCATCATTTTCTTCATATTTGATCTTTTCATAGTCAGAGTCCATGTCAATTGTCTGGTTCCCATATTTTCATCATTGGCTCAACCTTCTCAGCATCTAGCTGATAAAATCCTGGATACCATAGCTCCCTGTCCATCTCATTCCTCGGTTGAATGTATGATTTGTGCTTATTGGCCATGAATCTGAGTATCCCTCTGTATTTTTCTATCAATGACTGCGATCACATAGCTGCGATCTTATTGTCTGAGTACTCACTCCCGTGGGAGTGAGTACTCTGTATTTGTTTGTGCAGCTATTTGGTGTTGGCAAGTTTACAATAATTGTGATCTTCGCAAGATCAACCATCAAGCCTTGTTTGCATACTATGTGTCCCAACAGAATTCCATAGGGTACACAAAAGGCACACTTCTTCAGGTTCAATGATATTTGATGCCGTCTTCACTTTTCTAGCATCGATATGAGGTTTTTGCAATGGTCCTTTAGCAACCTAAATACTTTCCAATCATCGAAATAGGCTTCTAGAAACTTATGCATGAAATCTTTAAATGTTAGAACCACAAATATAGAAAATATGGAAGGTGCGTTCTTCAAACCAAAAGGCATTACTGTATACTGGAACGACCCCCATTCAGTGGAAAAAGTGGTCTTATGCCTATCTGCTGGATCAATTCTGATATGCTGATATATCGAAAATACATCAGTAAAGGAATATGCCTCATTTCCTCCAACATTATCGAGCACCTCATCAGTGAAGGGAGTAGGAAATGGGTCATGCATCGAAGAATCATTCAATTTTCTGAGATCCATGCAAATCTTGATCTCTCCTTTTGTTTTCTTGTCATGGATAACAACTGGGCTTATCCACTTTGACTTTCGACCGACTTGATGATCCCCACATCGAGCATCTTATAGAGTTCTTCCTTGACTCGTTCTTTGTATCACAGATTCAGTCTATAGGGCCTTTGCTTAACAGGCTTCACGCCTGGATTAAGAGGAATCTTCATAACCCCTAAGTCACCCAGAATACATTTCATTTATGTAAGCTTCGTCGGGAATAAATCCTGATATTCATGTAGCAGGTCTGCGATCTTTGCAATTGTCTGATCATCCCAGTAGTCCCCAATACTTGCGAACTGGCTCTTCACTGGTGCCAATCTTTACTTTCCTTCTTTTTACAGGTCCACTCATGTTTGGAATTTCCAACGGAGGTTCCTCTACGCCCTCTGACTCGGGTATGTTTATGTTGCGCGGGTCCTCCTCATCACTTTCTTCTTTATCTCTAGATTCTTCAGCTAGATTATAACATTCCATGGCATGCTCTATTTTTTTTGTGCACTCTAGCTGTAGGTTTGCAGGTATTTCCATATCTCCAAAGAATTCCTCTAATGCCATGTTTCTATGTGGAAATTCTGGTCTAAATATTCTCTCCTTAATAATATGCAAAACATCATTTATGCTAGGACTCTCGTCTTCAAAACTGAAGGTCTTTTGGAATTTTGCAATCAGGGTCTCCCAATCTATAGTTCCCCTCCGCAACTCCCTATCTAGGTACCATTTCTTTGGAGTCAGCTCCTCCAATGTATGTACAAACAGATGAACCCATTCTGTCTTTGGTCTCTCCCCCCATGCTTGTGAACAGATTTCAATATGATCCCTTGGATCCATCTATCTATTGTATTATTCAAAGGTTAGTGCAACCTTCTCAGCAAACCTGATCTGCATCTTGATTGTACATTGATCTCATGTTGTCAATGTTTCTTTATGTGCATCCCACCATCTGGCAGTGTCTCATGTAGTGCCATGTCTAATGCTGGCATAAGGTGCTTAGCTGGCAGTGATGCAGTATATTCTTTGATAAAGGAATAAACATTAGATGAACCATCATACGTAGGAATTGGACTTACCTCTTTTCCAATCCATTGCAGTGACTTTGTAAGCTGCACGCATCTCCTTGTAGATACTTCATGCATACAGCCTTGCTAGTTTTCCAGTCCTACATCAGATTTTGAGATGCAAGAACCATCGCATCGCCAACTGAGTGTTCCATCTGTAGTGGGATTAACATAATCATCTTGATTTGCAGTCATCTTGTAAAGGGGGTCAGGATCCTATGCTCTGGACTTTTCGTGAATTGGTTCACTGTATCTTTCTTTGTCTGCATGTTCCATCGGTGTGATGACCCTGAGATTTTTTCCTTCAACGATCATCTTCTTTGTTTTGAAGATTATGATGGCAAGGTTATCCATAGCCTAGTCAATTCCCAACAACGCAAGTTAAGGCTGACTATCATCCACAATATCGATAACCTCGAAGTCTGCATGACTTCGCACTCCATCAATTTCAACAACAACATTGGATAATCTTCCAAAAGGTATGACCTTCTCCTGATTGGCCATTCTCAACTGTATAGGTGACCATAGCAACTTTGGTCTTCCCATCTGCTGCCATGTCTTTTTAGTTAAGACATTTACTTCAGATCCCAGATCAAGGATGATATCATCCATCTTGTAGAATCCTATCTGTTCACTGAGCCTCATTTCTCAGCCTGTTCTCTTGCATTTCCCGATGTGATGAACTGCGCCCTGGGTAGTCCCTATCTCGCTTTGTGGTTCATATTGGTCTAACATTTTTTGTAATTCCACTAGAGCATCTAGGCTCTTCAGCAGTTTCATACATCTCCTTAGGAACTGCGCAACAGAGGTTCCTATGTCTGTTGCATGGCATGTTTTTTCATAAGCAGCTGGCATATCCTCAATATGAGGTATTTCACTGCGCAATGAGATTTTTGGTGACGTTGGTGCTGACTCTTTGAAAATGTCCTGCACTTCTTTAGGGACTTGTTTGTTTTTATCTAAGTTGAAAGAAGGTGTCTTCCTAGTAGCTTTTCTAATCTAGATTGTTTCAAGAGGATTTTGCTTAGTGTCGAGCTCTCCAGAAGTCGAGGCTTTTTCTCCTCTATCCCTTCCTATTGCAATGCCACTTCATTTCAATACGTTGATGCTTAGATCTGCATCCCTTCTTTCTACTGTGATCAACTGAATGTTCGGGTTAGGTACATCCTGCTTTCATTTTTGCATTTATGCCGCTAATACTGGGCATGCCTGGATGACATGATCAAAATATTTGCAGTAATTACATGTAGTACATTCATTGGTACAATCTTTAGATAACTGACCTGCCTGGCCATAGTTGTAACATATCATCTGACCTCTTTCCCTTCCTTGTCCTGGGCCAGTATTTCTTCCTCTTTCGCGGAATCCTCTATGGCCTCTATATGTGCCTTGGTCATACTGCGCATTATCTTGCTGTAGTGGGGTTTGTTCTTGTAATCTCTAGACTCCACTATCGTGCATATACTCCATGTCTTGCTTCCTTTCCTGCATGAGCTCATATGCTCTACAATTGGATTCATCATGTCCAACTGATTTACAGAAATTGCAATATAGATTCTTAGGGGTATGCACATACTTTTGTATCATATAACAGTCTTCAAGCCTATGGCCTCATGTTTTACAGATTTCACACCACGGTGCTTGATTCTGTTTTAGTGGATTCGGGGCACCACTATTAAGGTACTCTTGGAATAAAGAACAATGCTCTCTAGTGTGCCCTTCTCCTTTAGATCCTGTACACCACACTTCTTGTCTCTCTTGTTTTCCTTTCTTCATATCCTGTAGTTGTAATGTTAGGGTAGCTAACTAGGTCTGAATCTGAGACATCCCAGTGCTAGTATCTCGAATTGGTGATGCTTCCAACTTCGTTGCTATCTCCAAGGATTTTGTCTGCGAAGCTACTTTCTGTTGGATCAACAACAGTCTAATATGGGGCAACAACACGGCTATAAACCATTCTTTGTGTTTTTGCGGTGCTACGACAAAGGTTACCTGATCTAACAATGTCTTGAATTTCTGGTCAAATTCCCAAACAGTCTCATTAGGTTTTTGCTTAATTTCCTTTAACTATGTTATACATTGGGATTTGGAATTCGGTTTCTTGAATTCTCCCAATGGCGCAGCCTTAATTTCTGCTAAGGTTCTCTGATGTCCAACATAAAATTTCATGAACCAATTCAAGGCTCTATCTTTAAATGTTGTGATGAGCTGCGCTTGCTTCAGAGCATCATCCTGAACTTGCTTGACACTCCATATGGATTCACATAGAAACCAATGTTGCTCATGGTCTTCTAGACCCATTCCTTTGAATATTGGCAGCTTAATATCATCAGTCATCCTTCCCCTAGGTGGTGTAGTGTTATGCGGAGGGTTCCGAGCGGCAAAAGTAAAGTTTGTATTGCGCGGAATGTTCTGAGATGCGATAGTCGGATTCAGAATGGTATGAGTCGGGATGATCTGAGTACTCACTCCCACGATGATTGACGTTCTGAAGATTAGGAATATTAACAACTGGAGGGTTCTGTACTGACAGAATCTGAGAAATAGGATGCACGGTACTTGCAACCAATGGATTCTGCAGAGTAATAGGCTGATAGGTAGTTAATAGAGGTGCGGTCTGGATATCAGGCTGAGTTTGTAAATCAATGTCTACACGGAGTCCATGTTCTCTGGAGGTGTTCTTAGTAGTATACTTATATCTCTTCCCACTTCTCAAATTATGGGTTTCTTCGTCAAAGTCACTATATATGCTATTATCATGATAGACTCAAAACTGCTAGGAATCTTTACTACATTTTTAAAATACTTTTTTCATCTAAAATCTATTTAATGTATAAACTCAAACTGTTTAGGTACTTACCTCTGAAACCTTTGAAAAACTTTGCTTCGGCTGCGCTGTAGGAATTCAAGGTGTCCACAACGAACTCTGTCACGAAGCCTTCTAGGTTACTATCAACCCAAATGTTGACTGCTTTGGAGAATGGACTATCTGTTGCTTTGAGCCTTGCAATGAGATGTGGAGTCCACTTGGTCAGCAATTATGGTGGGAAACAGTTCTTGCGCTCTGCAAGCTGTGATAACCACTCATGCCACTCGTTTCCAAAAGATGCCTAGAAAATATCGTGGATTTATTTCCATAGATATTTCTTCAACCAATCTATATCAGAGAGACGTGGATCTCTATTTTCCTTTCTAGCGAAGTCTCTTTCTGTCTTGTCACACCAAGCCCATATTTCTTTCCTGTCTGGATGCCAAATTTCTGCAATCAACAAAACCTTTTCTCTCGAGCACATCACTTCTCTCAAGAGAGGAAACTCATCACGGATTCTTAGTGCAGAAACGAAACCATTTGTTGGCTTATATAATGGTCTTGAGGTTTTCTATAAAGACCCAAGTTCTTCGCGGTTAAAGGATCCAACAAAACCCCTTTTCACCGGCCCTTTCGGCAACAATCTACGAGCAGACTGAGGTCTCACTCGAGGCGAAGTTAGGGGGGGTTGTGGAATCTTGTTTCCACAATCACGTGATGAGTGCTTAACACCTCTGATGAAAAGCTATAATATCCTTGGGAAAATTCAACCAAGATATTAACTCTAACTTCAAGTTTTTGATAAAATGCACTAGTCAAATTTTTGACAATTTTTCCAAGAAGCGTAGGAAGTAAGTGATGGGTATTGAGGTAATATATGAGGATGGTAGGATGAACATTAAATTCTATAAAATGTATGGAATGGGGTGCAGCAACAGGTCAAAATTTCAAATCAAAGATGTCTTATACATGATGTACCAGAACCATTCACTTTTCAACAACAGTGTGCACTATTGCCTACTTCGAGGCTTCCTGGGTAGATGGCATATGCATGCTAGATAGGTGGGGATACTAGGAGTCCAAGCTGATATATGATAGTAAGATAAGTTCAATGGATTCGCTAGACAACATTCGGAGATATTTGGAGAGATTAGGAGTGGTTTGGTAGTTTTAATCCAATTGAGTATTGTTGAGCTAGTTAATTTCCAATCTTTACAAAAAGGGGTTAAGTGCTTCCAAATTATTAAAGGAAGGACCGATATGATAAATATAATGTATTATTAACATCCCATAACTTATGGAAAGAAAAACTAACAATCAGAATGAATTTGGCAGTCATTTCAGTAAAACTAGTCAACAAATAGTGCTCAATGAGCCAGTCTTTCAATCTGGATTACCAAATGGCTTTCATTAACTGAAACACTATATTCTAAAGTATTATGATGTTTTGATATAATATATTAAATAGCAGCAAATATAACTCACTGAACCAAGCTTGTATTCGATTAATGGCTCCTCAACAGTACAATGTCTTATAGACTACGAAATCCATACATAGAGCCACAGAAGAGCTGTAAGAAGAGATGGGATGATTAAATATCTTATATGAAAGTGTAATTGGGTTTGAAACAGAGTATGAGGGTGCACTGAGCTTCCAAATCTATGCTAGTCACATTCACTAAACTGGAACTTCACACGTGCGCTCCTTAACACATGAAACCTTGGCTCTGGTTAAAATGGGTGTATCTTGGTTAATCGGACACCTTTCGATGAGAAAAAACATGTTTCCTACTGGGAATGGCCCTCCGAAAAAAATGGAACAGGTCTCACAATCCAGAAATGATCATAAGTGTTGAACCCAAAACCTCCATTTCAGCCCTTCAATGTAGTCTCCTCCGAATGTACCCTATATGATGATAAATCCTTGTAAGCTTGTGTTCTTCTTAGTATTGGAGTATATGGACCTACATATCATATCTCCATGGCTGCAAATCCTGAGAGAATAGGAAAGAGAGGTAGAATAGAAGAATGGGGCACATCACCCATTCATTGGCTTGGGCACATCACCAAGCCTTGAGAAGCTAAAATGCTTAAATCATAAACTCACAATGACAAAAGTTGTGAAATGGAGTTGGTTGGCTTCTTTTATAAACTTCATGATGACCTGCTGAGCAAGTTGAAGAGCTTGGTGACCTATGAGAATAGGTCACCTGTGAGTGGACATAATTTCCTTTATTTTTCCTTACAATCTTTTCTCCTTTAGAAAATGCGCCCCCCTTGTCTCCATATGTTTCCTGCTTTGTAAAATGGACTCCTTTTTGGAAACTACACCCTCCTTTTTCTTTTTTTGGTTGTTTCAATTTTCTTTCTTTTAGAAACTCTTACACCTTTCCTTCTTTTGTTCTTTTCCTAAATCCACAAATTGATTTAGCCATATTTCTATTTTCTTGTCTCTAGATCCAATTTGGAAAGCTTATCTTCATGAGGGTTCCCTCTTGGCCCATTTGCTCCATTATTTAGGAAATTAATTAAGATTAATAAAAGTAATTCCTCCATTTCACTTAGGCTAAATTTAATCCTATGCACACCTAATGAAATTAAATTATTTACCTAGGGGTTATTTTGTCCCTCGTTTTACCATGGTAACTAGATGAGCTGAAATTGGGGACATGACAGTCCTCCCCTCCTAAGATTGCTTGTCCTCAAGAAAGAAACCAATTCTAACTCTAACAAAAATTCCACCATGTTTCTGCTGCACTACTCTGATTACAGTCATTTTCAAAATGACTAATTATTCTTTAACAAAATTTTCAACCCAGTTAAGATAACTGAGTAGAATTCCTAGATCCCATTGCTTCCTATGTAAGGACCCAAATCTTTCTGCCACCTTTGGAAAGTTGTCACTCCAAGGAATGCCTAGATCCCATGGTCCCTGGTGAATACCATCCATCATCACTGTTACTTGTGACAACCTGTCAATCCAGGGTATGTCAGGATCCATCCACCAAGCTGGAAGTGTGACACTCCCAATGCAAAACTAAATAGATGCGAGACTTCTCCACCACACATAGAACTTCTTAAGAGCATGAAATCATAATGCATCTCTTGTGCATGTGTACTGGAGATATCTAATGGCTTCAAAATACATCTTTGTTTCTGCTCACAATTCAAGACAATGTTAGTTATAACAAAAACTTTATTGCAGAAACAAGAAAACCTTTTACCTTCCAAGGTCTTCATTGCAATTATGCCTCTACCCATCCAACCAATGGATGGACAAGCAATTTTATTTGATGAACCATATGGGATGTGATCATCCATATGTATGTCCTCCTCAAATAAAGAGATCTCATTATCTCTATGGAATTCCACAGGTGCTCCCCTCTTCATCCAATGGCTCAACTCTCTACCATTGATCCAAGGGTGCAAAACTCCATCAATTGACCCACACATTGAAAGTAAGTGTAGATCTGATGCCTCCTGGTCGAAAGTGGCTGCACACATATGCATGGGATTCCTCAACTGTTGTGGGTTAAGGAACATGTCATAGGCCTCAATTTTAGGATCCTCCTGCTCATCATGTAACATGAAGAGGAAGAATCCTTTCGCCCAATTGTCATTCCCAAAATTTGTGGTTGAATTTGAAGTGGAGAATGAAGGATGGTGAGCAATGCTTCTAAACATTTCATCCACTGAAGTTGTGGATGTATCCTCTCCATTGATGGATGATCCATCTATGGTGCACTCATCTGGCTCATCCTTGGAAGAATGACTTTCTTCAATGAACCTCTCAACATCATTCTGGAAGAGGTCATGTGCTTGTTTTTCATCAACTCTGTCTGCACATTCCTCAAGCACATACCAAACAGATTGTTCCTCATGATCCACCAAATCATGAGGTTTCTCCCTTGGAACATGAAATAATTCAGCCATGTTATTGTGACTTTGTGAAAGATGGGAGGGTGACTGGAGGTAAAAAGTGATTCTAACAACTTCTCATTAAGTTGCTCAATTTGATTCTCATATTCTTGACAAGCACCATGAGTGTGAATCAAAGAATTCTGGGTGATTTCCAACATATGAGTGAGCTTGCTGATATTCTCATCATTTCTTATTGTAGCATTATAGTACATATTCACAATCTCCAACAAGTGATCTCTATTAGAAAGCAGCTGAGAGAAATTTCATTTTAGGCTTTCTATTGCTTCCCGCATGTGCACAAAATTTTCAACAGAGGGTTTCTCCTACATTGATGTAGTTCTCCAACAGCAGTGAGAGATCAAAGCATTAAGTTCATGGATTTTTTTCAGTGCCTCCTTGATTTTTTCCTCACTCATTTTCAATGGTCCAATCAAGGCAATAAGTTCTAGATGGTGAACCTCCTCTTTTGCTTCTTGCAATTCAACCTTCTCCCAATTCTGAATTCTGACACTAAAAGGATCTTCTAATCCATCATTCTCACTGGAAGTGGCTGCCATATTGGGCTGCAATAAAGGCATGCAAAAATCAGAATTGCAGCCATACCTTTGTGCCCAAATTTCCTCCTCATCTGGTTTTTTTATGGCAGCATGCTTCTTTCCCAAATTCCTTGGTTCACACCCAACTAATTTGGGCTTGTCTTCCACCTCAACCTGAAATTCCAATGATGATTTCAGATCAAATTGATGTTCTTCTTTTGGATCTCATCCAAAATATTTCATACCATCATCAATATTCCCAATATCTTTTTCACTTATCTTAAAATCACCCACGAAGAAATTGGGAGTGATTTCACCTTCCACATTGCCAACAATCAAATGTTTGACTACTGGACCTTTAGTTGTGCATGGATCTTTTTCCTCTTCTTCTGACGAAGGATTTGGTGACTCATCATCCTAATGGCTGCTGCAAATATGTTTATATATAACCATGGTATTCCCTCTTTCTTCCACACTTTGAGGGTCTCTTGATTTTCCCACAGTCATTGGTTTCTGAGGAGCTAAGCATTGAGAATTAAATGCTTCATTATGGGGAACGGGTTTCTCCACATCATGGCACACATTATTGACAATGTATTATATTTTATTTTGATGATTTCCAAAAGGAACATGGGTATAAAATTCTGATTGAGGGCCATACCTTTTTATCATACTTCTCCCTTCAAACGGTGGAGCTATGGTGCCTTGTTCTGCCACCCATTCTCCATGTCACATCCAACTAATGTGTGGTCAACTTCTGCTTCCATGTGAGACTCATGTGGTGAATTTGAATCTGATTTAGGTTATTATTTTGGATCTGATCCAAAATATGTCTCACCATCATTGAGCTTACCAATCTCTTCCGAGGTGATCTTGAGATCCTCAACATCGAATCTTGTAGTAGATTCTTCTTCCATTTTGTCAACAATCTCATGATTGGTTTTTGGGTCTTACTTCTCCCTTGTTGTCTTAGGATGAATATTCTTGGAGGATCTTCTTAAAGAGGATACAAAAATTCTTGTGAAGTCACATGCATCCAATAAAGCTTTGATATCTTTTATTAACTCTTCCATATAAGGTTGACCTTTTACTGTGGAACATGCAACGTTTTCGCGAATATGTCTATCAGAATAACCATAGTCTCTTCTTCCAATCATGATCTCATGGGAGATGGTTGTGGAAGGTACTTCTTGGGAATTCTCTTCCTCATACTATCTACAGTATTCTTCATACTTCTCATCAAAATTATCATACTCTTCATAAAAATAATCTTCCTTCTCATACAAATCAAAGTCTGAATCTTCCATGGCATGGAACTAATTCCACAACTACAACTTGAAAATAGTGTTGAGCTACTTTTCCACTGAGATTTAATTTCCACAAGATGAGCCAAGGAAAGTGCTCTGATACCACTGTAATATAATTGGGAAGATTGAACCAAGATATTAACTCTAACTTCAAATATTTGATAAAATGCACTAGTCAAATTTCTGACAATTTTTTCGAGCAAAGTAGGAAGTAAGTGATGGGTACTGAGGCAAGATATGAGGATGGTAGGATGAACATTCAATTCTAGAAAATGTATGTACTGAGGTGAAGAAGCAGGTCAAAATGTCAAATCATAGATGTCCTATGCACCATGTACAAGAACCATTCACTTTTCAACAATGGTGTGCATTGTTTCCTACTTTGAGGCTTCTTGGGCAGCTAGCATATGCATACTAGACAGGTGGGGATACTCGGAGTCCAAGGATGATCTATTATAGTAAAATAATTTCAATGGATGCACTGGACAACATTCGAAAATATTTGGAGAGAGTAGGAGTGGTTTGGAAGTTTTAATCCAATTGATGATTGCTGAGCTAGTTAATTTCCAATATATACAAAAAGGGGTGAAATGCTTCCAAATTATTAAATTAAGGACGGATATGGTAAATATAATGTATTATTAACATCCTACAACTTACTAAAAACAAAACTAACACTCAGAATGAATTTGGCAGTTATTTCAGTAAAACTAGTCACTAAATATTGCTCAATGAGCTAGTCTTTCAATCTGGATTACTAAATGGATTTCATTAACTGAAATTGTAGCTAGGGTTTTCACCGTAGCTTGTGAAAATGAACACCTAATAAGGAGAAGGGCCTCCTTAGTAGCAGTTCAGTAAAACAGTAAAACCTGACAGTAAAACAAAGTAAAATCTAAGCTAACATGTGCATCAACAGAAAATAAAAAGACAATAATATAATGGGAATTTTTCTTTTGTATTAAAAATGAGAACAAAGTTACATTTACCTCAAGTGTTGAGGTTGGTGGAGCTCTTGCAGTATTCCAGGAGGGATGCTTCCATGCTCTAATGGGTTCCTTCTCCTTCTCCAAGGTGTTTGAATAATGGGCCAAAAGGGGCACTCAGATGAGAAACTAGCTCAAATCGTAAGCTAGGGTTTCAAGAGTGATTTTGGTAGAGTGAGGATAGGATAGATTGTGGATATGAAATGGGGAGCCTCCATCACCTATTTATAGGTTTTTAGTGGTGGAGTGTTGACCCATGGTTTTTGGCACCATATGGTTTAGGTCAATTGTTTTAGGGTTTTTGCTTCATTTTTCCCTCTTTTCCCCTCTTTTTTATATTTTTTATTCCCTTTTATTTGATTTTTGGGAATTTAGGGCCTTTCTAGAGGATTTTTTCTATTTTTTGAGGAAATTTAACTATTTGGAGAGGGGAAAATGGGTTTTTTGGCCTTTTGGTGGCAATTTAATGGTTTTTTGAGGTTTTGGAGGCAAAGATGGTAAGAAATATAGACAAATGATTCATGTAATGAGGGAGATGAGATGGTGAGCACTATTTGGGTGTTAACAAATTTCCCCCTGATGTGTGAGGGAAGGAGCTAATCATATGGCCGATAGACATCATAAGTATTTTATGGTTTTCCTAGGGTGTGGAGAAGAGAAGAAATGAACTAGATCCCAGAACAACGATTCCGAACAAACTGCAAAAATTGAAAATACATAACCTCAATAATGAATGAGGCATAATCTCAATATATGGACGAGGCGGGCATTCCCATGCTCGTATCAAGATATATAAAATAACAATGAGGCCCAAAAAGGAGACCTGAAAGATACATGGAGAACTACTGTGTACATCATAAGGGTCGAGAGGGGACACAAATATGGGACATACTGTTGGTCTGACCATGTCTGAGCTGAAGAACTGATACCTTGGAATGATAATAGTGTTGCTGAGTGTGGTACCAGAGGAACTGATGAGTTGTTGGATCATAATGATGGGGATTCATACCCTCAATGGTACACTGGAGTGTAGCTATACTGGGTACTCAAGGAAGCATCTAATTGGGTGGCCTCCGAATACTATAACCAACGCAACCCAGATATCCATGGGAATATATAACTGGGTGTTCTGAAGTGAATCACCAATGTGCTAGAGTCGGGGGAAATATGGGGTCTTCGACCAATAATTGAAGGAATATATACCCTGCACGAATCTCAACGATGTGATCAAGGTGTTGAAGTTGAGCATATGAGAAACAACCATTCGAAGAGGCATTGATGACTCCGCTCAAAATGGTCCGTAGGCACTCACCATAGATTGTGATGAGTCTAAGGCACAGGGATCTCTGGGCCTATCCTCTAGAATAGATGGGCTGTCATCGACAGAGGGAGATCTGCAACTAGCAAGGTAATGAGGTTTCCTTGATAAGAGCACGAGGTATACAACCAAAGTGTGAGAGTATTGATGGTAGGACTGACATACTGTGGAGGTGGGGAATAACTTGGCAAATAGAGTGGGTGGACTCAAACTTCCTTTGTTCAGAGTACGATGGAAGGGGTGATCGGGAAGCATATCAAACTGACTTAGGGGAAGGGGGTCATAGCCATTAAGGGACCATGGTTTGTGACTTTTAGAAGGGATACTCAATTGATGTAGGATGGCAAGAGACTCTGAGGGTGGTATAACGCAGAATACTTTGAACAAAGGCAACCTCATGGGTGGTGCTGCTATGATTATTGATCATAGTGCTGAGGAGCACCAGTGGGGGAGTATTCATGGTTTAAGGAGTTGGAAGAAGTGTGTTCAAAATGGTACTGTCATGTGGATTTATACGAGCCCAGGACAGTTCATGCTCGTGATTGCTTTCAATTCTAAGGAGTCTGAAAGCGATAAGAAGACTCTAAAATAATGGAATGGTACTGTCGTGTGGATTTGTACGAGCCTAGGATAGTGCATACTCGTGGTTGCTTTCAATTTTAGAGAGTATGAAAGTAATAAGAAGACTCCAGGGGGGTTCTTTTTCGTGTGTTAGTCTCCAAGGCCCGAAAAATCATAAGAGGATGCAATGAAGAACTCTTCTAGCCAGTGTGACTAGAGTATTCATTTTTCATAATTACTCTACCAGGTCTGGAAAAGGGTTAAACTTATACTAGATAGACACCCTTTCAGGTACTTTAACAAGCATGAAAGGAAGCAAGATTGCTCAGCGATCTTTTTCGTTCTTTAAGGAGTCAAAAAAGAGCTTAACAGAAACTCCCTAAGTGCATTTTTCGTAAAGGACTTGTCCGGCCCGAAAAAGGGATAAAATTATATTGAACAAAAGGAATGTCCAAGCAAGGAGAGAGTGTTCAATCAAGGGACATCGATGAGAACCAAGAACGAGGGTGGGGGGGAACACTGGTGGGTCTCCTTGCGGGATGCCGAATGGTGGCAAAATAACGAAATAATTGCAGTATGAATGGAGTGAATGGATCATGTACAAATGTGTAACAATTCGATGGTGGCCGATGTGGTGCACAAACCAAGGCAGCAAGGTGTCGTGACACAATGTTAAAACTGTTTCTGGTGAGAACGATAAATGATCTCAAGCATCATCACGAGTGCGGAAAACTGAATCTAATGATATAAAAAGAATCAAAAGAAGATAACAACCAAGGTGGCGCACAAACCGAGATGACTGGGGGCTGGCGAAAAATGCCCAAAAAATATGGGGGTGAGAGCGAGAAATGATCTCAAGCATCATCACAGGCTCGGAAAACTGAATCCGATGGTATAAGGAATGCTAAAAACTGACAATGGTCGATGTGGCACACAAATCGAGATGGCGAGGTGCATGGAAAAAATTCAAAAAAAGGGGTTAAAAAAAATGAGAAATCGAGTCGACCATTCTGAAGGTCTCGTCATTCTCATTCCAGTGGTGGAAATGCTTTGGAAAATGGACTCCGTATGGATCCAAAATGGTCGAATCAAGAAAAAATCAACTGTCTATAAATAGTAAGTGGACCCATAATGCCAAGTATCATTTGTGTGGTTGACTTTGACAGTCGAGTGTGGTGGGCCAGAGCGGATTTGGCATTTCTGGGCGATTGGACTGGTCAATTTCATTTCCACGAGTTGTGGGTATTTCACTGAACTCATGCCTTTATTTTTTTCTCGATTCGGGTGGGTAGTGGTTCCTCAGGGAGAGTGGTATGGTCCACAAGCGGTGCGGATCACTAGTTTTGAGGCGATGGCCACGATCATGGATCACGGTTGTGGCCTCCACAGCCGCGATCCGGGATCACGACTATGGCATGGATAGTCGCGATCTGCGACCGCGGCTGTGGCCTGGACAGTCGCGATCTGCAATCGCGACTGTGGCTTGGACAGCCGCGTTCTGCAATCGTGACTGTGGCCTGGACAGCCACGATCTGCGATCGCGACAGTGGCCCCTACAGGAGCGATCTGCGATCACGGCTATAGTCCTGATAGCCGTAATTTGGGATCGTGACATTGGGCCCCATAGCCGCGATTTGGATCGGGATTGTGGAGTCATACCGGGGGGGGATGATGGTTTATTTGATGATGTGCTGATGAGTTTTCATTGTGGGATTAATAGGATGCTGAGAGTACTATGGCGAGAGCGCGAGATACATGATGAGCTCATGGAGTACATACGGGATGATCGACATGTCCAGGGGACCTTGGGGCTATGCAGGCTTTTGAAGTTCGCGCAGGTGCCGATGATGTGTTCAGCAGCACTACTGTTGAACCGGTTGGTGGGATTGTGGGAGCCTGATAGTTAGTGCTTCATGGTGCAGGGGGAGGGACTGGAGCTCACCTAGCAAATGTGTATTTTTTGACAGGATTGCCTTGTTTGGGTAGGGTGGCAGATACCCAGCCATAGCAGTCCACGGATGTGGACATGGAGGAGATGTTGGATCGGTACTGCCTCCCTATAACAGAAGTGCATAAGAATGCACTTCTGATTTGTGACTTAGAGGAGCCATCCGTTTGGGTTATCGCAGCATGTGTGGTCCGAGTGTTGGGGTCACAGGGGCCCAACCAGGTGTCTAGGGGACAGATGCGGTTGGTAGAGTGGGTACTATAGGGCACCTACTTTTCTTGGGGCCAGATATTCCTCACCCGTGTTCAACGGAAGCTGAGCTCGGTGAAGGCATCTGGCAAGGGGTTTTGTTATCGGTCATTTTTGTGCTCTTTCTTCATTGAGCGGGTTCCGACTCTACGACCACGAGTGTCGATCCGGGTTGGGGGTTTGAGGGAGCCACAGATGGTGCAGTGGGGTGAGATGATGTGTCGGCAGGGTGGGGGAGAGGTGGGGTGGTATTTTACATAGGATCTCTATTTGCAGTGGTTGAAGATGCCATTGGCTTTTGATGACTACTCATATCGTGATATGGACTACCGGAGAGATCCGGAGGTGCCACGACCTCCTGGGAAGGCTTGGGGTTCGGATGGTATGTATCCAGCTTTTTTATTGACGTTTTTATGTTAGATTTGTTGCTAGAGATGTATGATGATTCTGGATATTCATAATTTGGTTTGATGCAGATGTGGGACCGCAGCCACCGCCGGGGCTAAGGGAGCATAGGGGGCAGATAGCATTGCCAGCCTTGCCGAATCAGGGGGAGGTACGACGACAAGATGCGGAGGGGAATTTGGAGTCCTTGCGAGTTACCTTCGACCGGCTACTAGTTGGGGTCTCCAATGAGGGGTGGCGGGAGCTTGATCAAAAGGTGGTTGAGGCCTGTTACGCGGCTCCATGGGATTGGTGGTCGATTCTAATTCGGGTGGCAGTATTGGCCGAGGAGAGGAGGGGTTAGGATCGACAGGGGGATGGGGAGGATCCAGAGGAGGATCTGGAGGAGGAGCGAGGAGAGGAGTCCACAGTAGAGGAGGTTGCGACGGAGAGTGATGATGGTTTGGATGGGGGATATGACTCTCATTAGGGAGTGCTAAGGACTCCCCCTCATGCGTCTGGGAATTCAGGATTTTTTTGTATATATGGCATGTATTTTATGGCAGGGATGCTATTGAGGCTCCTCGATGTATATTTTTTGTATATCTAAGTGTTGGGATGCTTATGAAATTTATATGACGATGATATATTTATATAGATATGCACATGGATTCATTTTTGCGGTGATTATTTTTGTACACATGTGGATGAGCCTGTATTGTTTTGTGTTGTTTAGTGCATGTGGATGCAAATGATTTGTTATGATAGGCATGTGGATGCCCTTTGTTGTAGATGTACTCTTTTTGAGATTTTTTATGTTTTTGATCTGTTGGTATGTGATGATTATGCATGATGGATGATTTACATGGTGTGATTGATATGCCAGTCGAGGATGTTGTTAGCCATTTGATCTGCGACACTATTTTGAGCTCTTGGGACATGGGTGAATGTTATGGATTCAATTTGTTGGCTTAGCTGTTTTGTGCACAGGAACTTTCTAAAGAGGCAAGGATCACACACCTGGTAGCAGTTGTTGAGCTGGGAGACAAGTAGCTGGGAGTCAAGGAACACATGAAGGTGACGTATACCCATCTAAAGGGAAGCAGTCAAAAGACCGGTCACAGCATCGTACTCATCCTGATTATTGGTGGCAGCGCCTATGCACATTCCGTCAAGGTGAATCAAATCATGCGAAGGGGAATACAAGACCCAAGATGTAGAGGCTAGGTTTGGAGACCAGCGGCTTGCTCCATTAGCGAAGCCAACGTAATAAGGTGGAAGATGGTCCATCTGTGATCATGCAAAAATGACGAATGTAAGGTTGCGGTAAAAAAGTGGAAAACAAAAAGAAACCAAATTGTACAATATGGACCAATGGGTACACCGGATTGTTAAGGATAAAAGCATTTAAGATACAACCCATTACGGGGGTTGCACAAGGGGTGGCCTTCTAAGTCAGTTAGAATATATGCCCCATGTCCAAGGCAAGTATGTACTATGTACGGGCCTTGCCACATGGATTCGAACTTCCCTTTACCTATCTTGTTGTGGGCTTGGTCGTAAAGGAGGACTAGATCGCCTTCACGGAAAGCTCATAGGTGGATATGTTTGTCATAACTAGCTTTGGAGCGACTCTTGGTAGCCTTAATTGTTTGGAGGGTCACGCGACGGTCTTGATCGACATGTTATAACAATAGTAGATGTTGTTCGAGTGGTGAGGTGTCTGGGAGAAGCTCAATGGCGATGTGTAAGGTAGGTATCTGACACTAGATTGGGAGGACAGATTCGACACCGTGAACTAAGTGAAAAGGGGTGAAACCGATGGCAGTCTTAGTTGATGTACGGTAAACCCATAATGCAGGGAAAAGCATGTGATGCCAATTGGACTTATGTCGATCAACAGTGCGTTGGAGGATTGTTTTCAAAATTTTGTTAATGGCCTCAACTTGGTCGTTCCCTTGGGGGTAGTAAGCAGAGGCATACTGATGTTTGAACTTAAGGAGAGTTGACAACTCGCGCCAAATAGCATCTTCAAAATGTGAACCATGGTCTGAGACAAGCTGTTTTGGGACCCCGAATCGTGTATTGACATGGTTAAAGAAGAAACGGGCAGCGGTGTCGGATTTACAATTGAAGGTAGGCATGGCTTCAGCCCATTTGGTGAAGTAGTCATCGGCGACAATGATGTACTTATGGCCATCTGCAGATGAGGGTTTACATTCCATGAAGTCGATGGCCCATTTGCAAAAAGGGCCAATGGTGATGACTGGGTGGAGTGGGGTGGGTGGTGTCTGGGCCTTCGGGGCAAAGAGTTGGCAATTATGGAAATGCTTGACTGTTGTGATGCAGTCGGTCAACAGTGTGGACCAAAAGTATCCCGCGTGGATGACCTTCTGGGTGGTGGCCATCCCTGAGAAATGTTCGCCACAGGCGCCACTATGAAAGTCGTTGAGGACTTGTTTAGCTTCCACTCGTGTGAGGCAACGACAGATGATAGTATCAACCCCTCGTCGATAAAGGAAATCCCCCAAGAGGAGATATCAAGAGGCGTGGTGATGGATACGGCGGCGTCCATCGCGGTCTATGTCTGGTCGAAACTTCTGCATGTGAAGGTATAACAGAATTTCACCATACCATGGGTCGTCTGATGAGATGATAAAAAAATGGTCATCAAGTAATTGAGTGGTGATTGGCGGTGATGAAAAAAGAGATGGTAGGTCGGTTATGAGTTGGGAAAGTGCGAGGGCTTTAGTACTCTTAGGGGTTGTGAAAGGCAGGTCATATTCTTGGAGGATAATTACCCATTTAGTGACATGGCCTTGCAGAAGTCACTGGTTCAAGAGGTAGACCATAGGCTTGGATTTGGCGGCAACTGTAGTATGACTGAGTAAAATGTAATGTCGCAATTTTTGTATAGAAAAGACAATGGCAAGGGCCATTCTTTCCTCATATGGGTAACGTAGGGGTGGTGTAGACAAGGTTTGGCTAACATAATAAATGACATGCTCCAGGCGAATAGCGTCTTCTTGAAGAAGGACCCCTAACATGGCGTGGTCGAATGCCAGGACGTAAAGGATGATGTCCTAAGATAAATCCAGAGGGGAGATCAAAGGGGATTGCATCAGATCTTTTCTAAGGGCTTTGAATGCAGCTTACGCCTGGTCGTCCCAAACAAAGGGTATGTGAGTACAAAGCAGACGGAAGAAACCATGAACTGTGGTGGCATAATCAGGAACAAAGCGGTGGAGGAAATTAGATTTCCCCTGTAAGCTTTGTAACTGCTTGAGTGTGCGTGGTGCGGGAAGGTCTAATATGGCTTGAACTTTGAGGGGGTCGATAGTAATTCCTTTGTGGGAAACAATGAAACCTAACAATCAGCCTATAGGAACGCAAAAGACACACTTGAGTGGGTTCAAGCAGATTTGATACTTGTGACAATGCAGAAAAACTTGCCGGAGGTCGTTAAGGTGGTCAGATCGTTTCTTGGAACGTGTTGTAAGGTCGTCAAGATAGACTAATAGGATATAAACCAAGTCATGAAAAAAATAGGTCATGGCCCGTTGGAAGGTGGCACCAGTGTTTTTAAGGCCAAAAGGCATGACACGATAGGAAAAGGTGCCCCAAGGGATGGTGAAGGCAGTCTTGTACTGATCTTCCTTGCGGATTAGAATCTGGTTGTGTCCAGAGAAACCATCCATGAATGATAGGACTTCATACCCCGCGCATGCATCGATGAGTTGGTCAATAAATGGCATGGGGAAGTTGTCTTTGGTACATTCTTGGTTTAAATTGTGGAAGCTAGTACATACCCTAATGGTGCCTTTTTTTTTGTTAACAGGGATGGGGTTAGAAACCCAAGTGGTGTATGCGATGGGGTAAATGAAACCTGCCGCACGAATTTTTACAATCTCTACTTTAATGGCGGGGAGATTTGATGAGTGAATGGGGCGCTGTTTTTGGCGAATGGGGGGCACATCTGGCCACGTGTGAATGTGGTTCTCTATGATAGAGGGGTCAAGACCAGGCATTTCGATGTAGGACCAGGAAAAGACATCGCAAAACTCCTGAAATTTTTTTTTGTACTCTTCGATCTCGTACTCGGTGTAGGAGGCTCTCAAAGTAATGATTTCAGGGGCATTTCTTGAGGTAGAGATATCAATGTGGATTGTGGGTGAGATATTGGCCATGTTACCTTCCTCCAAGGCATGGGGAGCGGGAATGGGCTCTTTAAACCAGTCGACCTTGGTGGGGAGGAAATCTGTGGACTCAACCAAAAATTGGGTGGCTGTGTGGGGGAGGACTCCTCTGGGAGGAAATAGGAATGATGGTGCATATCCTCCCAGGGGTAATCAGGTGCGGTAAGAGCCTTGAGAATTTCCTCATCATTGCGGAACTGTTTTGTAGTCAAATCAGTTGACGGGGGGATGCTAGCAGTAGAGATCATATAAATGGTATTTGTCTCTCCTATTGGCGGAGATTCTGGGGGGTGAATCTCTTCAATGGTGGGGGGAGACGTCTCGAGGTCCAAATTATTCATCTCGTAGAGATAGGCTCTGTAATATGGGAGATCGGGGCAGTGATATGAGTAATGGTCGTAAATACCGCATATTGCACAAGAGTGATTGGTACACAGTGATTTATCGTGAGGCTTAGGGGTAGGGTCGAGTTGGACAACCGGGATGTTGGGGTCGTCGTCAAGCATTTGCATGTGTTCTACTAATGGAGGTAATTTTGGACATTGATGGGTAGCATGGCCTAACTCATCACACAAAGATAATTTGGGGGGAGCTCGAAATGTGGGGGGATTTTTAATTGGTGCGGGTAGAGCGGTATAAGGTAGTGGGCCTTTGAACCCAGTGTGTTTGGAAAGAGGGGGTGGGTTGGTAGAGGAGGACGAAGTGGTGACATCAGGAGGTGGCCGACTAGTAGTGGTGATAGGTTGCACTGGCTATAAGATGACATTGGGCATCGGAGGGGAAACGGGAGGTGTGATGTACCATACAGGTAGTCCTAAAGTTAACCCTAGGAGGTTTAGTGTGGCCATCACCCGAGTGCTTACAACTCCCAAAGGGGGAAATAGGAAGGGGATAGTATGAATGGGTGTAGCACTAACATGACTAGGTACCGTCGGTGGATAGGGTAGCAAGGGCAGTTGATGGTTGGGTGTTTGTGTATTGTGGGAGAGGGTATATAAGTAAGATATTTCTGTCACTGATGATGGGGGTGGAATGGATTTGAATGTGGAAGTCATCGGCGTATCTGACTAGACTCCAGGTCCAACTAAGGAAACCAACGAGGTAGATGCACTGTGAACAGGTTGTTCAACCATGGGAAGAATTTTTTCGGGTGCAACGGGGGCATTGGGATCGTAATAGGTGAGTTGATCAATCTTGACCATTTGTCCTTCATGGGGAAACATCATGGTACGAAAAATGGATGAGGAAACCGTCCGCATGGTGTACATGTAACTGCGGCCAAGTAAGAGGTTATAATCAAGTTGGGCATTGATGACCTCTATGTCAATAAGCATTGTTTTACTAGCCAACTAGACAGGGACATTAGCTAAGAGACCTTGGAGTTGAGTCAAATGGTCATCGTAGACTTGCAACGCAACGGTGCATGGCTGGATATTGGAGGATCCCAACTTCTGCCAAACGAATGTGGACATAACGCATGTAGAGACACCCTCATTGATGATGCACCGATGGATTACAAGATTCCAAATGGATACAGAAATTTGGAATGCTAATGTGGAAGGCAAGCATCGTTCAGATTGGTCCAAATCAAAGGCCATCATTCGTGAATAAGTCAAGTCGATAGCACCAATGGTTGATAACAGAGTCTTGCACTGTGTAGGATAGCTTTTTAAGACCTCTAACACAAACATGGCTACAGGGGATTGAGCTAAGTCATCCACAATGTTGTAATTAGATGTAGCGTGAACATTGGGGTTATTGTTGATGTAGCGAAGAGGGAAGCAAGTGGCTTTTGGGGCTCCATATAATGGGGTAGGAGGTATTGTTAACACCTAAAAAGTGCTCACTAGCTCATTCCCTTACTCACATGACCCATTTGTCCACTTTTCCACCATCTGAGCCTCTGAAACCAACAAAAGGTCACCAAAAGACCTTAGTACACCCCTTTTTCCATTAAAAAAGATTATTTTTCCAAGAAAATCATAAAAAACCCTAAAAAAGGGTCCAAATTCCCAAAAATATTAAAAAGGGAATTAAAATATTATTTTTATTCAAAAAAGGAAAAAGGAGGGAAAATTACCTAAACCATGTTGGTCAATACCATTGGTTTCCACAAAACCACAAATGGTATTCCTCACCACCAAAACCTATAAAAAGGTGGTAGGGGCTCCTCATTTCAGATCCTTCCATTATCTCATCCTTATGCTGCTGAAATCTCCCCTGAGCACTTTTAGCCATTGAAGCAACCTTGGAGAAAGAGACCTATTGGAGTTTGGAGCTACTCATCTTGGGAGTTGCTCAACATCAACCTTCACCATTGAAGGTAATATCGCAAGCACTTGCTTGCCCCCCACTTTTCAATACAAAAAATTATTTATTATGTTTCTTGTTCTTGATTTTGAAATGTTTACATTATTTGCTTAGATTCTTGTTTAGATCCATGAAAAGTATTGTTTATTTAGTTTATTGTTTTTATTTCTATTGAAACTGCTACTACTAGTTAGTAGGTGCCCATAGCACTAAGCTTGGTTGCAAAACCGAGCCCAACAGGTATGCGTAATGGCTGATCGGTGGGAAAAGCGTTGGTGGTTTTGTTGGTGGGAGGGGCTTCAGGGGTGGAGCCATATTGGTTCCAACGGGTTTGAAGGTTGACATCGACGGGTGACATCATTAACAAGTGATGGGTGCCTAAGTCTAAAGTGGGGTGGGTAGGCGCAGCGTACGTGACTTACTGTTGTGGTGGCACGTTTCCTTGAGGGGGAGCTAATAGTTGAGTGTTCACCACTCCTTGGGTTGGTAAAGGGTTCTGTAACACCAAGGGTTGAGTTTGAGGTGCTGGGGGGTGAAGTGGTGCCTGAGGTGCCGCGTGCCCTTGGCGGTGGGCAACATCAGTCTAGAGTTGTCGTGCCCACTCCAAATGTGGGCAAGTGTGTGTGTAATGGCCATAAACCCCACAAATAGAATAAGGGTGGTTCATTCATAAGTTAGGGTTTTTAGCTTGCTTTGGCGGCTTGTCGGGGTTTTGGTTGGAAAGTGTCGCGTTGTTATTGTTTGGGAGATTAGGTGGTTGACCGCTTTGGTCTGGAGGGGTGTTGTTCCTGCGGTTATGTCCTTTTCCGCAAATTTGCTGGCCTTGTTGGCGTTGGTTATTTTGGTTATGCGGCAGATTTTTTTGCGCGTACACTTTCCCTTCGGTGGAAAGTGGGTTCTGGGGTTGTGCAGTTGCAGGAGCAGGCTGCGGCGAAAATAAGTCGGTGGGGGCAGAGGTGGTGCAGGTGTGAGACCTTGTGGGCATTGTTGATACGTCTGTGGGACGGCTGGTTGATTTTCTGTAGGTGATGCCTGGGGTGGATAATAAGTGGGGGGGTCTTAGGAGGATACAAGAGCGTGCATGACCTGCGGGTGGTAATATGGTTGAGGTGCAACTGAGGGAATGTAAGCTGGGGAGGTGTGGCCGAAGCACTGAAGTGGCCATGAGCGTTTGTGGGAGTGGTGGTTATGCGCCATGGGAGCATATGAATTGGTTGCTCCAGAGTGGGATGTAGCCCACGAAAGGTCAGGGCCATTACTAGTATGTGTCATGGAAAAGGGTTGATTATGCAATGCAACATGGCCAATGATTCCATCGGTGGCATGGGATTCCCCTGGCGCATCGTTTCGAGAGGAATCACTGTGGGAGGTGTCGGGTATAATGGTATATAAGTAACCAGACTAGGTGTAGATAAGGTCAAACTGATGGGATTTTAAGATGGCTTCTTCTTCGAACTGGGTTCGTTCGGATGCCACATCCTTGGCAATGATGGGAAGGAGGGATTTGAGAAACCAATCTAGGAAGATACGGTCATCTAACTTGATTTTGCATAGGCTTCGGCGTTGATGCCACTCATGAATGTGGTCAGTGATGTGGGTGGCCATATTCTATCTGCAAGACAGTAGGATCTCAACTCCCACGTCATAGCGGACAGGTCACTGAAAGAACTGCAGGAAGGTCAAGGGGAGGGAAGTAAAGGTGGCATGGGTCCCATGGGGCTGCTCGATGTACCACTTTGCTACAGAGCCAGTGAGAGTTCGTTGTAATAGACGGAGTCGGATAGAGTTGTCTACTATGGAGTTGGAGGAACACCATAGATGGAAGGACATAATGTAATTTTGGGGGTCTTCACCTGCCTTGCCCTCAAACTTAGGGATGTATGATGGGAGCTTGGTGGGCATGTGAGGCCACTTAGGATCATGTTTGATGTGATCGTTGGTCAGTCTAGCTAGGTCAGGAAGGTTGAGACTAACCATGAATGGGAAACTAGTAGAAGGATGTGACATGTTGGTCGTGGCGGCCACATTGGGGCCGATGGCCCCAATTGTAGGGGTTGGGTTTGTGATAGAAATGTGACCCCCAAACGAGTGGGTGGAGGTGGTATGGGAGGGTCCTGCGCCACTAAGCGTAGTGTGAGTCACCAGTGGGGTTGGGTTGGGCATGCTAGCCGCTAGAATTGGCACAGTGACCGGAATGGTGGGTGTGGGCCCCATCGAGGGCATAGCCAAAGCAGGTGTGGTGGCTGGGGTGGTTGTGGACGCTCCACCAATGGTCCCTACAAATAAAGGGTTGGACGTCATTCCATCCATGGGGATGGTTGGTGCAATGTAAGTGGGGCTTTCGGACTCTGCCTCAAAATCAGATGTGAAGTAAGGGGCGTCATAGCCGGGGGGCGTCATAGCTGGGGATGGAGCCCTATGGCGCTGACGAATAGAGTCGAGTGACGAAGCTTTAGTTCTATGACGAGTGGTGTCGAGTGATGCGGCTCTATGTCTATGATGGGTGATGTCAAGTGAGTCGTGCTGCGGGGGCTCACCCCGGAGGCGTCGAGAGTGTCTCGGGGAATCAATGGTGATAGATAGTGTCAAGTATCTAGGGGTTGTGGGTAGTGAAAAACAACTCAAAAACCCTAATGCGTCCGAGTGTGCAGAAGGAGAGCGCAAAAAAGATGGCACTCAGGCCAACAAACAACTCAAAATGCTCACTGTAATAGCTGTGCTACAATAAGCAGAGCGTCAACAACAATGGTCAGAATACCAACAAGCAGCAGGCTTCCTAAAAAATAAAAATAGTGGACTCGCTAGACCAAAGGGAGGTAAGGGAGCATGCAAACACCTAGCTAAATAGTATTATGACTCAACCAGACATATCCTCTGCAAGGTGATGAAATCCAAGTCAAACAATATGGATAATAGAACCAAGTGGCTAAGGGTATCCCCCTACCAGGAGGGACACTAGGTAAGACAATGCTAGAAGAAAGAAAACTAAGATACCCCGTTCATGACATGTCCGGAAAAGGTGAATCTGCAGCTCCGACCCTATCACCGTGTGGGCCTAAAAGAAATCACCACACGCAGACCAATGAATAGGTAGCCTTCGGTTACTAAATGGATTGCGGTATTCCACTCAGGACTCCGGAACCAGTCTTGCTACTTCAACCCTCCTAAGGGAGAGGTCCTCTGATAAACTAGTTGTGACCGTGTCAAAAAATACTAGGTCAATTTGGTACCCTAAAGGACAACCACTATGTCTCAAGTGTAAGTGACCAAGGGGTGTTATTTGGATGCCTATCCCCCCTATCCTACCTATCTACAATATTCTTATGTGTTCCCCAACTGGGATTAGAATGTTGGTTGTGTTTAAGTAGTGTTTTAAGGCTCACTTGAATTAGGTGACAGAGTGTGTGCGTGTGAGATGATGAACTTAACAAAAGTGCCACGTGTGGGAAACTTTCTAACCAATAATAATGCAGAAATTTAACTTGCAATGCAAATTTTTTTTTTTCCAATGTAAATGCTTAAAATTTAAAAAGTCTACAAATGGAACAGAAAGCAAACTGTAGAAAAAAAAAAAAATTGTAGGTAACTGTGGCTGCAGACAGAACAGGTGGCGGTGTAGGTGCAGAAAATATTGCAGAAAAATTATGTGTTCAAAAAACGGTAAAAAAATGCAAAAAAGAGATCATGGGTCTATGACTGAAATGCGCGGGCTCGAGCACCGTTGTAGGGGTGAACCCTGTGATCGGATCGCGGGTCTGAGGCTAAAATGCGTAGTCTGGGGAGCGGAAAAAAGAGCAGAAAGATGGGGTCTGATCGCGGGTCTGGTGCCAAAATGCATAGTCTAGGGCGTGACAAAAGGGTAGAAAGCTGTAGTCGGATCGCGGGTTTGGGGCCAAAATGCGCGGTCTGGGGCGCGAAAAAAGGGAAAAAAGTTGCGATCTGGATCACAGAAAAAAGGCCAAAAGATGTGATCTGGGCCGCGGCTGTGAGGAATAGAAATGCGATCGGTGACACAAAACCCAACTAGCCAAAGCAATAGCCAAATAGGGAAAACAGAAAAATACTTGCATAAAATAAAAAATTTGAAATTTTTTAAACATAAATTCAAAGGCCAATAGTGGAGTCGCCAAAACTGTAGCTAGGGTTTTCACGCTAGCTTGTACAAATGAGCACCAGGGCCTCCTTAGTAGCAGTTCAGTAAAACAGTAAAACTTGATAGTAAAAAAAAGTAAAATCTAAGCTAACATGTGCATCAACAGAAAATAAAATGACAATAATATAATGGGAATTTTTCTTTTGTATTAAAAATGAGAACAAAGTTACATTTACCTCAAGTATTGAGGTTGGTGGAGCTCTTGCAGTAGCCTAGGAGGGATGCTTCCGTGCTCCAATGGGTTCCTTCTCCTTCTCCAAGGTGTTTGAATAATGGGCCAAAAGGGGCACTCAAATGGGAAACGAGCTCAAATGGTAAGCTAGGGTTTCAAGAGTGATTTTGGCAGAGTGAGGATAGGATAGATTGTGGATAAGAAATGGGGAGCCTCCATCACCTATTTATAGGTTTTTAGTGGTGGAGTGTTGACCCATGGTTTTTGGCACCATATGGTTTATTTCAATTTTTTTAGGGTTTTTGCTTCATTTTTCCCTTTTTTTTCTCTTTTTTATATTTTTTATTCCCTTTTATTTGATTTTTTGGAAGTTAAGGCCTTTTTAGAGGATTTTTTTCTATTTTTTGAGGAAATTTAACTATTTGGAGAGGGAAAAGGGGTTTTTTTTGGCATTTTGGTGGCCATTTAATGGTTTTTTGAGGTTTTGGAGGCAAAGATGGTAAGAAATATAGACAAATGAGTCATGTAATGAGGGAGATGAGATGGTGAGCACTTTTTGGGTGTTAACAGAAATACTCTGTTCTGAAGTATTATAATGTTCTGATATAATATATTAAACAACAGCAATTCTAAATATAACTCACTGAACCAAGCTTGTATTCATTTAATGGCTCCTCAACAGTACAATTTCTTATAGAATAGGAAATCCATACATAGAGCCACAGAAGAGCGGTAAGAAGAGATGGGATGATTAAATCTCTGATCTGAAAGTGTACTTGGGTCTACAACAGGTCTGAAACAGAGTATGAGAGTGCAATGAGCTTCCCAAGCTGTCCTGGGTGCATTCACTGAATTGGAACTTCACACATGCGCCCCTTAACACATGAAACCTTGGCTCTAGTTAAAATGGGTCTATCTTGGTCATCCAGACACCTTTTTCGATGATAAAAAAAGTGTTTCCTATTGGAAATGACCCTCCGTACGCAATGAAACAGGTCTCACAACCCAGAAATGATTATAAGTGCTCAACTTGAAACCTCAATTTCGGTCCTTCAATGTTGTCTCCTCCGAATGTACCTTGTATGATGATAAATCCTTGTAAACTTGGGTTATTCTTAGTATTGGAGTATATGGACCTGCATATCAGATCTCCATGGCTGCAAATCCTGAGAGAATATTAGAGAAGATAAGTAGAATAGAAGAATGGGGCACATCACCCATTGATTGGCTTGGGCACATCACCAAAGCTTGAGAAGCTCAAATGCTTCACTCCTAAACTCACAATGAAAAAAGTTGTGAAATGTTGTTGGTTGGCTTCTTTTATAAACTTCATGATTACCTGCTGAGTGAGTTGAAGAGCTTGGTGACCTGTGAGAATAGGTCATCCATGAGTGGACATACCTTTCTTTATTTTTCCTTACAAGATTTTCTCCTTTAAAAACTGTGCCCCCCTTTGTCTCCATATGTTTCCTGCGTTGTAAAAGTTGTTTCATTTGTAAACTGGACTCCTTTTCGGAAACTGCGCCCTCCTTTTTCTTTTTTCTGGTTGTTTCTAATTTCTTTCTTTTAGAAACTCTTACACATTTCCTTCTTTTGTTCTTTTCCTAAATCCACAAATTGATTTAGCCATATTTCTATTTTCTTATCTCTAGATCCAATTTGGAAACCGTATCTTCATGAGGGGGCCCTCTTGGACCACTTGCTCCATTATTTAGGAAATTAATTACAAAAATTAATTAAGATTAATAAAAATAATTCCTCCATTTCACTTAGGATAAATTTAATCCTATGCACACCTAATGAAATTAAATTATTTACCCAGGGTTTATTTTGTCCCCCTTTTTACCATGGTAACTGGATGCGCAAATATTTGGGGACATGACAATGGTGCATTGCGGACTGAGGGCTGCACGGTTCTGAACCCCTTTGTGATCAATACTTCTCCAAGCCTAACGACATGTGCAACTCGCTTATCCAACGATTGCACAGTTTGGCTGAAGTTCGGTAATAGGATAGCACAATTGATAACTGTGCTTCCTTTTTAGACTTAACCAGCTTCAACAAGCTATACTTGGTGTTTTACCCCTTTATTAGTAGTCTTAGGTTATTTTATGGCTTATGCAATATAAAGGAACACAAAATAGTGTGCACTTCTGGTGCTGCGCACTGTGAGAATCTTATCTACTTAAGTGACTGTTCAACCGATTCATACATTCACAGATTTAGGAGTACTTATGAATGTAGCATTCATCCATACATGTGAACCTTAACATACTATTTCCATCTCATTCCTTATGATGAATACATATAAAAGTAAACACATAAATTGATAGCGAGATCTTAAGCATTCATTGTAAGCAAATAATAGATGCAAACATGTAAACAATCACACAATACAGAGTTTAACGTGGTTCACCCCTAGGATGGGAGCTACATCCACATGAACTATTGTTGTATTAGTCTTTGGGAAGGGTACAATAGTTGCACTCTACACACACAGCTGCAGACACTCTTCTCTCTCAATAGGTATCTGTGCACACAACTTGCAGAGCCTTTACAATGGCTTTCGATACTCAGAAGATTCAACAATGAGGATTATTCAACAGTAACCATTACAATGATTCAACGCTTTCCCTTACAAAATTGTGCATTTTTATAGATCATGCCCGTAGGTCATGTCTTTACAATTCCTAGGCCCCAAAAAACCTAAGTTTCCCAAAACTGGTGCGGTTACCCACCACTCTGTCTATCGCCTTAGATAATTTATTCCACTTGCTTTTGCCGCCTTACTTGGCCACTCGTGGCTCTAACGCCCTTCTGACAGTTGCACTCATCAACAAAACAGTTACAACTGCATCGTGGCCTGTCACTTTCCACTCCTTTGGCCTACCTGTTGCCATCGACTTAGTGGCCTAGCTTCTTAACTGCTTGCCCCCACTCTCTTAGACAGGTCTCTCTCTTCTACTTTACTCTGCTCTTTGCCCAAAATAGGTCGCTCTTTCGGCTCGACCTTCCTCTAAAATATTTACCAAAATAGCTTTTGTGTTGGCACTGTGCACCAGCTAAACTGTGCAAAACTTCCCCTTTGATCCAAACTGCGCACACCCCAAAACTGTGCCATCTGACTCTACAGCTCACATTGCGCAATTCAAAAAATTGTACTTCAGCAAAATCATGCCCACTTGGGCCATGCCCAACAATATGCGTGATAGTGGAGTATACAGAGTCCAAGAAGCAACTCCGCAGAAGCAAGATAATGCACAGTATGACCAAGGCGCATATAGAGGCCATGGAGAATTCCACGGAAGAGGAAGAAATAATGGCCCAGGACAAATAAAGGGAAGAGGCCATATGATCTGTTACAACTGTGGCCAGACAGGTCACTTATCCAGAGATTGTACCAATGAATGTACCACTTGCAATTACTGCAAATATTTTGATCATGTTATTGAGGTATGCCCAGTGCTAGCGGAAAAAATGCAGAAAAGAAAACAAGATGTCGCTAACCCAAACATTGAGTTGATCACAGCATAGAGAAGGCCTGCAGATCCAAGTATCAATGTAGTGACGCAAAGTGGCACTACGATAGGAAGAGATAGAGGATTAGAAGCTTCGAATTTTGGAGATTTTGACACTAAGAAGACTCCTCTTGAAATGATATGGATCAGAAAAGCTACTGGGAAAACTCCTACCTTCAATCTAGAGAAGAATAAAGAAGTCTTTGAAGAAGCACAGGATATTTTCAAAGAACAAGCACCTAGATTACCAAGAATCCCGTTGCGCAGTGAAATACTGCATATAGAGGATATGCCAAATGCTTATGACAAAATGTGCCATGCAGTAGAGATAGGCACCTCTGTTGCCCAGTTCTTACAAAGCTGCATGAAGTTACCAAAGAGCCCAGACGCTATAACAAAATTGCAAAAACTGTTAAACCAATATGAACCATGCAGTGAGATGGAAACTGCTGAGAGCACAGTTCATCACATCAAGAAACACAAAAGAACAGGTAGAGAAATGAGGCTCAATGCGCAGATGGAGACTATGAGATGGATGAGATCATCCTTGATATGGGATCTGAGGTAAATGTATTAACTAAATAGACATGACAGCAAATGGGGAGACCAAAGCTGTTATGGTCACCTATACAGTTGACAATTTCCAACCAGGAGAAAGTCATACCTTTTGGAAGGTTAGCCAATGTTATTATCGACCTTTATGGAGTGCGAAGTCATGCAGACTTTGAGGTTATCGAGATTAGGGATGATAGTTAGCCTTATCTAGCACTATTGGGTATAGATTGAGCAATGGATAACCTCATCATTATAAACCTGAAGACTAAGAAGATGATATTCGAAGGACATCATCTCAGGGTCATCGCACCATTGGACCCTTCAGATGGAGAACGATACAGCGAGACGATTTAGGAAGAATCCAGAGCTCAAGACATGGACCGCTTCTACAAAATGACTATGAATGATGCTGAATATATTAATCCTATTGCGTATGGAACACTCAGTTGGCGATGTGACATTTCTTGCATCTCAGACTCGGACACAGGACTGGAAAAATGGCAAGGTTGTATGCATGAAATATCTGCAAGGAGATGCACGCTGATCACAAAATCACTACGCTGGATTGGAAAAGAGGTAAGTCCAATCCCCACCTATGATGGTTCATCTAATGTTTACTCATTTATCCAAGAATTAACCATATCAGTTGCAGCATGAACGTCGCATACTAGCACTAGATATGGAACTGCATGAGACACCTTCCAAATGGTGGGCTACGCATAAGCAGACATTGACCACATGGGATCAGTGCAGATGCATGATGCAGATCAGGTTCACTAAGAAGGTCATACTGCTCTGTGAAAAATATAATGGACTGACGGATCCAAGGGATCATATGAAATCTTTTCACAAGCACGGGAGGAGAGACCACAGACAAAATGGGTTCATCTGTTTGTGCACACAGTGGAGGAACATGTTCCAATGAACTGGTATCTAGACACGCAGTTGTGTAGAGAAACTGTAGATTGGCCTACCCTGACTGCAAACTTCTAGAAGAGTTTCAGTTTGGAAGATGATAGTTTGAGTATAAATGAAGCTTTGCAAATCATTAAAGAGAGACTATTTAGACTAGAATTCCCAAGTACAAACGAGGCATTGGAAGAACACAAAGAATGAGTGTTTGAAGATACAAAAGTACCGGTGAATCTATAGCCAGAATGGGAAAGAACAATAGAACATCCCCTGGAATGCTATAACCTTGCTGAAGATGAATATTAACAAGAAGAAAGCGATGAGGAGGATCCGCGCAATGTCAATATTCCTGAGTCTGCAGGTGCGCGCGATGTAGAGGGACCTCTCCTGGAAATTCCAGACATGAGTGGACCTGTGAAAACAAGGAAAGTGAACATTGGCACAAGTGAAGAGCCAAAGTTCACATCTATTGGAGACTACTAGGATGATCAGACAGTCGTGGAGATTGTAGATCTAATACATGAATATCAAGATTTATTTCCGAAAAAGTTTACAGAAATGAAAGGTATTCTCGGTGACTTAGGGGTTATAAAAATACCTCGCAAGCTAGGCATGATGCCTGTTAAGCAAAGGCCATATAGACTAAATCCTCGATATAAAGAAAGAGTCAAGGCAGAACTTGATAAGATGCTCGATGAGGGGATCATTGAGTCGATTGAAGAATTCGACTGGATAAGCCCGATGGTTATCTGGGACAAGAAAACTAAGGGTGAGATCAGGATCTGTGTGGATCTCAGAAAGCTAAATGATGCTTCACTACATGACACATTTCCCACTCCTTTTACAGATGAAGTCTTAGATAATATTGGAGGCAATGAGGCATATTCCTTTACTGATGGATTTTTTGGATACCATTAGATACGAATTGATCCAGCAGACAGACACAAGGAAACTTTTGCTACTGAATGGAGGCCGTTCCAGTATACAGTAATTCCCTTTGGTCCGAAGAACGTGCTTGCCATTTTTTCTAGAGTTGTTGTTGCAACATTTAAATATTTCATGCATAAATTTTTAGAAGCATATTTTGATGATTGGACTGGTTTTGGTTTGCTGAAAAACCACTATGAAAACCTGAGAATGATGTTAGCTAAGTGCAAGAAACATCAAATATCATTGAATTTAAAGAAGTGTGTTTTCTGTGTTCCTTATGGTATTCTGCTAGGACACATTGTGTGTAGACAAGGTTTGATGGTTGATCCTGCGAAGATCGCAATTATAGTGAACCTATAACCAACACTGAATTCAATAAAGCAATTGCACACCACGTTGGGGCATACGGGTTACTACAGGAAGTTCATCAAAGGCTATGCACAAATAACTGCACCAATGGAGAAACTATCAAAGAAAGACGCATTGTTCATCTGGAACATGGAATGTGAGCAAGGATTCGACACATTAAAAGAGAAAATGGTAATTGCGCCGATCCTAGTTTTTCCATACTGGGAGAAGTCATTTCGTGTACAGGTTGATGTTTCATGTATAGCATTGGGTGTTGTATTAGCACAACTAGGAGAGGGAGGTATTGACCATCCCATTGCATTTTCGAGCAGGAAGCTCTCATCTGCAAAAAAGAATTATACGATCACTGAGAGAGAGGGTCTAGATATGGTCTACACACTACAGAAATACAAGCACTATTTGCTCGGTACGCACTTCTCTATGTACACTTACCATTCATCTTTTATATACCTGGTCAACAAACTAGTGTTAGGGGGGAGAATCTGCAGATGGTTGTTACTCTTCCAGGAGTATGACTTTGAAATTGTAGTTAAGCCAGGCAGATTGAACTTAGGACCTGACCATCTCTCAAGGATTGAGTCAGAAGAAGAACCCACCAATGTTGAAGACATTCTGCCTGATGCGGAGTTATTTTCTATACAGATCATAGATGAATACTACAAAGACGATGTTGATTTCTTGACTACTAGGTTAGCACCGATAGAGTTTACTACGCAGCAAAATAAGAAGTTGGTAGTAAGAGAAGCAAACTTCACCATCATTGCGGGTCCGCTATACAAGTTGGGACCAGATGAAGTGCTACGTAGATGTGTTTTAGAGAACAAGATTCCATTCATATTGGCTTATGCACATTCAGTTGTATCAGGAGGTCACTACGTAGGAAGAGCCACTGGGCATAAGATATTACGAGTAGGGCTATGGTGGCCTACTATCCACAAAGATGCAAAGGAATATTGCCAGAACTGCAATGTTTGTCAAAGGATAGTAAAGCCGTCGTGAAGAGATGAAATGCCTTTGAATCCACAATTGACACTTCAGGCATTTGAGAAATGGGTAATTGATTTCGCGGGACCTATAAAGTCACCGGGAAAAAGGTCTGGTGCATGGTATATTATTATCTCACCAGATGGGTAGAAGCGAAGCCAGTGAAGGACTGTAGCATAGTTACTATCACACAACTCATTTTTGAGAACATCCTTACGAGGTTTGGATGCCCGAACATTCTGATGACTGATTAAGGCACTTATTTTCTGAACAGAACTATTGAGGCCCTGACTAAAAAATTCCACATTCATCATCAGAGGAGTATGTCATATCATATGCAAGAAAATGGAACTGTGGAAGCTTTCAATAAGGTACTGGAGAATGTGCTAACTAAGATATGCAATGTGAATAGGGATGAATGGAATCTATGCATTCCATCTGTATTATGGGCGTACAGAACTACTTGCAAGAAATTGATTAGCCATACACCTTTTAGATTGGCCTATGGACAGGAAGCAGTGATGCATATGGAGTATATTGTTCCTAGCTTGAGAATAGCTGCATTTACAAAAACGGAAGATTGGGAGGCACTAGAAGAAAGTATTCTACACTTGGTTGGGTTGGAGGAATATCGCTTCATCGCAGGCTTTCACCAGCAAGTGCAAAAAGATAAAGAAAAAGCATGGCATGATCGCCATATCAAAAACAAGTCCTTTCAGGTAGGTGATCTAGTCCTCCTATATGATAGCAAATTTATGAAATTTCCTGGAAAGTTTAAGATGCAGTGGCTTGGTCTATATACTATTGTACATGTTACTAACAGTGGTGCAGCTCACACTACAAGATTCGACCCCAAAATCTGACGACATCCGATGAAAAGGTCTGTGTCATCGGATTTCACCTTCAAAATTGCGAACTTTGATGATTTTTTATTAAACTAAGTGAAGGATCCGTCGGATATCCGATGTCCCTTAGAAATATTGATCAGTTTTTAATAAGATATCTGACCTAATCTTAAGCCCATTAAGGTTGGATATTCGACAACATTTGATATCCCTAGCATGTCGAATATCCTATGGTGTCTCCTGAAAATATCAAAATATATATAAAAAATATTTTGCAAATCTTGTTTAATCTATTGCACTTTCCAAGAACGTACTAAAACCCTGCCAACACAAATATCATTAGGGACTCGGGAGTCGAAACTGATCGAAAGAGACATTGTGATTGTGACCGTTTTGATGCACAAAGATGATGAAATTGTTGTACACACTTATGACCATTTGCATGCGCACCCGTTGATGAGTTTTTGTTGTAATGCCTTTGTAAGATTGTACTACATACTAATTTTAGATCATGGAAACTGGAAAGTATTTTATAAGTTGCATGGGGATTAAAGTTCAAAAAGAGGGTTGGTCATCGGATTGTATATTGGAGACGCAAATATTATGAGACTAGTGTATACTCAGTGTCAAAATCATATTATGATAACAATTAAATCTTATTTCTTTTTAGATTGTGTAAAAAATGGTTTATTATTTTCGTTTAAGGATATTTATTCATAGGTAAAAGGTTTTGAGATTAAACTCTCAAGCAATTTTTCTATATCACGATGGCTCAATTCATGACAATAAGTGATTAATAACACATGTATATTATTGAACAAGGTGGCTTGGTTAAAGACTCATATTCGCAAGTAAAAGGTATTGAGTTCCAACCCCTAAGTGGTCTTGTTAAATGGATAGATTAATTATGTTTAGAAGAATAAAAAATCGATGGGATGCATACCTTGCCAAACACCTTGGTTTGGTGTTTTGGTTAAGGAATCCTTTCCATAGGTAAAAGATCCTTACTTCAAACCCCCAAGTAGTCTTTCCAAATAATAATAACTTTGTTTGTAATACCCCTATGCGCATATGACCATATACCGTAAATATATGGTAAGTGGGTAAGTGCATTATATTATAATTAATGAAATGAATAATAAAATAATAAATAGGTGCACTGGGGATAAATCTCCATGTGAACACCATGGGGGCAATGAACCAATGACAGGGGCAGTAGTATAAATCCATATAAAATATTATTTATTTTTTTTGTTGCCAAGTGTCCAACTCCATAACCTTGTTAACCTCTTGTCTATGTCCCAAGCTTCTGAGGTCGGGCACATGTTTTCCATGCAAATAGAATTTTCATATAATCCTTGGAACTCATTTATCAAAATTGGATTTTTGTCAAAGTCAGATTGCTATCATGAGTTCCAAGGATTATAATGATAGCAAATAAGCTTGAAAATAGTGACAATCTATGTAGGGACTCGGGAATCGAAACTGATCGAAAGAGACATTGTGATTGTGACCGTTTGGATGCGCACCTGTTGATGAGTTTGTTTGATTGTGACCATTTGGAGGCACAAACATGATGAAATTGTTGTAGAACCTCCCTCAAAATATAGAACTTACCTCCCTCCCAGCCCGCGTGAACACGTTTCACTTACCTCACCCTGCAAGAACTTCCAATACTAGAGGTCGCAGAGGCCGTCACTTAGGAGGTCGTAGAGGTCACCGATGCAGTCGCGGAGGAGGTTGAGGCAGTTGTGGAGGAGGTTGAGGAGGCTAAAAGGAGTCCAAGGCTTCCATTTGCACAAATAAGAAAACAATAGGTAAGGTATATCTCAATTCATTGTAATCATTTTCTGTTACATTCAAATCAGAGTTTTGATAAAATCTTCGGGTTTAACTTCGTGTTGTTATTTGCTTGGCAGGTGAATGATGGATTTCCTCCTCTACGTGGCTTCCTAACTGATTCCCAATACCCTCGACCTCATTGGCGTTGCAATTGGTAAGTTCAGGGTTTTCCAATCCTTACCCTTTCCTCTCGCCTCTTATGGAGTGGTATTGTTTATGGATGTTTAGGAGGGACTGCCTAAATCCCCTTTTGGGTTCACTAAAACTTCTTGCAGTTCCTGGAAGGTCACCATTTGGCTATACCATTTAATGAATGTAAGAGTTGACCATTTTGTGGTTATATGAAACTGTAAGCCTCTTTAAAGGAGTTATGAGCTCATGTTGTGTAAATTTGGGGTTTTGGGGAATTGATACAGTGACCTGCGTTTTTCTATTGAACCTTGACCATGTATAAAGCAGTGTGGAACCTCTGTGTTTTCTTTATGAATTTTGTGTGGTTAATAATCTCTCTGTCCTCAGTGTTTTGGCTATCATTGTTATTTGACTAATATTTAAGAATGTGTTGACAGGGGAAAAACGTAACCCTGATACTAGTCTAACTATAAGCCTGAGAAGTGTAAATTCTAGTTCTTACTACTGCATTGTCTGGTGGTTGAAATAAATAGACAGGTTTAAATGGGCCTCTATGTATTTCGGTCTATGATCCTCAGTTTTATTTAGCTCTGCATTTTGATTTCTATGGAAAAATGTATGGTGATTCCCAGGTCTGCATCCTGCATATAATGTCCTTGTTATATTTCCTTATGTAGTTGATTTGGTAATTAAAAAGGCCTCCTAGATTCGTATGATGATGATGGTGCCTCTATCCAACTTCTAGCTTGTTTAAAAGGATGAATCTGTAGCTTTAAAACTAAGTATTGACGCATTTTTTGGTTTGCATGATTTACTCACAAAATTGATAATGGGATTTGACCCTGTGACCTGCAGATTGATATGCTGAGAGGAATGTAAATAAATGTTTGAGTAATAATTCACTTTCACTTTCTAATTCACTCAACCAATGTCTTTGTCTGTGTCTGCGTGCTTAAATGTCAGTGGTTTTTGGGTCTCAAGGAATGGTAGAATTTATTACTACGATATTGTAGTGTAGCCTGTGATAAATTTTTAAATGAATGGCTGGGTCGAGAAGATCTCGTGGAAGGCTAAGCTTTATGATTTTTCCTTACTATTTAGAAGCTATTGATGAGGGTTTTGAACTCGTAACCCTTGGCATAAGACCTCAAATGATGATTGTTCTAAAAAAAGGTTGGGTTGGCTTGGTATAAGGGGTAACTACTAATATTTGGCACCTTTGAAAAAAATTAGATAACTCCCTCTATTGTGTGAGCATATCTTAAATATGACTCCTAGAAGATGCACTCAGACCTCACTATGTGTTGTTACATGACTGCTATGCAACTGTAGGTTGTTGATCCAAGTTTGGGTGTTGTAGGCAACCTTACTGTTGAATGGTTAGGGCCCCTAAGTGTTGTATATTATTTTATGAATACTATAATCAATAGCACATGTGGACACCCATACCAAAAGGGGGGTAATAGGCCCAAATATGGTAGTAATCCTAGTACAAAATGGAGGTTAATAGGCCCAAACATAAGAATTCTGGTAGAGTGCATTATGTAAACAAATGCAAACTAGTCTACCATGCAATTTACTTGACATAAAAATGCCATTGAAGATAAGAAGGAAAGTTATAAGATGCAGGTCACTATCTCTTAATTGGTTATTTCTAAGGTTATAAGGGGGTATCAAGTGTGTCTTTTTGAAGATCATGCCTTCCAATTTTTTTAATCTTATTCAACAAGTCATAGCTAGAAACATCTAAACTCTATTTGGAAACAATAAGGTCCTTCACTTCCTTGCCTGCCCTTGGAATTTGGAAACAATAAGGTCCTTCACTTCTTTCACTAACAACAACAAGAACTTGCCTGTCCTTGGAATTTTCGGTGGCTGCTAGATTTACCAGTAGATTCATACCCCCATCGTCCATATCACTTAATGGTGTTGATTTTTTCACAACTTCAGTAGATCTTGCATGCTTTCCACCATAAGTATAAGTAAATTTTCATGTATCTTACTTGTAGGGAAAATATGCTACCTGGCTTGATCCAGACTGTGTCATTGTTCTTCATTACTACATTGACATGTTTCTTCCAAGTGTCAACTAAGACCCTATCCTTCCTCTGAATCTGTTGGTGCTTCTGATTTTTCAAGTGGTTTACCGATTTTCCACCCATACATGTCTCCAAAGAATCAAGATCTACAGGTAGTCTATTAAGAGCACGTAGCAACAATAACAACAGTGCTTCGACAAATTTGTCACCCTCCTTTGGTATTCCTGCATCTCCAGTATTTCATTTTTGGGCTTCTTAAAGTCAACCATCCAATATAGGAAAGCACCCAAGCTACACAAATTGGTTGTGAAAACTATCTTGATCGGTGGTTGCAATCACACCTACAAGGGATGTGAGCCACGAAGCCACAATTCCTTTCTTACCATCATCACTTCTAAGTTTCTGACCAACTGCATTAGATGCACAAGCCTCCCAACATTTTTTGAGTTGATGTGGCTTCCATCTTTGTCAGTGATTCTGGAAAATTTTATGTTCCTAATGGACATGATGAAGGAAAATGGTCATAATAATAACGACATATGTGTAGGTTGAATCGAAATGTTGAGGGGAATTTGGGATAGAAGGAATCTCTATTCGGTTGTGGCAATTGCTGGAAGGCTTATTTGGGGTCCATCAACTGCTCAATTTGTTGTCGCATACTCATATGTTCCGTTAATTGACATCGTTTAGTCAAATATAATTGTTGCGGTAATTATCAAAAGGCCACCAAAACATTGCTTTGATGCACACCATATTGATAACAATTATTAAACAATGCCCCAAAAGTATACATCAAGTACCAACAATACCACAATGCAAATGCACTTGAAACTGGAAATTCATGCGGTAGATCCTGAAAGACATCTGCAAATTCATCAAATGAACTGCAGCACTATGTTGTTGTTGGTTTCTGTGCCTCTATGCACACATGTTCAATCCCTCCATCGAATCACATTGGGGAATGAAACATTGTTCACCCTTAGCAAACTCTTTTGTTATTTTGTTTGTGGAAACCAACTTGTATGCACTGGGTTGCAGCACTATAACTGTTAGTAACTAATGTCATTCCGCAAATTTAAATTACAACTTAGGAAACTATTTTGTTATTTTGTTTGCGGACTATGAGCTTGTATGCACTAGGTTGCAACACTCTATTAAATGTTATTATCTATTGTCATTTCTCAAATTTCAATTATAGCTTGTTCATATTTCTGTGTGCCCTAACTTATCATTCAAAGTACTTTATTATTTTTTCAACAAAACATTATGGTAGAATTTTAGCAGCCTTTAAAGCTTAGCTTGTTTTGCTTATCTACCACTCATTATATATTGGTGAAATTCTTTCTGTATTTCTAGGGAAATACTACAACTCATACATGAGCACCTTGTATATTTGGGACTCCTAGATTCATAAAAAACACTATTGAAGGAGGGCACCTCTAGCACCAAAGTTGACTCAAATAATGACCTTGTCCATCCATGACATTGTCCTTAAACTTGTATTAATTATTATGTCATCTTGTTCACCTCTCATGTTCCTCACGATGAGTTTAAAGACAAATTTGTAGGACAATTCGATTGCATGTATGCTCTTAAAAGGTTTCTTGCTAGATACACACCCACGGAGATCACAAATGAAAAGTACTGTATTAATAATTTAATACTCAGTGATCAAGAAGTGGGTACAATTTACTTGGTTCTAAGAGGACTGAAATACATTGTTGGAATTCTTAACATGCTCTTGCGTCATTAATGGTTATTGAAGTGTCCACTAACAATATGGATGTTATCATTCTTGATGTCGAGAAAGAGCTACCTAGGAGGGAGGAACTGGTATTGCTCCCTACGTTGGATTCATGAGTAGATGAACCTCAATATGATACCAAGGACAAGTGTGATGTTCTCAAGTGTGATGTTACTCCACTTTTTTCATATGTTTTGCATAGTAATTATGATTTTAGGTGTCTTTCACTTCACATTTTTCATATGTTTTGCATAGTAATTATGATTTTAGGTGTCTTTCACTTACTCCACATTTTTCATATGTTTTGCAGAAAACATATAAATGGATACGTAAAGTTGACATCCAACCGCCATTTCTTTCGCCACCCATTCTTGATTCATTCTGCATGAATTTCACTATGCAACCATCTCAGATTCTCACTACGTTTTCCATTAATTAGCTTTCCAATTCAGTATGACCCATGCCCGTCATCCGAGGAGTGTTGCCAGCGGTCTTGAGTTTCAGCCTGGAAACACTCCTCGGACAATGAGCATGGGTCATACTGAATTGAGAAACTAATTGAGGGAAAACACAGTGAGAATCTGAGACAGTTGCATAGTGAAATGCACGCAGAATGAATCAAGAGTGGGTGTCGAAAGAAACGGTTGTGGGACGTTGTATGAGAGGAAATGGCGATGTAAATTGATTGATAAGGTCAAATTAAATTCGCATGGTGGTAATAAACTACACTTGTGTCTTCCATTGTCAGCTGCACTTCAAGCTTGAAGGTGGTAGCCTTGGGAGTAGACATAGGTTGTAGGTTCGAATTTCCTCAGTTTAGTTCGTACCCTGTTATTTTTTCGATGCAAATTATATGTTTTCTTTAATTTCCTTTGTCAGGACGCAGAGACAACCATAAAATATCAGATATGTCAAGATGCAAAGAGTACTAAGAGACAACAAGTGTACTTTTAGGTTAGCAGTGGCATCAACATTGAAAATGGTTTCCATCCAAACCTATCAAGTGTACTTTTAGGTCAGTTGTATTCTTGTCTCAGAACTGTAGCATCTTTTTGGCCATTTTCACCCTATAAATTGAAGGATTCCTGCAAACACAAACCACTATGTTACGCGAACTTCTTTGAGGGCTTTGTTACATTTGCTTCTAAGATCTTTAAGCACTTTGTTACATTTGCTTCTAAGATGTTACAGGGTGAAAATGGACAAACGACTACTACAGTTCTGAGACAAGAATACTGCTGACCTAAAAGTACACTAGATAGGTTTGGATGGAACAAATTACCATGGAAATCCTCTTTATCTTCATTCTCGAGTTTTGAGAAAATCAAAGATATATGAAACGATGCTTTATGAATGTTCGTCTTCCTAGCCGCCTCTTGAAATCAAGGTAAGAAATGGTTTAATGATTTCGTGTAGTAAACGATTATCTTTACTGAATGTTAGTTTTTATCGAATGAATGTATTCACTGAATGAATGGATGGTTTATTGAATGTTATCTTTTATTGAATGAATGTGTTGATAGAATGAAACATTGGTTTAATGGATTTTATCCTTTATTGAATGAATGGTAGATGTTTGTTTATGATGAAATATGCATGAATTTACATGTAATTGTTTTTTCAAGTACATGCATTGGGTATGGCGAATTGAGAGTGATGTGAGGGGGGGGGGCATAAGAGCTTCCACCTTCACGTGGTTGGCCCTGTTCAGTAGAGAATATTAAATTATTCTCGAAACAGAGAGGAGCTCAATAATGAATGGCAACGATGCTACCTTTCTACAACCCACTCCCGTGTCATCTAAAATTTGGCAATTTTTGGAACTTGTTGTGATGTTTGGTTGCTCCTGATCATAACCAATTTTGAGTTTCCACAACTTCAAAGGATGAGTAAATGATGCACTGGAACCAATATCTTTAACCTTCTCTTTAAATTCCTTGGAATCTCCTTGAGAATATTTGAATGAGATATGTCTCAAATACTCTAGATATATTTGAATGAGGAATGTCATGTGCAATTAGTAGCATCTTACAAATCTTTTGTAGTTTCCACCATACAGTTTTCAGAATCTCCATTTCCCTATATTGGATTGTATCAACAATTTTTATTGTAATTCAATGATGTGAAGAAGCAATTATAATAGCTCTTGGAGAAAGGAGTCATATATATAACCCAGTGTTTCACCTTATGGGTTTCCTATCATCATAGTGTTTAAGCAGGATGAATGTTTGTGAATGTGTATTGACTACTGAGTAGTGAATGAGATAACTATCAAGAATCAATATATATTTGCCACATACTAGTGCTCCTCTACAATACTTCATTTCTAAATAACACTCAATGGCATGCAACTACAAATAATATCATGCATCTAGAACCAGAAACCAAGCAAAGGTTGATTTATGCATTGATATACAGAGGTGGAACTAGGCACACAATATGGAGAACAATGAGTTAGAAAAAACATTTAGACCAAAGTACCAAAATGGTTACTAATAAAACTTATAAAAAAAAGAATTGGTTCGATCACTGTCTTCAATTTGATGGATGGCATGATCACGATCACAAATTAATAGTGTATTTTTATTTTTTTAAATTACCTATAGCCGTCGGATTTACGACTCTACCTATGAAGATATCCGATGTTCATGCCACACCACCGACGGACAATTTCGTCAGATACCCAACTCTCCCCACCCTGACGTTCGACATTCCTACCATACCTCCGACGGAATAGAACATCGGATATCGGCCATCTTAACATGGACCTATCCTCAGATATCCGACTTACTATGCGACGAGCGAGGTGTCGGATATCCGACGGATAGTTACGATGTCGGATTGTAGCCAAATTCCGACCGACATTAAAAAAAGGTGGGATTTGTCGGATAGTTGACAACAAGATGTCGAAAATTGGACATGTATGCTGTCGAATTTTGGGGTAAAAAATGCTAGTTTCAGTTAGCCATGTTAGTTGGAGACAATCTACCTGGATTAGTCAATGGAAGTAGGCTAAAGACCTATCAGGATAGTCCTGCTTTGCACAACCCTCTGTAGAGTGAAGCTGTGAAGTTTAGAAAAGAAAGGAAAAGAGAAAAGAAAAACGGAAAAGAGAAAATAAAAGAAGAACCGCGTAGCTTGAAACTCAAAAAGGTTGATGTGCAGATCCAATGAAGCAGAGAAGGTTCAAGTTTAGAACCGAGAAGAAATTAACTGCGCTGGAGTAGTGACGACCCACCATGCAGTTCGATGCAACAATCCAGAAAACTAGCCGTTAGAATATCAGTCGCAAATATAGTCATTATACAGTACTTTTGCGGTGACTGCTTGCGGATTTAACGCAGAAATAGTCGTTCTGAACGAGTTAATGAAGGAAACCACCCAAATCCGCAGAGGATTTGGCCAACGAACATCTCATTTAATTATTTTCTACCCCTTGAGAGGCGTGGATGGGCCTCACTGCGCCTATAAATACTCTTGTATTTGGACTCGCGGGTGTTACCGTAACTCTGAAATTTTCTTACGAGCCATACTTTGAAATTGTTTATAGTGAGCAAGAAGTGATCTTGTAATTCTGTAACGAGCATCCAGCGAATGTCTGAAATTTCAACCACAGAGGAAGAATTCACAGTCAAGGAGACTGTGAGGGTGTTTAAATATGGAGGGATTGAAGCGCTGATGAGAACCCCTGCCAAGAAAGTGGTTACAGAGCAAGGTCAGGACTCTCGAAGATCTCCAAGACACACTATAGTTATGCAAGATAAAGGAAAAGGACTAGTAGTGGAGAAGATGAAGCCGAAGGTTGTGAGCTCCACAGTACCAGAAATTCCGCTGAGCGACAAAGAAATTATGTTGAATTTAAGACCACAGTAAATTTTGCCACGTGCAGCAGATGCACCATCCATTAAGCTTCTCAAGAATGCTAAGTATGAAATTCTGATTCCACATATGTCAAAGCATGTACAAGTAGAAGGAAATCTATTGGGAAGAATTCCAGAATGCAAGTTTGAATATTTTGACCTACTTCATATGCAGAAAGACCCGTTCGAACCAAAGTTCCCAAAGTTTCAGCTAGACTAGTATATGTGCTAGAATAAGGATGTAAAAGGAAACTCTACGCTAGTAGTGTAGAATTGGATAATCGGAGTAGTCGAGTTAGGGTTGCTCAACCTGTTGAGACTCCCGCACTTCGAACGAATGCCAGAATTGAATGCGGTGGTGTACACTCTTATGTCGCTCATGAACCAAGGATATCTTTGGATTGATCGTAATATCGACCTAAATATTGACTTAATCCACCGGATTACTGGGCTAAGAAAGAGATGTGAGGACCCCAAGCAATTTTTCCTAAGAAAGAACTGGGATAAGGAGGTCACTGCGGAGATGAAGAAGACACAACTTATCATCAAAGGAAAAAGAGGATTTGTCACGAATGATATAGATGATGAATCTAGGCAGTTTGTTGCACAACTAACAGCAGGCAAAAATCTGAGAAAAGCAAGACTGTTAGAAGTACCCGCGGGCGCAGTGCTCCTTGGGGAAAAGGTCGTGACAGGAGGAAGGTTTAAGTGGTGGCAGTACCTACTAAATGAGTTTCTGGAAGAGCTGAATGACACGCAGACACATGGTAGTAACTTCCACTATACATGATTGATAGTGTTGATTTCCTTTGTAGGGTGGAAGGACCCAAAACATTACATTTCCCTAAACACCAACAATAGTGATTGCAGAGGAGCCCGTTATGCAAACCTTTGGGAAAATTCAATATCAGAAAGACAACACATGTCAGCTAAAGTCTTATACATTTAATATGAGCAGGTGCGCGAAGCCATTATCGCCACGCTACGGATATCAAAAGAGGTAACGGCTAAGTATATTCACACCGTCAATTTTAAAACTAATATACATTCTGTCTTTATTTCAACAAAGGCTCAAATGAAGAACCCTGAATGGTTCCAAGGAAGCTACCACATGAACAAAAAATATATTGACACAATTATGAAAGAATGTATCCTTGAGTTCATAGTCGAATGGATTGTGGAAATCGAGAGTGATTCCACAGAGAGTAACCCCATTCCTACACCTATTATTGAAGAGCCATGGACGGGAAAAAGGAAGGAAGCCAAGAGTCCTGTACAGCAGAAGGTATAGAAGAAGAAGCATAAAGAAGTCAAGGGCCCATCAGATGCAAAACTCCATGATGATGATTATGAGATGATCACGTCTATGGTCATTGCACAAATGGAAGACCTGATGGTCGTCAAGGATAAAAAGGATGAGGCGATTCAAAAGAGTCTGCAGAAGAATCTGACCACACTTCAGGTCATAACATAAAAGTTCGAGCAAGTACAATGCAGCTTACCCTTGCCGCGAGACTCAGAATCATAAGGGAATTCAGGGGGCACTTCGTAGCCGAAGACAATGCCTCTAGCCCTCCCAGCGAAGCCACGCATAGTCAAAATTGATCCACTAAGTGTAACATTACCACCGCGTGAACAGTTAGCTTCGGGCGACATATAGCATGTGGACGTTGACATTTAAATGCTGCCAATGGAGGGTCTACATAATCTACACCTACAAGTTGTGGAGGAGATCCATGAGAGAGATGCAGTTGCTTGGAACCAACACCATGAGTTAGTTGCAAACTATAAGCAGTTGCAGGAATCAAGCTCGCAGAGGTCCATGCAACTTCAATATGAGCACAATCAAAGAATGAGATTAGAGACTACGGTCACTGCGGTAGTCACGGAGATACCTGAATGCGACGAGCAGCAAGAACCTGTGGACACTGTCATTAATATTGACAAGGTGTTCAACGATATTAAGGCTGAAATGAAATATATGGAGATTAGTTACGAAGAAAATATTGTTGCCTTGGAAGTGCAGAATCAGCCAAAGACACCACCTGATCAACAACAACTGTGAGCAAAAGAAGTGAAAACTGCAACAGAAAGTATATCTAGTGAAGCGGCTAAGTGCCCAAATTTGATAGATGAGGCAAAAAAAACATTTACTGCCCTGGAAGAGAATCTAGATTTGCTGGAAATCCAAAGTGCTTTGAAGGATAGGTAGGCTACATTGGAATTGCTGGACACAGAGGTCAAGGCCCTGCTGGCAAGGGACTGAATCACAGATATCCAGAAGTTAGGGGATTGAAGAAAGAAATGCAAGTACTGTGAGACAGGGAGACTGAAGTTGGAGATAAGTCATAGCCCCTACAAGAGGAAGCCCACGAACTCACACAGAAAATTGAAGAAAAGTCAAGGGATCTCCGCGAAGGACAAGATTCTGTGCAAGAACAAGACGACGATGAAATAACAACTGATGTGTTGGATACCATCAAAAAAATTGAGCAGGACACCAAGGAAGAGGTTTCAAAGTTGACTGCAACATACCAAGAGTTCGTTGCGAAGTTAGCTCCGCAGGAGGAAGAACAGCTAGGAGAAGTAGTGGTTGAAGGTGGCTCGGGGACGAGCCACATGTAAGTGTTAGGGGCCTATTGGGCCTAGCCCAAGTGGGGAATTTTTGTGCAATTCAATTTTTGGAACTGCAAAGTTGAGCACATTTCAGATGAAGAATTTTTGACAAGACAGTTTTTGGGAGGCTGTGATGTGAGCGCAGCGTAGTATCGATAGGATGGGAGCCATGCAGCTGAGGACCGGTTCCATGAGGTAGTAGTGCCACGATGTGCCAACAGGGAACCCGTATTGGGTAAAGAATGAAGATGAGGATGGCTGGGTGAAAGTGACCTATTTTTGGTTAAGATACTCCATGATTACCAAGTAGGAGGGTAAGGAGTAAGGAGGAAGGAAAGCTATCGGTCACACGCGTGGAGGAAGCATGAAATGAACCAGCCGCATAAGGTCATTAGAGAAGGAACGACCTGGTGAAAGTGACAGTTGGCATGCGGTCAACAGGCCAAACTGAAAGTGACGTGACCATGAGTAGAGAATGGCCACGACAGAAGATTCGCTACTAAAAGCTAGCAAGTCCGGTTAAGGGAAAACCGCGATAGTTTTGGGAAACCTTAGGGTTTTTTCCTGTGTATTGTAAAGACATGACCTACGGTCATGATCTGTAAGTAGGAACAATTTGTAAGGGAAAGGGTTAATGTTGAATAATATTCATTGTTTAATCTTCTAAGTATTGAAAGCCATTGTAAGGCTCTACAAGCTGTGTGTGCAGAGTCCTATTGAGAGAGAAGAGAGTCTGCAGCTGAGTGCGCAGACTGGAACTGTTGTACCTTCCCAAAGACTAATACAACAACAGTTACTATGGACATATCTCCCATCCTTTGGGTGAACCACATTAAATTCCTATGTTGTTTGATTGTTTACATGTTTGCATCTATTTATTTGCGTACAATGAATTCTTAAGATCTTTCTTATCAGTTTATTTGTTTACTTTTATATGTATTCACCATAAGGAATGAGACGGGAGTAATATGTTAAGTATCATATGTATGGATAAATTCTAGATGCATAAGTATTTCTAAGTCTGAATGAATGCATGAGTCAGTTGGATACATACTTAAGTAGGTAGAGCTCGCACCATGCGGCTCCCTCGAAGTGCAGCACCGAAAGTGTGTAGTATTTTGTGTTCTGTCATATTGTATAAGCCATAAGATAAATAACATAGGACAGTTGATGAATGCATAAACACTAAGTATAGCTTATTGAAGTTGGTAAAGTCTGGAGAGGAAGCGCAGTTATCCATTGCGATGTCCTATTGTTGAGTAATTTCTGAACCGCATCGTCCTTGGATGCGCGGGTCATGCAAGCGTCTGAGCTTGTGGAAGGGCTAACCCCGAAGAACGCGATCTTTGCACAGTCCTCAGTCTGCAGCGTGAGCCCTGCAACGCGCTTCTCATCAGTTTTGTTTAAGCACTCATCGTGTGGTTGTGGAAACCTGATTCCACAACTCCCCCATTACTCCGCCTCGGGTGAGTCCTCAGTCTACTCGCAGACTGTTGCCGAAAGGGCTGGTGAAAATGGGTTTTGTTGGTTCCTTGAACCACGAAGAATCTGGGTCTTTATAGAAATCCTCAAGACAGTTATGTGAGCCAATAGGGTTACATCCCTTGGAGGTTTATGATTAGGGTTTTGTGATGAAACCCTAGGTGCATTTTCTAAATAAGAAGAAGAGAAGCAGATGTATTGCATTGGACGACTTGTTTTAGTGATTCATGCATGTTATATCTTCTTGGTTTAGCTAGGAATTTTACTATTTTCCCTAGCTAGTGTTTTGGAGAGCTAGTGAATTGTACTAGCCTTGTGATAAGTCTCTCATGCATGTTCTTGAATTGCAATTTATAGTTATATATGTATTGCTAATTTATCATAAGTAAAAGATAATTTTGTTGAGTGATTTGACTTCATCATTGAATAAGTTAAGGGTTATTTTACTATTTCTATAATTCTTGTAAGAGTTAGTTTTCAGATTTGGTTTATGCATGATAAGTTTTCAATGCAAATAAATCTAATGTAATTAGAACTAGGATATTTTTGTGAGGCTCCATGTAAATTCACTAAAAGACAAAAGTGATTGTGACTAGGTGAAACTCCACTCTTTGAGGTTTCAGAGGCTTTGGATTTATGTGTTTCCTCCTACCATGTTTAAGTATATTAAATTTTTTCTAAGGGCATGCTAAAATATTCTAATGTACACATTCATTGTGGGTAAGCCAGATGGACCAAATTTCTAGCAAAGCCAAAGATTGATTTACATTAGATGTGTGTGATATCCATTGACGGAGAGTGGAGTTGAGCTTTTTTGTGTGCCCATGGTTGAGGGTCTAAGAGTATGTGAGATAATTGGGAACCCCAAGTAAAATGCCTCACAAAGGGAAATTCCAAGTAATTTTGAGAAAGTGACAAATTAGGTCAAAAGTTGAGCATCTTGTTCTAACACTAACGTCAATTCCCTAATAGAAGACATACAGAGTGGAGCTAATGCCTAACATGATTTTGGGTTCTATCAACAATGTTGTCTTTCCATGTACTTGTGTAATGTGACATAGCTACTGTTTGTAAACGCTAAGAAAGAGAATCATGCTAGTGGCGAGATCTTGATTGACATAAGCTTATTATTGAATCCAATAAGGACTTCTTATCTGTCATGGAGATTATAAGGTTAATGAGTAAACCCTATGAGTTAGATTTTATGGATAACGAAGATATAACCAGTGGAGAATATAAGGGAAAGATAGGCATGTTGGATCTTCTTGTAGAGATTTCTCTTATGCGATGCTATAGTATAAGACTAGGGTTTGAGGATTGAAATACCAGGATGGACATATAGCTTTGGATGCTAGAAATAATGTTATATTGTTGTGTACTTGTGTGATGTGACATGGGTAGGGTTTGCATGAGATATCTCATATTAACATGTCCATGTGCTCTTGCATGTACTCCAATGTTCCAAGAAAAAGAAATATTTATATTTATTTGCAAGGAAAATTTAAGGTCTTGGAGATGACTACAACCTTTGTATCTCATAATCACAAGCCATTGACATCATTGAAATATGAGATCAGGGTAGTGGAAGAAGTTGGAGAGGTGTTAGAGGCCTCGATATTGAAATAATTCAATCCAAACATAAAGCATACCATTCTTATCACCAACCAAGTGCATATTAGGGTTTGATGCTAGAGTAGAAGACCTAGGGTTTGAGGATTGAAATACCAAGATGGACATGTAGATTTGGATTCTATAAGTTGAGTTATCTAGTGGTGTACTTGTGTGACGTAACATGGGTAGGGTTTTAAAACCCTAATAACGATAATCATGCTAGTGGGGAGACATTGATTAACATAAGCTTGTTGTTGAAGCCAATGAGGGATTCCTAGATGTCCTAGAGATTATAGGTTTGCCGAGGAAACCCTAGGAGTTATATGTTAGGGATCATGAAGATATAACCAATGGTGAAGATAAGGGGAAGAGGAATGGCCAGAGTTTGCATGAGAAGAGATTATGTCCTTTATTTAATAGGATGTGTAATTCTCATCATAAATGTGTCATAATATCTAAGAGTAATATGCCATATCTGTGAAAAAATATAACATAACCTTACACATAAAAAGAGAAGCTATTAATTGTCATAATTGTAGGGAATCTATCATACTAGTATAAGGTATTCTATTCCATGTAGCTTTCCCAATCTAAAAGGAATCTCCTTCAACACTCATCCTCACATGTCCCAGGAGAACGTCTCAAAGCAACAAAAAACTAACACCATAGCCATGGCCAAGGATTTGAGACCCCTCATATACAAACCTTTCTAATAGTGATCCTATCCCACTTGGAGTTCAAATAACACCTATTGAGGGTACGTGTGGTGGTTCATAGATTCTAGGGCTAGATTAGGTTAATAGGGATAGATTAGGCTTTTAGGATTCTAGATCAGTTTCCTAGGGTTAGATTAGTGTTTCTAGGGATAGTTTAGGTTTCTAGGACTAGATTAGGTTTATAGTATTCTAGCTTAGTTTTCTAGTGTTAAATTAGTGTTTCTAGAGTTAGTTTATCTTTCTAGGATTTGTACGGCTAGATTAGGTTTGTAGGGTTATATTAGTGCTTCTAGGGATAGACTAAGTTTCTAGGGATATATTAGGTTTCTAAACATTAATGACAAAGGGTGAAATGATGACATGGCAGAAGGACAAGATGACATGAAGGACAAGCAATGGACAACACATGATGACAAGGACAACAATATGATGATGCAAAGATCAAGCAAGCATGAGATCAGGTCAAACAAGCATGAAAGATGTTGTTGACATGCATGAGGAGGATGACTTGTTGACATGGAGGAAGCATGACAAATGTTGTTGACTAGGCAAACAATCAAAGTGAATTTGGCAAGAATGACAAGTGGTAGTGACATGTATGTATGTATGTATGTATGTATGTATGTATCAACCAAAAATGTATCTCTATGTATCTCTATGTATGTATGTATGTATGTATGTATCAACAAAAAATGCATGAACCAACAAAATAACATAAAACTACACATACCTCGATGTCGAACATAACATTCTTTGATGCAATTCTTTCTCTTATGTAAAGTTGAATGACCTCATTCAATAAATCCATCTGGATCCTCTCTGTTGCTAATTGTCTCCATCAATCTCTTGTGCTCTGAATGAGGCAGGTAGTAGTGTATCTTGTTTGAGCTCTTGCTTAACATTGTCTATAGATGGATGTTTGTGCCAACGATCAATTTTGTGAAGTGATACACCACTGAACCTGGTCTGTAATCCATGAATACATGCCCAATAGTCTTTCTTGACTTCCCATCTAGTGTAAGATATTCTCCCTTAACCACCATTGAGCCAATAGGAAATTCATTTCCTTCATCATCAATTAATGATTCATAGAGGGTTTGATTACCTTGGATGCACCGTGCCAACCAATAATCCATGCCCCATTCATTGTCTTTCGAGGAAACAACTGCGTATATGTGTCTTGGTTGTACAAGATCTGAGATATGGTCGTAGTCTGTCAAAATCGCTGACTGAACCTCCTTTAAATGGGTTGTTTCAACAACTACACGTTGGTATACTACAAGTGACACACGATCCCATTCATCAACCCAATCCATGCATTCACATTCATCCCATTCGCCACTGTTGCAAGAGATGCAAAAGCAAGCAAGCTTTTGCATCCATATTTCAAATGAGGGGTTGTTTGAACTTCAAACTGAATGAAATACACATGTTCCTTGTACTGTGCCGCAAGTATAGGAACGCAATCGATCTATGTCAACGACTTGCTAAACATTTCTTACCACACGTCCTGCCACTCATGATGTTTGTTGATCTCTTGCTCAGACTGACATTATTGCAGAGCACCATTGAACTATGGATTCTGCATCTCCGATATAAGGTTCTATGTTAAACCTCATCTCTTCCCTTCGTAGTGCAGTCTTGATGCATGCATCGGCCCCATCATGCTCGCATTTTTTTTTCCCAGTCTCAAAATAGTTCCAGATATGTGGCACATTATAAGTCTTATGCAAAATAATCATCCGTTGGAATACTCAGGCATTTTTGAACTGGCCTGCACAACCATCCGACCATATTGAATGTTGATCCATCTATATATATCTCTCCTTCAACTGATCATAGAAATTTTGAAAACAATGTTGCACATAATGCAGATCATGGGTTCTATAATCACTTATGTAAAAGCTTGTCTCCTTTAGTATTATCCTCTTGTCATTGTTTCTCTTTGGCCCATGCATATACATAATATGTACTATGATCCTGACTTGGTCTAAATGGTAGTATTGACTCTAGATTTCATTTTGTGGCTGAAGGGTGTAATTTTCTGCAAAATCCACAATTGACACTATGGTTCCAACAGGAAATGTGTCCCTGCATTTTTTGTACTTCTCATTTTTCCATCGCACTACATGCACATGTTGAATATACTACCCTGTTTTCTTGAAGAACTCTGTCAAGAAGTCACATACCCATACCTGTTACCATGAAAACAAGGGAAATATTACAATGTGGCCTTTGGAAAAATGTATATGTCATAAATTGAATGTGTAATATAAAAATTATGCAATATTCATTTGTACCTGTGACTTCACTAGTGCAATCTTTTTACTTTCCCTAGCACTATCTAATTGATAGGTTATGTACTTGAAGCTCTGCATCTCCACGCCCTTCTTTCCAAATTCGTGCCCCTCACTTTCATGAATGCAACGGTTCAAAAGAGAAAAACCACTACACCTAGAACATGTCCCATATAGACATGATTTTTCATAATATTTTTTTCCTTCGAGTCTTGGACACATGATGTTGTGGATAAAGTCTCTTGATGTATTCAGTGGTAGTATGGATTCATTGCAGCCCTGCACAATGTTAGTATGAAAATAAAAAAAATATATGTTTCTATGTGTCATAATAATATTCATATTCTATGTGGTATCTACAACAACAGGTGTTTAGATCAATGCATATATGAACCATTACTACATTTTTGGATTTTAGGGGGGATTGTCTTCAGCCCCCAAAAGTGACCTACGGGGGGGGTTTTGGCTTTGGGGGCGGTTTTGGAAAAACCGCCCCTAAAGGCACCGATGTTAAAATTTTTTCCCTTTAAGGGCGATTTTTGACGAGATTGGAACTGCCCCCAAAAGTGACTTCTGGGGGCATTTTGTGACCCCCGTCGTAGATGTCTATGGAGGCGGTTTTAAACCCCCTTTGTAGACCCCTTCATAGAGACCTACGAAGGCAGTTTTGAACCCACTTCATAGAGACCTATGAGGGCAGTTGTGAAGCCCCCTCATAAGCCCCCACATACAAACCTACAGGGGTGATTTGGAACCCCCCTCGTAGAGGAATATAGGGGCGGTTTCAAACCCCCCTCGTAGAGGCCTATAGGGGTGGTTGTGAACCCCCCTTGTATAGTGCTATAGGGGAAGTTTGGAGACCCCCTTGTAGAGGCCTATAGGGGAAGTTTAGAACACCCCTCGTAGAGGCTTATAGGGGCGGTATTGAACCCCCCTCATAGAGGCCTATAGAGGCAGCTTGAAACCCCCCTCATATAGGCCTATAGGGGCGGTTAGGAACCCCCCTCGTAGATTCCTATAGGGTTGATTTGGAACCCCCCTCATAGGGGCCTACAGAGGCAGTTTGGAACCCCACTTAAAATTTATTATTCCAAACCTTTGGGGAGGTTACAAACCCCCCTCGTAGGTACCTATGAGGGCAGTTCTAAACCCCCCTCAAAGGTACCTAAGAGGGCAATTCTAAACCCCCCTTGTTGTAACATACAAGGGCAATTTCAAACTCCCTTCGTAGTGACATATGAAGGTGGTTTAGAACCCCCCTCGTAGAAACATACAAAGATGGTTTGAAACCCCCTCTATAGGCATATTAAATAATAATAAAATACATTTTATTAAAAATACCAATATTGCAATATCAATAGGGCACGGAGGAATCGAACCACCAACCTCCTGCTTGCAAGGAAAGTGCTCTTCCATTGAGATAGAACCCTTTCATAATTGGGGAAAGGAGCATATGAACACCCAGATTGCATCATTTGTGATTCTAAGAAAATCCAATAATATCCAAAGACAACCATGCTTAAGACAACAAAAATGTGAGTGGTCTTTGTTGTGCTATCTCAATCAAAGAAGAATATCCTCTCACATTCACATACACAAACCCTATATTTAGAGATGTTTAAGACAACCAAGGACATGAGAGATTGAGTTACCTAAGATAGATTGCCTCCCATATAAGTTCAACATAAATATATAGCGGATCACTAGGAACATTTTTTTGTATATTTTCTACAATTCTTTAGAAGCATCAACCATAGGGGACATAACAATTTGAAAATGAAGACAACAATAGCAAATCTACAACAGCCAATCGCATATGTCTTCCATTAACTAGAATGGAGAAAAATACAATGCAATAGCTCAAATACCTATATGTATAATCATATGAATGATGAACCCCATCTCTCCTTTAGAAAATAGGATGCCTAGGGTTTACAATTAATTCCAACCATCCTTGTGGTGTTCCTAGGCTAGGCTAGGAAACCCTCACCCTAAATATGCATAGTGCAATGTGACCAACCTATATGAGAGAATGTCTAGAGTAGAGCAGCCAACTAGAGAAGATTGTCTACATGTATGCATCTTTTAGCATTGGGAAAATTGCCCGATCAAAATCTAGAAGAATCATCTCGTGTTCATCTTGTCTAAAGTTAGAACAACTAACTAAGTATTAAAACAAAAAACTTCTAATTCTAAAGAAGCATGCTAAATAAATACAAGCATGCATGTACCCTATAAAAATGTCTACGTGATTGCACCTTTCTCATTAATGGGGCTTAACTAACAACCATCATGGTTGCATATAGAAACTAAGAGAAAGAGCTGTTGAAGCATGTCGATGCTAGAGGAAAATCAACAACTGAGCAAGAAGTAAAGCTAACATTGTCACCACATCCTTCATCTCTCTTTCTTCATAGCTTGTGCTTTTCCAGCTATAGTGGGTTATGCATCATGCCTAAATTTTGCTTTTGATATCCAAATTAGGCTCAAATGTTGTCTCCATGGGTTGACAATTAGGTTTGTTTGTTTTCTCTAGATATATCAATTCAATTCAAGATTTTGAAATGCTTCTCTATGTTGTGTTGGTATTGACTAGCATTCACACTATGCACTTAGAGAATTATACAAGAAGGATGCAAACTCTTAATCTTACTGCTTGTTTGGTCAATTAGGATGTCACAGGATGTTGGCCACTCAATTTTGGAAATCTACTCAAAGGTGTTGTAGAGCCTAGCCTTCAATATCCTTTCACAAATGAATGATGTTATTCATGAGGATGATTTCATTAAGGCTTCATAGAGAAATCGAATAAATTTGGTCTCTGGAAATAATGAGATTACAAAGCCATGTGTCTTCCTTCATTCATTGAGGAAACCAAAAATCTCGAACCTAGATTGATTCCACTTTCCATCAGAGATCCCTTCACGTACACTCTCTCTGAGCCCAATTATGACACCTTAACTAGGGCTACATCACCAACCAGATACATCCAAACTAGGTTCCCTTGTTGGGGAGGCTTTGCTCAACTATGTAAATAGAGAATCCTGCTTCTCAGAATCAGATTACAAGGATTCTTATGAGGAAATGCCTACTAGCGCAAGGAAAATCGATGTTCCTCCTATTTCTCCACATTTAGCTAATGCCTCGTGTTGTGGTAGAGAATTTTGTAGGAGTCTCTCTTTTACTAATTCTCCTTGACAACTATATCTGTGGATGGAAGCATATTGGAGATCTGAATTGGGGGATGTAAATAAGACAGCATAACCTAACCTATGTTTTTCATTATATTTTCTTTGATGTCCATGTGATTTTCTTTATAGGAAATTTGTGAAATAAATGTCCTCCATTCAGAAATATTTGAATTTGAATGCATTATGTGCACCAGGGAGGAAAACTACACTGTCATGAACAAGTGTATTGCAAACAATCAGACGATTATGTATCATGTACAAAGACCATTAATGAATAGATACTTGGACATCGATAAGTTGGGATAATTAGTCTATATTATGGATAATTGTGCCTTGAAGTTTTTCATAATATTTTATGTATATTAGACATATATGTATACGTGATATAATTAATACAATATACTTATAGGATTTTGCATCGTTCTTTAAGCACCTAAAGAATGTGGCTTTCATTCTCTTATGAATAAAACTACATTTTTTCTTTTAAACAAATAGAGGTTTATGTCAAACAGCCATACAACGCTGGATTTGTGGTTCATATTGCTTGAAAACGTGTTGCAGAGATCTAATTAATGTATCTAGTGCCAAACTGTAGCTTGTACACCATGGTAGAAGAATTTATCCAAATGGGGTAGTTCCATATGTAAATTCGAACAATGATTAAATTCACTTGAATTTTTCTAATGTTTGGATTCAACTCATAAGACAATCATAACATGCCAACAAAGAAATCAAGGTTTACATGTGATAGTTCATATGACCTTTGTTTTTTAGAAAGAATGTCGATAGATGAGAGGGGTCGAATTAATCATCAACTTAACTTTGAGGCTGCCTCCATCAGTTCACTAAGAAGGAAAAGGTGGAAATCCTTGACACCCTTTAACAAAAACCCCAATTGTAATTGTATTCCCTCACAACCCAAACACAAAACCTCTTGCAAAATAGAGCTAGGAATAATCCCTTGATCTTCTTATGATGACCCAATATATGCACTGGTGGAGATTTTCTTGTATTGGGTTTTTTCTTCTGATCTCCATATATTGTGCTCTCAAGGTGCTCATAGCTATCCTTATATCGTTAGGAGCAATGCATGCCAATAAATTATTCAATACATATGCATATGTTTATAACTTACTGACCTAAATAAATATGGCATTTGTTTGTCAGAAATGTAGATAGATGACAATTCTATCATGTCCTTAACTCTATATATATTATGGAAGTATCATTTTAGAGAAAACACACATATTTCTAAAATAATTTGCATGTGTTTTTCATATTAATGAGATGTACATTTAATATCTTTTACGAATTAGAATTTTTCCAATACTTCTTTTTCCAAATCATATCAAACTCAAATCTGCACCCAAATTCGTACATGGTAATTGTGTTGTATATCTACTAACTTTATTCAAGATTCTTTAGTGCCAAAATCTAGATTGTACAACTAATAACTTTTTGAAAATTTTCTAAAAAAAAAAGGTCCTATTTTTTGAAAAAAGTCCTATCTTCTGAAAACTTCATTTCCAGTTCTAAAAAGCATCTCATTTAGGCAAACTTTCAATCAAGTAGATAGGAAAAAAGAAGTACCTATTTGAAAATTTGTGCTATTGGTTCGAGACCTTTGGGTATCCTGCAAAAAAAACCTATACATCCTTGAAAGATCAATTTCAATTCATAATCTTTATTAGGAGAAAGCATACTAGAAAAAGTATATCACATTTTCACACTGTTCATGTTCCAAATTCATACCTTCTGGTCCTTTAGCAGGGAATAACACCTTGAATGTTCCTTGTACAGAAGTTGGTTTCGATATTGGGAAAGGAGTTCATGCTATACTTTCTACACATAAATATCCAAAAATACAAGTAAAAAAAATAATGTGAGAGATTGAACTAAAAAATTCAAAACAATTTTGGTGTTCTATTACATGAGCACATGAATTTTAAAATAAAAGTGAGAGACTTGTTGACAACAAGTTATGCACTCACAATAACTATTAGAAATGGAATCTTACCGCTAATAACTTTTTCTAACTATCTGCATGTAAATAATGACTAACTCTTTCTTTCTCAAGATTCAAGCATTCTTCATCCTCTATAAAGATACACATTTTTGCATTAGTTTAAAGCTCATTTCAACAAGTGTTTACATAAAAAATTGCATGACAAAAACTAGATTTAGGGAATACCTTGATCATATTATATGGACATAAATATTCCAGAATCATGGCACTCTAAGAATCCTGTTCAAACCCAAGAAACCCAGCAATCATGGCACTCCAAGAAATCAAGTACTCAGGAATTTTTTCAAACATATGGTATGAAAAATTGATCTTACAAAAATTAGGACACATGGCTACAAGGGAATTAATTACACGAGCATGTGATTCAAACCCATTCCTAATAGAATACCCATGAATCTCCGGACCCTATTTTTTCTCTGCATGGAACATAATAACAAGTTAAGTGCTAAGGATGAAGCGCACATGCCAAATGGTCGAGGCTACCATCAAATGCCCAAGAGTTCAAGTTTCGAGTACACACAGGTGTCAAGAATCATTACCAATGAGCATGCAAATGCTCAGGTACATAGGTGTTAAGAAGAGCACTCACACTGATTACCCCATGAAGTTTGTGAATACGTTTGGGACATTCTTTAAATTACAAGTCCAAGTATTAAACGGTTAAGAGAGATCCAGGGTAATGATACAAGCCTTGAAGTTGTTCCAGCTACAATGGTGTCATCAGTAATGTTGATTCATGAAGGTTTTATCGCTAAAGGTTTGGATAAACCAAATCTTGGAATGTGAACTGTTGTTGGAATAAACCATTGATATCATTTCAACATAGGAAGCTCTCAAAGACTACATAGAGTGCACCCATGGAAACCGAGAATTATTAAATTTTGAAGGATTTATTGTCAAATGAAAGTAATTTTTAAATCTTCATTGGATCTAAACACATATATTTAAATGTTTCCCATGCAAGCAAAATATATGAATGGATGTAGAACAAACTAATCAACTGACCAAGAAAGCAGATTTAATGTTCCCAGGATGAGAAATCTCTCAAGCACCACCAATTATGGGCATTTGAGTTTTTTAAGCTATATAGAAAACAAGCCTCCAATCTATATCTCCAGGTGGCAGGTAATTTAACAACCAATTTCAAAGTTCAGGGAATAAAGGAAGATACATGATTTTGAAGATCAATAACAAGGAGTAGACCATTTGGCAAGTCAAATATTTGATCTGTTCAATAAGTGCATTGATCTAGGTGTAGAAAAATAAAATCCATTAATTAGATTACCAGAAAGGGTAAAAGACTTATGATGGTGGCCATGCAAACGTCTACAGGTTTTGTAAGCAGCGTGCTATTTATGAACCAGGTTCAAAACCTAGCAGGCTCGCTCCCTGTGCTAACACAATCTTTTGTGCAGATGAGGCCACAATCTTTGTTGACCATTTCCATCCTCGCGGTCTGGCAAGAGGAAGTCGGACAATCCAAGCATCCAACCAATAACAGAAAACCAGTGGAAAAGAACGGTCTTAAAAGTTTCCCAAGGGGTGAAGTGCTTATTGGACAATGGAATACAGATATGAAACAAAAGCATGTCTGCTGGGATCTCTGTAAATGGATCTGACATACTGCAACAAATTCAAAATTAGCAAGTCAACTATATTTACAAAAGAAACTCACATTAGCCAGTGTTGGATAATACTAACTACCAAAAATAGATTTTAAGTTTAGATATAAACATACAACGTATCTAAAGGGTATAGTGAAGGTGCCAAGCACATTGCGAGTTTTACTGGTAAGAATTCCAGCAAGACAATCAAGCTTCCATAAACCACAACAGACAACAATACCCTTCGTGCATGCTTATGTATGGGATCATCAATGAGATCTCATAATGGATTATAATTTGGATCGCCAAGAGTTACTGTAGAATTTGGGTTTGTTTCAGTTCAATTTGATTCCTTGCTGTCACTTGTTGCCTCAACATGGTTCAAAACAAGTGTGAACCTTACCTTCAATTCTATTGCTCGTATAAAAACTATTGGTTAGAGACATCTCTCAAGTTCTCTTTTGACTACACAGTTTGGGTTTTCTTGGATCCTCTTCTTTTTGTGATTTTTCTAGGGATTCTAGAAATTTAAACCCTCTCTAAGGACAACACCTCTCTTCTATGGATTTCTTGGGCATTCCTACAGTATTTTCAGCATTCTTCAAAGTTGGCACCTCCATTCCTAGGGTTACCTATGTTTTTTCCCTTTGGTTCTATGAAGGAAAAATTATGAAGACTTCATTTCTCTCATATGGAGGGTTCTTGCTACTGTTTCGCCTATATGGATTCAAAGAGTAGATGTTTCCATGATTGAACAAAACCAATTATCATACTTGGGTGGATCAAATGACTATCATTCTTCAAAGCTAAGGAGTATATTTTTCAATCTACGAGCTGTTAGGGGCTTGGAGGACTCGCTGAAACCTGCAGCAATTTAGGCAGATCAGAGGTAAGGACCTTCAAAATTTTACAAATTGATCCTAACAACTTGAACAAAAAAGGGATCAAGAATACACTATTCAAATATAAACAAGAAACACATGTGGATCAATGAACTAGGTTTATTAAACTGCAATATGGAATTACAATTGGCAATCTCTAGGATTAAACCTGTTACAGTAAGCATTTAACATCATTTTATAGGCCTCAATTCACCTAGGTCAATGCGCCCTCGCTCTGAGTGCATGTGCATGTGCATGGTTCCAACCACCACATGTGTCATGGATGTGCTCTAATAATGGTGGACTAAATACTGTTGAAAACACATGTGCTAAAGGAGTTTGGATTAAGTATGGATGCTGCCCCAAAATAGATGAAAATATTTCTCTGAATTGCGTGATCACTTGTTGTTTGTTCATAGTTAAACAAGCCTGTAACTGTAATTGTAACTACACCCTCTTAGAGACTGATTTAGGAGTGTTCCCTCTTTCTCATTGCATAGCACTGGCACCACAACTTCACTGAAATGTTTGATTTTGATCCAAAAATGGCTGATTTTGATCCAAAAATAGCTACCCCATGCACCCTCTCTTGCTTTGCATAGCACACAACCACACTTGTACTGAACTGTCTAATATTGATCTAAAAATAGCACAGTTAATTGCCTAAGAAAGTGTGCCCTGCATGTTGACTAAAAATAAACCACCTCTTTTTTGTGAATTTTCCAAATCATAGGTGACTGCTGTCTTTTTTTCTCAACTAAATAAACTATTTTAGTTTGTTTCCAGTTTGTTAGTGACTTGTTGGCCCAACAAAACCAATTGTGCTAGTGGAATTTGATCTCAACTAAATAAACTGTTATTTAACTACAGAAATTAAAATTTTCATATAGTAGTAGTCACACATATAGACGGAAAATAAATAGCGGAAGCAAAAACACAGTACACAGATAATTGTATTCCTTCAAATAAATTTTTCATTAATAATTCAAAGCTTATAAAGAAACCTCCATAGACTGTCAAAATGACAGTTGTATGGTACACCCAAATGAAACACATCTGCACACTTACCAAGGAAAATATGCTTGCTAAAATTGGGAAAACTGCCTTCAGGTTGCTGCCCTCCAAGGATCTGCTCTCTGATGTCTGCTTGGTTGCTAAACCGGTTCCTTTCCAATGCTCTAAACATGCTTCACAGCTGAATCAAATCACCTCCTGACAAACTGTCTTTGAGTGAACAATAAAAAAATTGTCTTAACCCTCTATTTTGACCTGCCTTTATAGTTGAGCTGAAAACCTAATCCACCAAAACCCTAATCTCATAGTAATATGTACGGTTGAGATTAGTCTAAATCATTAATGTATTAAAAATACACTTTATTAAAATCAACAGCTAAATAAAAGACTTTCACTTTATTACTAAAGTGAATAACAAAATAGATTTGACTTGAATGACTACGTGCACAAGTTTGACATTACACTTGTGTGCAATTTCTTGTTTGAGCTACAATTTTAACATTTTATCTAGCGCCCTCTAACTACTGTGTAACTGCTAGTTATAACCAAACCTTAACTGTTGTCTTATGTGCTCATAACTCTAAATGTGACTATTTGTTCTAAATTTCTAATCATCATGCAATATCGACCTCTAAAATATTTGTCAGGCACCATGACAACTGAACTACTCTAACTGTTGTTAGCTACATGCAAACACGAGTTAAAACATGTGTGGGAACTCGTGTGACACATAATCTTGATCTGTTGTTAAATCAACATGCATAAGTTTAACTTTCGTCACACTTCTTGAAAACCCTAATGGTATCCTTAAATGATAAGTGACTACTATTGCTATGAGGTCAATGTGGATCTATAATAAAATATGATAGTCCATTGACAATATTTTTGGTTGAATATTCCATGGTTAATTTGTTGTGCAAAATACTAACTACGTTTCTAACTTGTACATATATCTGTCTTTCACAACAACAAATAATTTATAATAATTAGGAAAATATTGTATGCGTGGATTTTCCTGAATTGTGAGCACATGATCCTGTTCCAGGTGTAATATAATCTGATTGTGAGGCTTGGCTCGAGTAACAACAGTTGGAAAAATCTTATCCTGCCATAGTCTTTCAAACACTCTTAAACATGGCTTGCTTCAAGCAACATTCTCATCCATGAATCCACATTCATATTTTGTGGGGAATTTTCTTTTCATGTGGCATTATGTATTTACATTTCTTCAACATTAGGGTATTATGCACTTTGTCCACTTCTTGTGAATGTAATGTATGAGGAGACCATAAGTACAACTTCTATTATTTTGAAGACCTTCCTTATCCTTGGGTGACATCCCAAGGAACCAAAGGCAGACCTAGTGCCCCAACATTTTTGGCCCTTAGTATAGCATAGGAACTTCTCCATCCAAAGAAAATGAGCCCTATTAGGAAGCCAGTAGGACACATAATATACATGAGAAGCATTAAGATTCCTACCCACCACAATCAACTTTCCAGCAAATGAAATATTTTTCTATTGGTAGAAGAGAAGCTTACACTGGGACCGCTGTAGACACCAATCCCACATGGCAATCGAGGAAAGACCCACACCAAACAGCATTCCAAAACATCTAACAATAACATAAGGGTGAGAAATATTCCATGTTGCTGGAATCCATGGAGGGGGATCCTCAAGACCAACCAACCAATAGTCTCTTATGATCACTAAAAATAGCCCTAGAGGCCTCACAAAACATGGACAAACATCCGTTGGCACCAACCATTGAATCCTGGCCAGCTCTCACAAACATGAGCAAATCATCTACAAAATGATTGTTCACCACATATGAATCATTTGGTAGAGATACACCTCTCAGTTAGCCCTGCAAACGGATCGAATCCAACGAATAAACAAGGGCATCTACTGTTAACACAAAGACAGAGTGCCATCTTATCTTAGTGGGTAGAGTGCATGGATTTTAACCACGCCATCATGAGTTTGATTCAAACAACTTTTAACTTACTGAACTTCGTTATAAGCAATTATCATATCTCTCTTGACGTTATCAGTCTGGTTTCCAAGCATTGACTTGTATGATCACTCGAGATATTACTCTCAATTTGGGAGTCAACTCACTAAATTTCTTTATAAACAATGACCATATCTCTCTTGACCTTTTCTAACTAAGCCATTGTTTGGACAAGATACTATCTTCTTGAATTCTTGGATATTCATGAGTTCGGATTTGTTTAAAAGATAAGTGAACACCATCACTTGCTAGTTTGATCACTGCCCTATCCAGTACTTTATATAATTGAATATTCTATTTTCTTTCTTGTAATTTATGAGAAGTTAGTTACAGTAGTTAACTAGCATAGATCCATTTTAAAGTGGATCTACCAAGCACTGAGAGGGATCAAATCTCTCAAGGCGCAAACCCACTTTTAGAGTGCAAATGTTGAGGAAGGGTTTTAATTTATCTAATTTGTGTAGTTTTATATATATTTCATTGTAAATGTAAATGTTTTAAATCTCAGACATGTTATTTTTTGCAATATTTTATTATTTTTTTAAAAAGACACATATCAACTCCAAGATGAGAATGAAAGGAGTTACACATCCCCCTACTGGGCTGTAGAATGTGCCTCTTCGGTGCAATGATGTCACAAAACACTTGCTCTTTGCAATTCTTAAAGCTGCCCCTCTAAAATTTGTTTAAATGTTAAGTGATCATCTTTAGAAGCTATTTGCTTTCAGGTGCATACATTTTAAAGTTCATGTTGATTGCTTGAAAAGTAATAGCAATAGGATGTAATGGCATTTCAATAACAAGTTGTGACAGGTTAATTCAATTTAATAACCCTTGGAGGGAAAGCAGACAATTGTATGATCGTTCTTTATGTGATTTTTTATGCATTTTGTCAACTTTGATTTGATACTGACTAGTTTTGTTCTAGTCAAACTGACAAAAAGAACAACTACAAATGGAGAGTACCTTCTTACCTTTAAGACCGAGGCATTTTTATCCAGGACTCTAGTGATGACCGTGATTTTAAGATACCCATATCAACGCTTTAGTCTAGCATGGGACACTATATCTAGAGTAAGAATCTATTGCCATATTTTCCAAACTTATGAGTTATACTGGGTAAAATTGAAGGCAGTTCTATTGAGCATGTGTGGGGATTCACCTTTTTATGTTGTTTGGGTACTTTCTGTTTCTTATTATTATTGTATTTCGGCTTGTGATATTCCATTCTTGGTGTTCAAAGTGCAATATAGAGGAAATCTCAGTACATGGTTTGAAACATTGATATATTCTCTAAGATTCTTATTGCTAGGTATAACTAGGTCCTAAACATTTCAATGGATTGAAATGCACTATAATCCAAATGGTACAAAAATGTAGAGCACAACTAACTATAATCCAATTAATATTGAAATAAATAATAACATGACAGTGGCTGCATAAGAGTTTTCTTTTGGGATGATTTCAAGTGTTCCCATTTGCTTTGATCAAACTGTGATTTAAGAGTGGTTGTGATAGCATTTAGATGGGATTGATCTCATGGGGTTAATTCACCATGTTAGATTAGATTAGAGAAAATCTCTTCAAAGGAAAGAGTTGTAGCACCCTTGATAAATAAAGGGATACTATAGAATATGATAGCAAGATTTGAATGTAGGAGATAAATTATTTTGAATAATACTTACATTTTCGGAATCTGATCTAGCTTTTTTTCCTGATGTTATGATTCCATACTTTAGGTTTCTAAACCTTGCAATACACACCTCAACAATCTCATGGTCACCCATCTTGAGATTTGAAAGTTTGTTTTTGAGTCAGTTGACTAAAGTGGTATTCACAGTTCCAAAGATATTCTTGAAGGTGTCATGTATTTCTTTTGCAACTTTATTGTCCCTAGTATGATGAATCAAAATCTTGTTCAACATTATGGGGTGATCAACCCTAGAGCTTCATCCTTGTTCAAACATATGATGTAATAACTATATTTGCCATCAACAGGAATGGGTTTTGTCAAATACATCCATAAACCTTTGCTTTGAAGAATGATAGTCATTTGATCCACCCAAGTATGATAATTGGCTCCATTCAATCAGGGAAAAATCTACTCTTTGAATCCATATAGGCTCAACAACAGCAAGAACCCTCCATATGAGAGAAATTTGAAGTCTTCAGAATTTTCCCTTAATAGAACCAAAGGGAAAAAACATAGGTAACCGTAGGAATGTTGATGTATATGTAACTTCGGAATGTATTTCATATATGTATATTGTATTCCTATAGAGATGTTATTATTCCTCTATACGGAAGTGTCGTCATTTATATTGTAAGTGTCGTAACTTATACTTGATGGGTTATTAGACCACCTTATTTGGGTCGGCCCTGTATAAGTCATGTGGGTCAAAGGGTTATTAGACCACCCTATTGGGGGTCGGGCATGTGGGTCAAAGGGTTATTATACCACCCTAGTGGGGGTCGGCCCAGTCAGCATTATGTTAAGTGGTTAAGTTGAGGCCGACCTAGTTGAGTAAAGGTCAAGTCAAGTTAGTGTATAAATAGAGAGTGTGCCTCTCTCATTTTACACATTCTATTCTCTCACTCACACTTGGGAGAGTGGCGCACTTGTGGAGGAGGAGGCTCTTATACTAGGAGAAGACTATCTCTTGTATTCTGGTTGTATCATTGGTCTATCTATCTCTAAGGAAGTTATTGGGGTTTTTCACCTTTATTGTTTTCCCCAAGTAAACTCTGTGTCTCTTGTGTGCTTGCATTATTGTGTCCATGATTGATATGTTGTAGATTTGCTGTACATGTTGTTCTCTCAATTAATATCCTAGATCAAATTGAAGTAAATTCTGAAAATTTAACATGTTATCAGAGCTAGCTTGAAAGAAGGCATAATATGGCATGTATGACACTTGTTGCACTTACGATGTTAGGGCTTGATATAGCAAAAACCAGTCATCGTAGCACTTTCACTATAAATCCATTTTGGCAAAGTTTTCGGATCTGAAACTTTTACAGGCCGAAGATTAGATCCCCATGTACCTTGTGTCCAAATTAAAACCTCTAATTCATTGTACTTTGTGATTTATGATCTGTACAATATAGGGTTTCTGCCACTTCCATATCTGAGTCAAAATCAGGTGACCTTGGGAAAAAGGTCATAAATTGCGCTAGGAAGCTCCAAATGAAATTTCGTAAAACGTGATAGGTATTAAACAGACTGTGCTATCTCAGGAAAAGTTTTCAAAGGCTGAAGTGGAACTAGTGACACGTGGCATGCCGTACAAATTCGCTCTCCTGTATTATCCCATAAATAGGTCACATTGCGACACTTGGGATAACTCTCTCTCAGAGAATCCAATTGAGGTCAGACCTATCGGGATGGAAAGACAACAGGTCGAGATATCTCAAGAAAAGTTTTTAGAGGCCGAAGTTGAACCAGTGACACGTGGAATGCCGTACAAGTTCTCCCTCCTATATTATCCCATAAACAGGTCACGTTGTGACACTTGGCATAACTCTCTCTCAAAGAATCCAATTAAGGTCAGATCTATTGGGATAGAAAGATAATAGGTCGGGCTATCTCAAGAAAAATATTCAGACCCTGTGAATCAAAAAGTTTAGAGTTACACCAGAAACAATAAGGTACATATTTCTGTCAAAAAAGAATTATTTTTTAGCACCTTCATTCATGGCTTATGGAATTTAGGGCTTCGGAGAAAGTTGGAATTTTTGTAATCGGAGACCATGACTGGGTGCTACTCATCAAAATCGAAATTTAGAGACCAAGATCGGATTTTTTGGTTGGGCAGAAGGCCGTGCTTAATCAAACCTCAGTTCGGGACTTTGATCGGAAAGATGGAAAATTAGGGCTTCTGCAAAAAAATTGGAATTTTGAAAATCTGTGACCACGGCTAGAAGCTCCTCAGAAAAATCGAAACTTAGAGCTTTGAATCAAATCTTTTGGTTGGTTGAAGCTCTTGGAAACTCAAACCCTAATTCAGGGTTCTCCCTAGTGAATCTGGAAATCTAAAAGGAAATTTCGAGGGGTGAAACTTTGCAGTTTTCAAATTCTGATTATACCAACTTGATCAGCTCATCAAGGTGCATATTTCTATCCTTTTGGAAGTTTGAATTTTGGGGGTTTCTTTGAAAAACCCTAATCTAGCTCCAGGTCCAGTTCTTGCAAATCGAGTGGATTGGGTTAATCCTAGAAGAAGATGGATTGGTCACCTGCATAAGTGAAGAAGTTCCTGTCTCAGAGGGAGATCAAGCTAAGGCCTTCCATAAAAAGATTACAAGCAATCTTGATAGGTATGGCTTACAGGTATGTTTCATGGTTAAGTTTATCATATGTTTGTCTTCATATCATTACAGTACAATATTGATTAATTACTAGACTTGTCGTATCACCTTAATAGAAGATATTCATTGATTAAGGTTTTGACACTTATGAATGTACTAATGCATTGTGATGTTGTATGAGGTTTATGTTGTTCGTTAACATAAAAGGAACACCAAGAATGACAATTCATGTTCTACTTCAAGAACATATGATCATGGTGACATGAAGACAAAGATTCATCCATTGTCATGGATCACATAGAAGATCTACTTTCGAGGTATGTATAACTTGGTCCTACAATGGTTAACCTATGAGACATGCAGGTTACTAGCACAAGTCATTGAAGAGAACCAGAAGACATTATGTGGGTATGTTAGACATAACTAGCTAGCATGCTAATCCAGGTATGTTTTTCCTATATCAAGCTAGAATCCTACCTTGTGTTAGGATCTTATACTGTTGTGTTGTTGATAATGATTATTCATGAAGTCATAGGTTTGAATAGTCATGGTTGTATGCATATTATATTTCTTACCATAATTGATGATATGACTAACCAGAAAAATCATGAAGTTATAGGTTTGAGTAATCACGGGTTTATGCATTGATGTTTTAACTAATCAGAAGAGTCCTATGATCAAATAAGAATATGCATGAGTAAAAGAAGACTTCCCTGAAACCTTGAATACTAATGTTTATTATCTGTGAATGATCATGACTATACATGCTTAAGATTATTGTGTTTTGATAGTATTAAGAATATACTAATGAATGTATGATTATGTATGAGACCTAAATGATAACACAATGATGTTACTAATAAGCATGCAGAGTGATTAAGGATGGATGTAAGTTCAAGGACAGGTAATCCAGGAAGCAAAGATCAAGAGGGAGCACACTCCAGTTGTTCCTACAAGAAAGCAAAGGAGCACACTTCAGTAGTTTCTGCAAGGATGTAGATATTCAGAGGGAGTTGACCATCTTCCTATATTCCACAACAGAAAGATGTAGAAGAAGCTACTTCGGTAGCTCCTGCTAGGAAGAAAAGACTCAGAGGGAGTCCACCCAACAAACAAACAAAGATAAGTATTTCAATTATCATTTCTTGCCTATTTTTGTTTAAATAATATTATGCTTATGTTCCTAGACTTAGGAGATGTATTGTGCATATTAGAATGATTGCATTAATGAACAGTATACTACTAATATGCATGTGATGGGTAAGTGGCCTGTGGCACTGTACAACATTCCAGTGCTACTTATCTAGAATGAAACCTCTTTGCTGACATGTTGGGAGTAGTGCGAACTCTTAACAATGTTCTGGTAGAGACTGGAAGGCATCTAGAAAGTTGTGGAACATGGATAAATGTTGTATTGAAGCATTGGCTAAGATAACTGCATGACTCCATGACATATTTCTTTATGTGTAAATAATTTGTTCTGAAAATTATCAGATGTTTCTAATCATGCAATTTAACTTGTTTTGTAGGAAAGACCGTATATCTTCACCAACAAAAGAAGGACATCAACATTTGTTCTAGCATCAAAGATATCTATTGAAGATATTGAAGTTCCCAGGATCTGGGATGAAGAAATGGAATGCCATGAACCATCGATCATGAAGATGATGTTTGGGATGCAGTCCCAAGACTTGGCAGGGAGTCACATGTGTGCATATTGAAGAAAGCCTTGTATGGCTTGTAGCAAGCTCCCAGAACTTGGTATGGTAGGATAGACAGCTTTCTATCCAGTTTGGGCTTTACCAAGAGTAAAGCAAATTCCAACCTTTACTACAAGGTTGAGGAAGGCAATCCAGTGATACTACTTTTGTATGTGGATGACCTGTTTGTTACAGGTGAGGATAGATTGATTGCTGACACACAGCAGAATCTTGCTGTCGAGTTCGAGATGAAGAACTTGGGGATGATGCACTAATTGTTTTTTGCATGGAGGTGTGGCAGAGTGCAGATGGAATCTTCCTTGGACAAGGGAAGTATGCAGTAGAGATCCTGAAGAGGTTCAGGATGATGGATTGCAAGGCCATGGCCACACCTATGGCATCGAATCTAAAGCTTCTTTGTGATGCTTCATCTGAACCGGTTGATGTCTCTATGTATCATCAGATGATTGGGTTCTTGATGTACCTGATGAACACGAGACCAGATATTTGCTTTGTGGTGAACACATTGAGCCAGTTCCTGACGGATTCGAGGAGTGTTCACCTGGTTGCTGTAAAGCATGTTCTGAGGTACCTGAAGGGTACAATGGATTATGGGCTCAAGTATGATGCGAATCAAAAGTTTAACCTGCAGGGTTATGTTGATTCAGATTGGGTAGGCAGTGTTGCAGATAGGGATCAGGTGTGATCTCTTGGTTTAGCAGGAAGTAGTCCTGCGTAGCACTAAGTACAGCCGAAGTAGAGTATGTTGCGACGGATGAGCAGGTTGCAGATGTATTGACCAAGACATTGGCCAGAGTGCAGTTTGAGTACTTCAGAGAGAGGCTTGGTGCACTTCAGATCGAGGTTTCTTCCAAAGGGAAGTGATGAGTTCGGAAGATGCAGATGCACATGAGATTTTATGACATGGTTGATGTGTTCTCTCTTGGTCGTGATGTAATTGCTGATCCATTTTTCACATGGTGGTAGATGTGTTCTCCCATGGTGAAAAAGTAAGGGCTGGAGCCTTCCCCGAATGGTGGTAGATGTGTTCTCCCATGTCGGTGGTGTAAGTGTTGGATGATGTGCATCTAGGCTGTGCTTCGTGGATGATGAGATGATCTGAAGAGGACGATGCTATGATGATCAGGAGGATCATGGATGATGAGCATCAGGACGATGCTCCAGTTACTACTCTGTATATGTATATATGCATCATGTTGGATGCTTGTTATGATCAGTTGGATCATTTATATATATATGCATCAAGTTGGATGATGGATATGATCAGTTGAATCATTTATGTATGTATGCATCATGTTGGATGCTGGATATGATCAGTTGGATCATTTGTACATGTATTTTGTATATGCATCATGTTGGATGCTTGGACCATGTATCTGTATATGCATCAATTGGATACTGAGATCATGTATGTTGATATGTATCAGGTGGATACATTGTATGATCAGGTAGATCATGTATGATGATATGTATCAGGTAGATACTTGGTATGCATCAGGTGGATGCATTGTATGATCAGGATGACGAGCTTCTCCAGATGACATGCAGCAGAAGGTTGCAGTGATGATGATCAGGATGATCATGTGTACATCAGGATGATGTATGCTGAGTATCAGGATGATACTTTGTGGCCGTGGATTAGGTTGTGCAGATGAGCATGTCTAGGAGATCCTATAGGTTGGAGTTGTGTACCCGTAACAGCCTGGGATGCTCTTTCGAGACATTGCTCTGGGAGGACATATAATTTGTGCACTGGGAGATCTTCAGGTCAGAGTTGTGTACTCGTAACATCTTGAGATGCTCTTGCGAGGTTTTTTCCTATGGCGTGTAATTTTCTCCTGGGAGATCTGGACAGGATGAAAAATGCCTTAGATGCTTCAGCCAGGTTTTTCCATGACCACATGTAATTTGCTCCTGGGAGATATGGATAGGATGAAAAAGGCCTCAGATGCTTCAGCCAGGTTTTGTGGTGGACCACATGTAATGTGCTATGGGTAGATCCGACAGGTAGAGTTGTGTGCTTGTAACAGCCTGGGATGCTTCAGCTAGGTTTTGTGGTGAGATCACATGTAATGTGCTCCTGGGAGATTCGATAGGTAGAGATGTGTGCTTGTAATAGCCCGGGATGCTTCCGCTAGGTTTTGTGATGGGTCACACGTAATGTGCTTTTGGGAGATCTGACAGGTAGAGCTGTGTGCTCGTAATAGCCTGGGATGTTGCAGCCAGGTTTTGTGATGCACATAATAATTCCTGAAGATTCCACAGTATGGCCAGTGATGATGAAGACCTGTAGGTGGTGGGCCTACATCCAGTATGAAAAAGGACTGGCTATGTAGAACTTCCTATGATGAGTAGATTCATATATTGATTGAGATAAAAGCAGCAGTGACGATGATGATGACCCGATGACAATTATCTAGTGACGATGATCCAGAGAAGATGACTTGTTCTATAAGACCTGTGTCGAGAAATACCTTCCTAGTTAAGAGGGAGTGTTGATGTATATGTAACTTCGGAATGTATTTCATATATGTATATTGTATTCCTATAGAGATGTTATTATTCCTCTATACGGAAGTGTCGTCATTTATATTGTAAGTGTCGTAACTTATACTTGATGGGTTATTAGACCACCTTGTTGGGGTCGGCCCTGTATAAGTCTTGTGGGTCAAAGGGTTATTAGACCACCCTATTGGGGGTCGTCCATGTGGGTCAAAGGGTTATTAGACCACCCTAGTGGGGGTCGGCCCAATCAGCATTATGTTAAGTGGTTAAGTTGAGGCCGACCTAGTTGAGTAAAGGTCAAGTCAAGTTAGTGTATAAACAGAGAGTGTGCCTTTTTCATTTTACACATTCTATTCTCTCACTCACACTTGGCAGAGTGGCGCACTTTTGGAGGAGGAGGCTCTACTGCTAGGAGAAGACTATCTCTTGTATTCTGGTTGTATCATTGCTATATATATCTCTGAGGAAGTTATTGGGGTTTTTCACCTTTATGGTTTTCCCCAAGTAAACTATGTGTCTCTTGTGTGCTTGAATTATTGTGTCCATGATTGATATGTTGTACATTTGTTGTACATGTTGTTCTCTCAGTTAAGATCCTAGATTAGATTGAAGTAAAATCTGAAAATTTAACAAGGAAAGGAGGTGCCAACTTTGAAGAATGGTGAAAATACTTTAGGAATTCCCAAGAAATCCATAGAAGAGAGGTGCTCGCCTTAGAGAGGGTTTAAATTTCTAGAATCCCTAAACAAATCACAAAAAGAAGAGGATCCAAGAAAACTCGAACTGTGCAGTCAAAAGAGAACTTGAGAGATGTCACTAACCAGTAGTTTTTAGATGAGTAATAGAATTGAAAGTAAGGTTCACACTTGTTTTGAACCATGTTGAGATCACAAGTGACAGCAAGGAATCAAATTGAACTGAAACAAACCCAAATTCTATAGTAACTCTTAGTAACATATTCTTCGCGACGCAACTTGGAAGAACCTAACTAATTAAGCATCAAATCCTTTATGCCAAGAATATCTTTGGTATATGTTCTTTGCAATGCTTCAACCTATTTGATCTAAGGATTTGTAGTTTTGAATAGGATAAGGAAGGTTTTTTAATTATATTTTGTTTATTTGAGGTACGTTTTGCAAGGCTTCATGCATGGATGGGACCATGGAGAGAAAAAAAAATGGTGTTTTAGGACTGATGTAGAGTATCTTGGTTTTCTCATTCAAAATAAATGGATGGAAAATTTATATCAAGGAAACGAGTCTACGAATAGAACGATTAGTAGGATTCAAACTGGACTGATTAGGTTTCGTGGAGGATATTTTCTAGGAACTTGAACATGAATAAGAGACAAAGGCCAACTTTCTTGGAAATAGTTAAAAATGAGTAACGACAAAAAATTAAATGCAAGCTTTCAAAAGATTGAGCCTAAAGAAAGAGGATGCAATTTGAAGATTTACTAAATGGTTGTAATTGCTTGTAAGAACTAGAGGCAGCTTAATTTTTGTCCAAAATTTCTCTAAACTTATAGGAATGATCAAGCAGGTGTGACGACGGGAAAAGTCATTGTGATTTAAGGATTTACTGAGTGATTGGAGTTGCTTCTAATAATTAGAAGCAACTTGGTATTTTGTATGAAAATTCTTTGATTTATGGGTATCAAAAAGAATATATGAGGATGAAAAAACAACTTATTGGCATGTCATTGGTCTCCAAGCCTTTTGACCTGGTTTACAAGTAGTTATTGAAAGAGTTTGTGTGTTTATGATTGAATTTTTACTTGATATTGAAATCAATAATTGACTTCTAAGTGTAGATTTATTTTTTCTAATGCTGGAAACAGGTTTTAGTCAGCGATTTCTCAGCTGAATATTCAGCTCACCATAAATTTTGCTATGTTTGGAAGAGATGTGGAATCCTACTAGAAAGATATTTTGATATGTTTTCCCTATTTTTCCAGGTAATGCTTTTGGTATATTTCATCAAACTATTTTTGGAAACACCGCCTTTTTCTTAAAATTATGCTCTTATGCAGGATAGAGACATTGTTTTAAATTCGGTTGATTGTATTGAATTCCCAACAGACTAACAAGCCATAATAGTATATGAAATGCAATATCATATTGGCTATTTTTTAGGTGTGGAAAAACAAGCCAAACTTTCCCTATTTCCCCCTTTTCAGGCATGAAAATGTGCATACCTGAAGTGAGAGACCTGTGCCAGGTCGGAAGGCCACCACTTTTGTGTAGGTTCTACTAGATACTTTCTCAACAAACTAGCCCAGCCATAACCTAAATTCTGGGGTGACAGAAATGTTTTAAAGATATTAATATTTCAAGGCACAAAACGAGTGTGCTCAATTTTTTGTACCGATGATAATGATAACCAAGTCGGATGAAGATGCTAAAGCCTCTTCTTTTAGTAATTTTCCTGCCATGAATTTAAAGTAATAAAAGATCTACAAAGTGTAAATGTTGCTTCGTAAAGAATGTTCACAACAACTATTTTCCATATAAACTAGAAATCATATAAGATTAACAGATTTTGAAAAAAAAAAAAAACTTGACTTCTGATAATGGTATGTAAATCTCTTACTCAAAAATAACCCTTAAAGGCATTCAAGAAGAGTAATTAGAATCGAAGCATTCACCATAAGGTCACAACTAAAAAATCCAATATTTTGTCTTCCTCTCCAAGGCTGGACATTACTGCATGGTCGAGGGCTTACACTATACATTCTGTCTACAGGGAAAATGATTGTCTCCAATGAAAACTCTTTTCTTGGATAACAATGAGCTCAGTTAGTAATTACTAAGTATGATCTAGTCAAATATATGTTGAAGAAATCCTATTTGTGAACAGAGGATGGATCTACGGTTTATTTGAGAGAAAAGTGATTTGATATGGCATGCTTTCTCATGGAGGTAAACACCAGATATGACACACATTATATGCATATATCATTGACACCAGGAGACAAAGGGTCTTATTGCTAGAGGTTGAGGGTGAAAAACTGAGAAGATCTCTGATCAAGAGGTGGATAGATTGAAATTGTAGCATGTAGAATTCAATGCACTGGTTTAGAAAAGCCAGATTTATTACAAAAACTAATGGAAATGGTTGTAACAACAAAAGAATTTGGATTGCATAGGATATGGGTAGGTCGCTCCCATACCTTGTGCTCAAGCTCTCAATGAAATCCAAATTCCATTGGTTTTCAGCAATTGCATTGCAACAGAACCTTCCATTGCAAAATCATGGAGCAAATTCACTATGGCTTTTGATTGGAAATAAGCTATGATCACTCTCTCTGGATTAGGAACATGGGATTTTTCATCAAATGTGTCTCCATTATTGTTATATCCCCTGTAGCTAGGAATATTTACTACATTAACCTCCCCAAAATATTCTTATCGAGGCTTTTCAAACTGTCCATCGATTTTGCATTTGTCATACATGGTAATAAGGGAATTACCCACAAACACATAGGACTCAAATCCAACTTTGACAATTTATTTTTGAATCTGCTTACCCTATTTAAGAGTCACCGAGATGGTGCTTGAACCCATAGCACAAGAAAAGGTGATCCAATATGGATTAATGCCTCCTTGATGCATTTGACCAAATAGTTTTAAATCCTCTTCACCATACCCATGTTGTACATAAGCTGAAATCATCAAATTCCAGGATATAGTATCTCACTCAGGAATTTCTAGAATCGGCATTACATGCACACCGTTATATTCCATGACGCAACATCTCACTCAAATGTTTTGTCAAACACCTGTTGTGCATCATAGATACTCCTACATTTAGTAAACCTGGTGTGCATCATCAATACTCCTGTATTACCCACGAAAAAAACATCTTACTCAAACCCACCTCTGAAAATGTCTTCATGAATCTTCTCTACCTTTCGTAGAGTCGAAAGGGCTGAAAGGCTAGTACCCACTTTGAGAAAAAGGGGAATGTGAAATGGTCTGGATGTATGGCCACCTTGCTTCACTTTTTGTAATACATATTACGGCTTCCTCACATGGACCATTCTTGGCATATCATCTAAAATCATTACATTCCACAAAAACTAATATGGTTTGCATATTCGACCCAAAATAAGGCCTGCATTCTCCATGTGATGGCTTACCAAAAGAAAATTTCAATTTTTGTAAGGCGCGCATTCTCCATGTGATGGCTCACCAAAAGACAAATTCAATTTTTGTAGTTACACTATCCAAAATATCACATCAAGTGGGAGTAGGTTCGAATTTAGTTGCCCATAAATATTTGAGGTTCAGGGAAAAAACATCCATGGAAATTTCAACTCCAATGGCATATATTTATGTTTATTTCAATTAAAAAGATCATAGTTGTATTTTGGGTTGTAAAGGCCCATCGACATATTCAATGTGCCCCTTCCCTTTCATCCCTTCTCGTCAGTGACACACTCTTGACTTTAACTTGCTAGGCCATGGTTTAGGCACTATTAGGACATGGTTTAGGCACTATTACTTTGAAAAAATTAGAGTTCTCAAAGCAACAGTATGTTCTAAATACATTAGCATGGAATAATGTGATGGGAATCTAGTCCTATTGTGTTAGCCTTCGGGACAACAGTAATGATTAATGGGGATTGTCATTGGCATTTGTATTTCATTATCAAATGTCAAATTCTTGTATTTATGAAAGATGAACCACTATGAAAGCATTTTCCAAGGATGTTTTCATTAAACAAGAATGGATGTTGGGGGTCAAAGACAATTAGATATTTTCCTATTCTCAACCATAAATAGTGTTGGCTAGGGATTGGAAAGTATTGCTCTAAGGACTCTACAAACATTTTTTGATAAATCAGTTTGTTTGGGTTCCAAAGGGGTATGATCATAAATATTAAACTTACATGAATTGATAGAACGGTACCACTTGGATTGGAGCTTTAGGTTTAATTAGAATTAACATGGGGAAACTTACCAGGTTAAGACATAGCAAGGATTGAGAAATTGAGATCTCTTTCTTGATTCTATGGGTGGTGGAGGTGGATGACCATTCTTATTTGGTGGATTGACTTGTCTAGATAATTTATATAACAAACAATAGCTCAGCCTATTATTTATCTATGTGAAGGTTCTCCTCCATAGCCATCTTCTTATATATGGGACTGTGATGACAATGATGTTGATGAAAATGAGAAAAATGACATTCATCATGAGAATGATGATGATGATGATTACGATGATGACAATGACAATTTTCATCATTTTCCCATAGACGAGTATTGAATATTAAACCAAGGATAAATAACATAAGATATTGACCTATTGTCAACTATCCATCCAAGTCACAGAGAGTGTGAAAAGAAATTCACCATTAAGATCTAAATCAAGAAGGAGGTCAAATCAATAAGGGAAAACCATAAGAGTACTCAGTTTGAATCAACTAAGAATTTTATTAAATAATCTTTATTAGATATCCATATCAAATTGATCTCAAACTTCATCCAACTCAATATCTGAATCATCAAGATCATAATTTGTGTCTAACCCTTCAGATCCAATGAAAGGATTGTCCATAACAACATTTTGGATGTCTATCATATTGGATACCCATGGAAGGTATTATGTGATTCTTTGAGGAATTATGCATGTCTCTAAATGCCTCAATGGTTTCTTTAGAGCCAAAGGCAAGGTCTTCATCTCTATAATATTGTCATTTTGAAGGCCCTGATACACCTTCATAATTCTCAAAACCACCTAATGGCACCAACATACTAAATCATAGGTCAGTGATACCCTCAATAGGCCATGTTTGGTTGGTGGAGGAAAGTGTGACCAACCTTGGTGAATACCAATATGTAATTTCAAGCATGGGATTGTGTTTTGATTCCATGCTATAGTAATATATAGGGCATGTTGTTTCACTCTTAGGCCACATATCCATTGGATTACTGTATGATAACACAACTGTGAAGGTTGTTGGCAGGTGAGATCGCTAATACATGCCACAGGGGTGGTTTATAGCCTCAAGTCCTTTTATACAAAGCCTCCTTCCCTGCCATGAGTATACAATTAAATCATGGATCCAAACCTAGGTTAATTACATTATAGGTGGTTTTTTCCATCATAGAGACATTCATGGTCCAATCTCTCTCTCATCTATTGGATTCACTACTCCACCATAGTTGAGTTGAAAATTTTGTATAATGGATTAACATGGGTCGAGCATCAATACATCATTTGGAAGGGGTTAATCCCAAGTATGCCCACTTTGGAGCATTTTTATGAAGCCAATGTAACCTTCAAAAGGGGTATTTTGGGACATCCCCTTGTGATCACTAGTTATTATAATGAAGCATCCCCTCTTTAAAGGCCTTTTTTATATCTAGTTGACATTAAAAAGTGGCTTTCACCACTATTTATTCTTATTTTGAGGTTAATCTACCTTTGGTGATGGATTAATAAAGATTATTTTGTGGACGTGGTTCCATTACTTTGAAGAAACCTTGGATTGATTGTTAAGTGGATGGCATTGAGGGTTTTGAAGCCCATAATGAACATTGCCTAATGGTCAAGTTATCTTAATGATTAGGTGTTGGTATTGTAACTTATGCATGGTTTATAAGCCATAGATGTATTCTAGGAATGAGATGTTGGTCTTCCTCCTCAAACCATGTCTAGTATTTTGAGACCTATCCCCTTAGCTAAAAACCTACTAATGGTGTCTATATTTCCACTATAATACTCAAGATGTCCTATATCAATGTTATGTGATCAACTAAGGCCTTGTTCATTTCCTTGATCCCTAAAATCTTAATTTAGAGCCCAAGGCTTGGGTTTCATCTATCGACCATGTCTAGTGACCTAAAACCCATTAGTGCTCAAATCTTCCCAATGGAACCCATATCCCTTCTTGGATGCTAAATATTACTTAGAGACCTATTTCATGGCTCTGGAACCATCAAATGGCCACCATAAATAATGCCACTAATTAGAAACTGACCTAACAAAACCAACCCATGTAAATGACTCATGCATTTGGTACAGTTGATCCATGCAATGAATTCATGCACCTATGAAGCTTCAATCTCTAAACCCCTCACCTCATACCTAACCTTAACATCTATCCCCAAACCAAATAACATGATAACTTATAAACCACTTAACCACTAGTACCAACAAAACCAGAAACCATTGCCCACTAACCAACTGATCCCTTAGGTGCCTTTCTTCTAATCCAAAAACTCCCTGAATCCTACCACATTATGAAATTGTAGAAAATATCCCCTTTGTAGTGTTGTTGCTTGTTTTATTTGAAGGAAATTCTTAATAAAATACTTGGGGTTCTTCCAAGTTGGAAGATATTGAATTCTTATAATTATGTGATTACATTACATGTAATTATTCTGAGATTAAATAAACACTTTCCAAGCCATCCATTGGTAGTTGGGATATTACAGGGTTTTTTGAAGCTTGGATTGCCTTATATCAGGCATTCGGTTTTCTCAAGAAGGATGTCTGAGAGTTAGTGTTACAAAATGAGTTTCTACAACTGGGTAGCTGGATTTAGTTTGATTACATACAGATTTTGGTCTATTGAAGTTTTCTTAGATTGTGAATGTGTCTTAATTTCCCTATATCAATCAGGCATTGGGTTCATCATCTGTTGGCTTTGATAGATGATGAAGGGAAAGACCATAGACCTGCTCCAAATACTCAACTCCATATGCTATCAAATATCAACAATAACATTACTAAATGTTGGCAAATCTAAGACTTTAATTGTTGGAATATGTAACAAGGTTGTGTGGAAAAACCCCAAATCTAGAGCACACTTTCATCCTCAAACAACTAATTGATAGAAAACTGTAAATTATGAGAATGAATCTAACTTACTGGAAATGATGAAGTATTATATGAATTCATCAAGCATTACGATAATTTATATTGAAAGGAATTTGATGGTGCAACCTCAGATTCCTGAATCTTTTGTATGAAAATACCCAGGTTTATAAATGCACACTCAGTTCTGGAACAACAATCTTCAAACGAATCCCTAATCAACAGAACTCTGGCTACATCGCACATCCATGGTGATTCTATGTAACCTCAACCCTAATCTAGATAAAGTCCACAAATCGTTTCAATGTCCAGAGCTATGAAATATTTGCAAGTGCTGAGACGAACGATTCTCTTTCTCAATTAGATTTTGAAATGCCATTCCTCAGTCATCAATGATTTGGTGTTCTCCTCAAGTTGTGATACTGGATCGCAGTTCTAATTTGAGCATTATTCAAATGCTACACCTACAATCAGACCTGAGAATCTCCACAATCGAAAACAATACCATTCATCCCTTAGTATCTTCCTTCTCCCTTCAGAGACCGATTGAGCATCCTTGCATCGAGCCCCTCCTGAAACGCATAACATGACACTTGTCACAAGAAAACCCATCACATTAATGTTGGTGCGAGGAATATTGATGAATTTGAGTGATGAATAAATGACAAATATGATAGAGATAAAACTCACCCACAAAACTCACTCTTTCCTAGGGAGTGAAGAGCTAGAAGTTCTGGAAATGCTTCACTGCCTCTATGCAAACAAAAAATAAGGTAGGAAATAAATAATCGACACAGATTATCCTTTGGGTAGTATCCATTAGGGAGAGTTGGTCACCACAAATACTACTATAATAGTCATTAAAGACCTCTTCAACCTCATCGAAAGTGAGGCTTTGTTGTAAGATAGTATTGACTCCTCATCGATATAAAACATTGCTAATAAGAAGGTATCAGGGAAATTTGTGATGAATTTGGAAACAATAGTCACAAGAGAGATGAAGAATGAACTTATGAGAGTGGAAGTAAATGAGGATGTCCCCATACCAAGGTCCATCCAAAGAAACGATGAACAAATGTTCATCTGAAAGATCGTCATTGATACATGGATGATTAAGATTGGAAGGTAAATCCAAAATGAATTTTTCCACGTTTGAAGCCTTTTTACTCTTTGGGGTCATGAGTTCAGGGTCATATTATTGAAGGATAACAATCCACTTAGTGACCTTGCCTTGAATAAGGTTTCGTATCAAGAGATCAAAGATGGAGTTCATATTTGCAACAACTCTGGTTTTTATCTTAAGGTTGTAATGACAAAGATTCTAAACTGTAAAAATGATAGCTAAGACAAGCTTCTCGTCATGGTTATGAGTCTTAGGGCCTTGGACATGGTTAGGTAGGAAAAGTTGAACCTCAAGCCCTAAAGGAATCTTCTAGACATCTAATGGCAAATAAGTTTCATTCAATAACTAGACATGGCCTCACATTGAGGGTATCTTTGGCCTATGATTGGAGATGTCGGTGCCATTTGGTCGTTTTGAACACTATGTATGTGTCTTATGGCCTTGAAAAACACATAGGGAATAATGCCATTCCTTAATCCATAAACACAAATTTGAGAAATCCAGATCCATGAATAATTCCTTGAATCACCACATATGACTTACCAAGGGTATCCTTAGCCTCTGATAAATCATGTAGCTAGTTCTTTCATGTCAACATTTTAAGGATTACATATTGGTCTCAAGACATTGATATGGTCAAGGAAGGAAATCCAAGCCTTATCATATAAATAAATCTCATGAGCAACCAAGGCCAAATATGATGCGCCCAACCTCTCGAGGGTTTCAAATTAGTCACTTTAGGTTACAAAAATGACCAAAATGGTAGTCAACATAGCCTAAATTGTTTATCTCATAAATAAAATTCTAGGCATCTAGCACTAAACACAATGTCTTAAACACCATACTTGACCTTGATACCAAATCCTACTATGAAAATACTATGAATGCTTCCCATATCTGTAATAAGAGGATTGAAATTTCCCATAGAGTCTATTTGTGGTGATATTGTTTAGATGTTAGAGGCTATGGATTAAGGTTGAGAGTATTGAGGTAGGAAGTATGGTAGGTTATATAGGTTTAGTACCATTGTAGTAGGAACATGCACATGTTTTAGAGTGTGTGTGCATTATTAACATGCATGAATTTTAGAGTGGATGTGCATTCTTGAAACATGTATGTAAAAATGGCATAAATCCCCACCTCAAACTCTTTGAAAAATGCTCTTTTATTTGTAGGATATCTGCCCTTTTCCTTGAAAAATGGTTGTTACATACAATTTTTATGATTTTTGAGTGATTGGAAGGAAAATATTTGTTTATTTCTTCCTGAAAAAGCATGTAAATATGGTGAACATATATGTAATCAATCAAGCATGTATTTTAGGAAAGTGTAGTCTAGTGAAAGGCCAAATTATGAAGGAAGAGAAACAACAATGGTGGGTGAGTCTACAAGTATCTCAAGACCTCGTGTTCTATTCATAATTCAAACTTTCTATCAATCAAAGAATATTTCCATGCATTTAGGACATGGGAATCTATTGTTACTAAGGGATCCAAGTTTTCATGATCTGCTTACTTTTGCTTGTGAATGTTTAACTGCCTAAACTCATATTCCACCACTTTTCCTTCTTTCATGAGCACTCCCTAAATGCTCTCACCACTCGCATTTATCCATACCAGGAAATCCTTGTCTAAGGAAGGAAGTATCATTATAGGTGTTGTCATGAGAATTATCTTTAAGTTCTCGGTATCTTTCTTCATGTATGGTTTTCCACATAAATTTGACACCTTTATCTCTTAACTTCGGCAAGTATCTTATAATTTTTTAGAATCGACCTTTGACAACTCTCTGACAATATCCAACTAATCCAAGAAGCTTCTTACTTTGGTCGCATTCTTTGGGGTTGTAGAACTAGACATAGCTTCGATCTTATCAGGGTGTATCTTTAATCCTTCTTTAGATATGACAAGCCTGATATATTTAATCTTTTTCTTAAAGAACTTTCATTTTATTTACTTAGCATATAGATGGTATTCACGTAGATTCTACAACAATAGGAAGAAATGTGATAAGTGTTACGTTTCTCCTCATTTTGAGAATATATTAGGATGTCATCAATGAATACCAAAACACACTTGTCTAAATACTTTTGGAACACATCATTTGTTAATTAAATGAAAAGTATGGAGCATTTTTCAACGCAAATGGGGAAAGTAGGAACACATAATTCCCATATATAGTTCTAAAAGAAGTCTTTGGTACACTAATTTATTCCACTCTCATACGATGATAAACAAAACTTGAGTCGAACTTTGAAAACAAAAATCCCATTTGAGTTAATAAAGAGGATCATCAATTTGGGTAGTAGGTACTTGTTCTTACTTGTCACTTTATTCAGCATTCTATAACCAATGCACATCCAAAAGGTTCCATCCTTCTTATTGACTAGCAATATGTGTGCTACGCAAGGTGATGCACTTGGTCATATGAACCCTCTATCTAATAATTCTTTTAATTGCATCTTGAATTCATCCACTCTCATTAGTTTGCAATATATTCTATGCCTTAGATATTGGCATTGTGTTATGTTATGATTTATTGTTGCCATTGTTGTCCATTGGAATCCACTCGAGTCACGCTTCACATAAAGGGGAAAACAATGAGAAGAAAGGGCGATGGAATGAAAATAACTAGAATGTTGAAATTGGAAGGAAAATTTTAATTTTTGGAGTTACAGATCTCAAAATTATTGATTTACATAAACTATAAATATCAAACCATGGTTGGTTTATTGATTTACATAACCATGGACAAACCAACAACAACAATGACAATGACGATGATGACAATGGTGATCGTGATGATCTCACATGTAGGCTAGATATTCTTATATGGAAATCTAGGTTAACATGCATGGAACATCAACCCCATGGAAAATTAACATGGCATTAGACCCTCAGTTTAGTTCATAGGACATGCTCTAGGCCACGATAACCATCCTCAATGTTACAAATATTGAAATGGCCACCATAAATAATGCCACTAAAACAATGACCTAACACAACCAATGCATGTAAGTGACACTTGTCCCATGCACTTGTCACACTTGACCCATGCACTTGTCACACTTGACCCATGCAATGAATTCATGCATCATGGAAGAGTAAACCTCTAACCCCCTCACCTTGTACCTAACCTTAACATCTAACATTTTCCTCAACCTTAGACTGTTGAAGCGTTCTCTTTTTCAAACTGTACAAATTCCTGTTATCTAGTTCTTCTCACAACAAGAGGATGAAGTAACTTGAGAGAGGAACCTCATGGCTAACTATTGTAGAATAGGGCATGATGCTCGATGATTTTCCCCGCCAACCGTGGGTCTTCTTGACCCCCCTGGAAGTTCTCATCCCTCCCTCATGAATATACTCAAAGCACTCAACCACTTGAGTTATTTATCCATCAAGGTCAAAGTACTCAATGCATTCTTTGTAAACAATGCCAAAATCATTAATATATGTTAGTAATTACCAAGTAATTTGTTCACTATATAATCTATCAACTAAGTAATTTGTTCACTACATGAAATATCAACCAAGAAATTAACAATGAAGAATTTTGGGGGAGGTTCTAAAAATACCCCCCCCCCCGCTAAAGGTGCTTTTGAAGGAGGTTATTTAAGCCCCCCCCCCTAAAGGTGTTTCTGAAGGCGGTTATTTAAAAACCCCCTAAAAGTCATGAGAATTCTCATGAATTTTGGGGGAGGTTCTAAAAAGACCACCCCTAAAGGTTTTTTTGAAGGCGGTTTTTTAAAACACCACCCTCAATTTCATGAGAATTATCATGACTGTTTGGGGAGGTTTAAATAATCGCCTTCAAAAAAACGTACAGGGGGGGTCTTTTTAGAACCACCCCCAAAAGTCTTGAAAATTGGGCTTTTAGGGAGACTTTTCAAACAACCGCCTCCAAAAGTTCAATTATCTTGACTTTTAGGGGGGTTTTTACAAACCGCCCCCAAAAGTTATGAGAATTGGGCTTTTAGGGGGCTTTTCAAACAACCTTCTCCAAAAGTTCAATTCTCATGACTTTTAAGGGGGGTTGCAAAAAAACTGCATTCAAAAGTTCAATTCTCATGACTTTTAGGGGGGTTTTTGACAAACCGCCCCCAAAAGTTATGAGAATTGGGATTTTAGGGGGGGTTTCAAACAACCGCCCCCAAAAGTTCAATTCTCATGACTTTTAAGGGGGGTTCCAAAAAAATCGCCTCCAAAAGTTCAATTCTCATGACTTTTAGGGGGGGGTTTGACAAACCGCCCCCAAAAGTTATGAGAATTGGGCTTTTAGGGGGGTTTTCCAAAAACCGCCCCAAAAGTCAAATTTCGGGACTTTTGGGGGCGGTTTTAAAAAAAAATGCCCCCAAAAGTCCAATTTCCATGACTTTTAGGGGCGGTTTTAAAAGACCTCCTCCAAAGGTCTGAAAACTTTTTTAGGGGGGGTTTTACCAAGACCCCCGCAAGCCAAAACCGCCCCTAAAGGGCTATTTTGTTGTAGTGAACGTATCATGGTTTTCGTTTCTCAAAGAACCTTTGGCCCAGGTTCAATTGTGTGTTCTCATTCCTGAATCTCTCATAGAGTTTAGTCTGTGTGGTGTCAAGGAAGTGTTTAACATGGGTTCACGTTCAATAGAACCTTTTCTCAGCTTTAGCACATCTCTATGGTTTGATGAAGGTCTGGTATGATCATGCCAAAACTTTTGTACTAACTCCTTAACAACATTAATTAGCTTCCTATCTCCACGAGGAAACCTACCAACAAAATCCCAAAAATCGTTTCCACCCGAGGTGTCAATATTTTCTCTTATAATAGATTACTTTTTAATAGTTTTTCTATTTAATCTAATCACGTGAGAAGATGGTGATAGCAGGCGATGTTTCCTTGTGGACTTGCTTACAACTGATTCCGCTAACACACGATGAGCCGCACAGAGATATTTTGTACGAGACATCTTCCCAAACGCATTAAATGCAGATTGGATATTTCTAACAATATGACTGCTAGCCTCTGAACTTTTAATCATCTTTATGCCCAAAATTCTCCTAACAACAGCTAAACAATGTGATTTTAACAAACATAGAAATATTTGACATTTACCTGCTTGACCTTTGGATTCAAAATATTCCTTGAAAATTTGTTTGCGTTGTCATTCGTTAGTGCGTTTTGGAAACTTACCTTCAAGGCCCGATAGAGCACTTTCATCCACATAAATATGTCTAGGAGTTTTTCTTCTTGCACTCGACAGACAAGGTAGGGAAGGTGGACATGAGACATGAATACCAGAGCTTGTTTGTTGTGGTGCTTCGTTCACACATTGGGCCATAATGGGAGTGTGCTCGACATGGTTGTGGTATTCTTGGGGAGATTGCAAATTAAACACTACTTGTATGTCCATCTCTACACATGCATCATCTCCCAATATTCCTGTGTCGTTAGGAACTTCAGCATGACTCGTTGATGGGCTATTGGTTGGAGATTGTGTTGATGCTGGAATTTGAGTTGGTTCCGTTGGACGCGACCGCTTTACCTGTGGTTCTGAACAAGAGGTGTTATGTTAGAAAGTGTGTTAGGATCAGTGGCAGGATCTAGGGCAATGACAGGAACATGTCTCACTCTTGCCATTTCCAACTTGGCCTTTTCTCTTAAGCCATTGACCTTTTCAATGGGAAAATTTCTTCTATATTTTTTGTTTTGTTACGTGAGTTTCCTATCTCCAAAAGTATATTTAACAAAACTATGAGGCCTACCTCTGCAAAAGAAATAATAAATAAGATATCAGTTCCATTATACAATGAACTTGACGCATTCCAACATACCTTACTACTTTGCAAATTAACACATACAACTACAGACAATGTTAATTTATTTGTGTCTGAACAAACATCGTTATCCCTTACAATTCCAATCAATTTAGATGATGGTTGGTCAAGTGTAGAATGGAGAAACTAGTGTCTTGCCTAGCTAGAGATGCTAGAGATGCTTTCGGAATAATTTGATAGTTTTTCTACATCAAATAAGGTAAAGTGAATAAGTTTACTAATTAAACAATGAGGAGGTTCTAAATTCTCCCAAGGAAGGAGAATTCAATGAGGTAGAGGCAAGTAGTCAAGCTCAAAGGCACGACATTAACGTAATATTATGATAAACATAGCATGAAAATGAGAGCATGGACAAAATTTCATGAACTAATCAATATGGACCCTCTCTCATGATTGCTTCTTAGGATTTTATTTAAATTGAAGAGGCTCAAGAGAGAACCTCATCATAGATGGGAATGTGTGGAGGAGGAATAGTTTGATAGTTTATGCTATAGATTTTGATATGGTGTACAATGTGTAAAAGATGGAGGTTTATTAAACCATTTATTTGTATTTTTTTCAAATGAAAAAGAGTTTATGCTAGAGATTCCTTGGGAATAGCTTGATAGTTTTTCTACATCAAATACACATAGCATGAAGATGAGAGCATGGACAAAATTTCATGAACTAATCAATATGGACCCTCTCCCATGATTGATTCTTAGGATTTTATTCAAATTGAAGAGGATCAAGAGAGAACCTCATCCATACCATCCTTGTGTGAAATCAAAATATATTCAAGGTAATAATATTGGTTTACATTGCATACTTCATCTTGTCTAGTAAATATGAGTTTTTTTAGATGTGTATAGCTAGGGTTTTCACCCTAGCTTGTGCAAATGAGCACCTACTAAGGAGAAGGGACTCCTTAGTAGCAGTTCAGTAAAAACAGTAACAGCAAGACAGTACATGAAAACAGTAAATTTAAACTAGCATGTGCATGAGACAATAAAAGAGATTAAAAAATGGTTTTTGTATTGATTATACCTCCAATGTGAGGTTGGTGAATCTCTTGCAGTAGTCCAGGAGGGATGCTTCCAAGCTCCAGTGTTGTTCCTTCTCCTTCTCCAAAGGGTTTTGGATATGGGCCAAAGGGGCACTGAAATGTGAAAATAGCTCAAAAGGGTGAGCTAGGGTTTCAGGAGTGATTTTGGCAGAGTAAGGATAGGGATGACTGTGGATGTGAAATGGGGAGCCTCCATCACCTATTTATAGGTTTTTAGTGGTGGAGTGCTGACCCATGGTTTTGGGCACCAAATGGTTTAGGTCAGTTGTATAGTGTTTTTGCTTCCTTTTTTTCCTCTTTTTCCTCTTTTTTGTATTTTTTATTTCCTTTTGTAGAGGGTTTTTGCTATTTTTGGAGGTATTTAACTTATTTTGGGGGGAAAAAAGGGGGGTTTTGGCCTTTTGGGGGCTTTTTTAATGGGTTTTTTGCCTTTTGGAGGCTTTTTTATGGTTTTTTGGGGTTCTGGAGGCAAATATTGTAGGAAATATGGACAAATGAGTCATGTAACGGGGTAGATGAGGTAGTGAGCACTTTTTGGGTGTTAACAAATTGTCCCCTGATGTGTGAGGGCAGGAGCTCATCGTATGGTTGATAGACATCATAGGTATTTTTATGGTTTTCTTGGGATGTGGAGAGGAGAAGAAACGAACTAGATCCCGGAACAACGGTCCCGAACAAACTACAAAAACTGAAAGTACATGACCTCAGTAGTGAATGAGGAATAATCTCAACATATGGATGAGGAGGGCATTCCCATGCTCGTATCAAGATCTACAACAATAATAATGGGTTCCAAAAAATAGGGACATGAAATATACATGGCCTCAAATAAGGAATGAGGGAGAATCTCAATATATGGACAAGGCATGCATTCCCATGCTCATATCAAGATATATATAAACAATAACAATGAGGCCCAAAAATGGGGACCTGAAAGATACATGGAGAACCACTGTGTACATCATAAGGGTCCAGAGGGGACACGAAATCTAGGGCATACTGCTGGGCTGACCATGTCTGGGTTGAAGAACTGATACACTGGAATAACAATAGTGCTGCTGAGTGTGGTACCAGAGGAAGTAATAAACTGCTGGATCATAGTGATGGGGAGTCATACCCCCAATGGTACACTGAACAGGAACTAAAATGGGTACTCAAGGAAGCATATAACTGGATGGCTTCCAAATACAATCTCCAGCGCAACCCGGACATCCACGGGAACTTATAACTGGGCGTTCCGAAGTGACTCACCAATGTGCTAGAGTTGGGGAAAATCCAGGGTCTTCGACCAATAACTGAAGGGATATATACCCTGCACGAGTATCAACGATGCGATCAAGGTGTTGAAGTCGAGCATGTGAGAAACAACCACTCAGAGAGGCGCTGATGACTCCTCTCAAAATGGTCCGTAGGCACTCACCACAGATGGTGATGGGTCCAAGGCACAGGGACCTCGAGTTCTATCCTCTGAAATAGATGGGTTGTCATCGACATAGGGAGACCTGTAACTAGCAAGGCAATGATGTTTCCTTGATAGGAGCACAAGGTGACGAACCGAAGTGTGAGAGTACTGATGGTAGGACTGACATACTGTGGGGGTGGGGGATAACTAGGAAAGTAGAGTGGGTGGACTCAAACTTTCTTTGTTCAGAGTATGATGGCGAGGATGATCGGGAAGCATATGAAACTGACTAGTGGGAAAGGGATCATAGCTGTAATGGATCAAGGATAGTGACTGGGATGAGTGATACTCAAATTGGTGTAAGATGGTAGGAGACTGCAGAATACTCTGAACAAAGGCGACCTTATTGGGAGTGATGCCGAGGTGATCGATCATAGTACCGAGAGGCACGGGGGGGACTTCTTCATGGTTTAAGGAACTAGAAGAAGTGTGTTCAAAACGGTACTGTCATTTGGATTGATACAAGCCTAGTACAGTTCATGCTCGTGATTGCTTTCAATTTTAAGGAGTCTGAAAGCGATAAGAAGACTCTGGAATAATAGAATGGTACCGTCGTGTGGATTTCTACGAACCCAGGACGGTGCGTCCTCGTGGTTGCTTTCAATTTTAGAGAGTCTGAAAGCAATAAGAAGACTCCAGGGGGGTGCTTTTTCGTGTGTTAGTCTCCAAGGCTCGAAGAAGCATAAAAGGATGCAATGAAGAACTCTTCTAGCCGGTGTGACTAGAGTATTCATTTTTCGTAATTAGTCTACCAGATCCGGAAAAGGGTTAAACTTATACCAGATTGACGCCCTTTCAGGTACTTTAATGAGCATGAAAAGAAGCAAGATTGCTCAGAGATCTTTTCATTTTTTTAGGAGTCAGAAAAGAGCTTAACAAAAAATCCCTAAGTTCCTTTTTCGTAAAGGACTTGTCCGGCCCAAAAGAGGGATAAAATTATACCGAACAAAAGGAATGGCCAAGCAAGGAGAGAGTGTTCAATCAAGGGACATCGATGAGAACCAAGAACGATGGTGGGGGGGAACACTAGTGGGCCTCCTTGCGGGATGATGAATGGTGGAAAAATAACGGAATAATTGAAGTATCAATGGAGTGAATGGCTCATGTAAAAAAGTGTAACAATTCGATGGCATCCGATGTGGCACGCAAATCGAGGCAGCAAGGTGTCGGGATACAATGTTGAAACTGTTCTTGGTGAGAGAAAGAAATGATCTCAAGCATCATCACGAGCTCGGAAAATTGAATCCGACGATATGAAAAGTGTCAAAAACGAGTAACGGCCGAGGTGGCACGTGAACCGACGCGACGGGGGGGTGTCTTGGAAAAAATACCCAAAAAATATGAGGGTGAGAGCGAGAAATGATCTCAAGCATCATCATGAGTGCAGAAAAATGAATCTAAAGACATAAAGTATATCAAAAATGGGCTACGACCGATGTGGCATGCAAACCAAAGTGACAAGGTGTCATGTCACGATGTCAATAAAGGTTCTGGTGAGAGCGAGAAATGATCTCAAGCATCATCACAAGCAGAGAGATATGAATCCGGTGATATAAGGAACGTCAGAATGGACGACGGTCGAGGTGGCATGCGAACCGAGGCGACAGGGGGCGTTTTGGAAAAAATGACCGAAAAATCTAAGGGTGAGAGCGAGAAATGATCTCAAGCATCATCACGGACACATAAATATGAATCCGGCGGTGCAAATGGTGCGAAAATTGGAGATCATAAGGACTCTGAAATGGTCATAGGAAATAACTAGGTTAAAAAATGGTTGTAAATAAAGGTGAGCCCACGAAGCCAAGGATGCAGTGGTGGGGAAAAATGATTACCCGAGGGGGAAGAAAACTAGGTGTATCAAATCAAAGCAAATATACAAGTGACATGTGACCTTAAAAATGGTTGAGATCACGTATGTGAAAAAGTGAGCAGGGTTAATGACCTGCCCCCATGCTATGCGCATGGGGTTGGTGATTGTGGATCACTTATGTGTTGGTTTGAACAAGGGGGTCATTAGCGATTCCTTTGTGGGAAACAATGAAACCTAACAACCGGCCTGCCGGAACGCAAGAGACACACTTGAGTGGGTTCAAGTGGATCTAATACTTACAACAACGCAGAAAAACTTGTCGGAGGTCGTTAAGGTGGTCTGATCGTTTCCGGGAATGAGCTGTAAGATCGTCAAGATAGACTAACAGGATATGAACCAAGTCGTGAAAACAATAGGTCATGGCCCGCTGGAAGGCGGCGCCAACATTTTTAAGGCCGAAAGGCATGACCCGATAGGCGAAGGTGCCCCATGGGGTGGTAAAGGCAGTCTTGTATTGATCTTCCTTGCGGATCTGAATCTGGTTGTATCCTGAGAAACCGTCCATGAAGGATAAGACCTCATGGCCCGCACATGCATCAATGAGTTGGTCAATGAATGGCGTGGGGAAGTTGTCTTTGGGACATGCTCGGTTTAAATCATGGAAGTCAGTACATACTCTAATGGTGCCTTGTTTCTTGTTGACAGGGACGGGGTTGGAAACCCACGTGGTGTATGCAATAGGATAAACGAATCCTGCTGTGTGAAGTTTCTCAATCTTTGCTTTATTGGTGGAGAGATTTGATGGATGAATAGGGTGTTTTTTCTGGCGAATGGGGAGTACATCGGACCACATGTCAATGTGGTGTTCTATGATAGCGGGGTCAAGACCAGGAATTTTGGTATAGGACAAGGAAAAGACGTCACAGAACTCTTTGAAAAGTTTCTTGTACTCTCCGATATCGTGCTCGGTGCAGGAAGCTCCTAACGAAATGATTTCAGGAGCGCCGGCTAGGGCATAGATATCAATGTGGATGACGAGTGAGATGTTGGCCATGTTACCTTCCTCGAAGGTGTCGGGGGAAGGAATGGGGTCTGTAAACCAGTTGACTTTGGCGGGAAGGAAATCTTTGGACTCAACCAAGAATTGGGTTGCTATGGTGGAGGACGACCCTTCCAGGAGGAAATAGGAACGATGGTACATGTCTTTCCAGGGTTAATTAGGTGCAGTGAGAGCCTCTAGAATCTCCTCATCATTGTGGAAACGTTGGGTTGTCAAATTGGTTGACGAGGGAGTTCTAGTAGAAGTGATCATATAGATGGTATTAATCTCTCCGGTTGGCGGGGATTCTGGGGGGTGGATCTCTTCGATGGTGGGGGGAGCCGTCTCGAGGTCCAAGTTATTCATATCATAGAGGGAAGCTCTGTAATCTGGGAGATCTGAACAGTGATGTGAGTAATGGCCATATATACCGCATATTGCACAAGGGTGGTTGGTACACAGTGATTTATCACGAGGCTTAGGGGTAGGGTCAAGTTGGACAACCGGGAAATTTGGGGTCATCGTCAAGCATTTGCATGTGTTCATGTAATGTGGGTAATTGTGGACACGGATGGGTAGCATGGCCTGTTGGCTTGATTTTGCAACCAAGCTTGAGCGCTATGGGCACCTATCAACAAGTGATATAAGTTTCAAAGATTGAAAGCAAAAAGCAATTATAAATCTGAATCTAAAACTAAACTAGCATGTGCATATCATAATAAACTTGAAAATATTTAAGAACAAGAATAAGAAATAAAATAAAAAATAACTTTTGTATTATGATACCTCAAATGGTGAGGATGTTGTGGTGTAGAGCAGCTCCATGGTGGGTATCTCCAAGCTCCAATGTTCTCTTCTCCAAGATTGCTACAATGGTCAAGAACTCATGAGAGATTTTGACAGCATGAGGATATGATGATGGATGGATGGAAAGTGAGGAGCCCCTACCACCTTTTTATAGTTTTTGGTGGTGGGGAATACCATTATGGTTTTGAGAAAACCAATGGTATTGACCAACATGGTTTAGGTACCTTTTCCCTCCTTTTTCTTTTTTTGAATATTTTGAATATTTTTATTCCCTTTTAATATTTTTGGGAATTCTGGACCCTTTTTGAGGGTTTTTTATGCTTTTTGAGGAAAAATATTCATTTTGAGTGGAAAAAGGGGTGTATTAAGGTCTTTTGGTGACTTTTTGATGGCTTTAGAGGCTCAAATGGTGAAAAAGTGGACAAATGGGTCATGTGAATAAGGAAATGAGCTCGTGAGCACTTTTGGGGTGTTAACCGATTGCCCCCTGATGTGTGAGGGTGGGAGCTCATCGTATGGCCGATATACATCATAGTTCTTTGTCTTCTTTCTAGGGTTTGGGGAAGAGAAGAGACCGGTTGGAGACTAGATCCACGGCCCTTGGAAGCTGCAAAAACAAAAAATATTACATGGCCTCAATATGAATGAGGAATAATCTCTGATAATGGACGAGGTGGGCATAACCATGCTTGTATCAAGACATATACATAACAATTAGTCCCAAGAAGGGGGACCTAAATAAGACATAAAAAATCTGCTGTTACATCATAATGGTCCAAAGGGGACACTATTTTGGGATGTACTGATGATCATAACATGACTGATCTCAATAACTGATACACTGGAATAAAGTGACAACCATTCTGAATAAGGTCTCAGAAGTGTTGATAAACTGCTGAACCTGAAGGTTTCCAACATCTGTAGGGACTCAATTACTGTGAGTCATCTCTGAGAAGTACATGTAACTGTATACTCGAGGGAGTATAAGACTAGGGTACATTGGACTACTGTAGCCATGCGCAACCCGGATATCTATAGAAAGAATGTAACTGGTTGTTTCCATAGGTAGACTTTCAAATGTGGAAGAGTTAGGTGGTATCCGGGGTCTTCAACGAATAACTGAATGGACCAATACCCGGTGCGAGTCTCAACAATGCGATCAAGGTGTTGACGTCGAGCATGTGAGAAACAACCATTTGGAGAGGCACTGAGGACTCTTCTCGAAATGATTCGTAGGCACTCATCATAAATGGTGACGAGTCCAAGACACAGGGACCTCTAGGTCTATCCTCTGGAATAAATTTGGTTGTCGTCGACAGAGGGAGACCAACAACTAACAAGGCAATGATGTTTCCTTGATAGGAGCACGAGGTGTAGAACTAAAGTGTGGTAGTACTGATGGTAGGACTGACATACTTGTGGGGATGGGAAGTAACTGGGGTCATTGAGTGGGTAGACTCAAACTTCCTTTGTTCAGAGCATGATGACATGGTTGACCTCGCAGCGCAGGGAACTGATTCGTAGGTGTGGGGATCATAGCTTTTAGGGACTGAAGGGTATGTATTGACTCTGGGGGGTCAAACTGATGGGTGTTGTCGAGGTATTCTCAAGGTTACATACTGCAGAATACTCTGAACAAAGGCGACCAAAATGGGGAAGCTCCCATATGAGTAGACGTGATCTGTTGTGGCGCCAAGAAGCACCATTGGGTCCTTCTTCGTAGTTTTAATGAGCTCCAAGAAGGGATAAAAGTGTGCTTTGAAATGGTACTATCCTGTGGATTTTGTGAGCCCAGGACTGTTCATGCTCATGGGTGCTTTCATTTTTAAGGAGTCTGAAAACGATAAGAAGACTCTGCAGTGGTTGTGAGTATCGTCTTGTGGGTTTTTACGAGCCTAGGATGGTGATTGCTCGTGGTCGCTTTCATGTTTAGAGAGTCTCAAAGCGGTAAGTGGACTGCATTGGTGTTATTCTTCGTAAGTTAGTCTCCAAGGCCCGAAAAAGCATAAAATGATGCAAATGGAGAACTCTTATAGCCGATGTGACTAGAGTATTCCTTTTTCGTAATTAGTCTACAAGGTCCGGAAAAGGGGTAAACTTATACCATCTAGACGCCCTTTCAGATACGTTTAGCGAGCATGAAAGGAAGCAAGGTTGCTCGGTGATCTTTTCATTGTTTTAGGAGTCATAAAAGAGCTTAACAGAAACTCCCTAAGTGCCTTTTTCGTAAAAGGGATTGCTCGACCCGAAAAAGGGGGTAAAACTATACCGAACAAAAAGGGATTGATGAGAGAGAGAAAAGGTCTCAAGCATCGTCATGAGTGCAGAATATTGACTCTGATGACATAAAGATTGTCAAAAAGGGGCAACAACCAATGTGGCATGCAAACCGAGGTGATGAGTGGCATTTTGAAAAAATGCCTGAAAATTATGGGGTGAGAGCGAGAAATGATCTCAAGCATCATCACGAGCACGGGAAACTGAATCCGACGATATCAAACTTGTCAAAAACGAACGACGGATGATGTGGCATGCAAACCGAGGCGACGAGGGGGCATGGGAAAAATTCCCAAAAAATCTGGAGGTGAGAGCGAGAAATGATCTCAAGCGTCATCACGAGCGTGGAAAACTGAATCCGACGATATGAGACTCGTAAAAAACGGAGGACGGCCGATGTGGCATGCAAACCAAGGCGATTAGTGGCATTTTGAAAAAATGCTCGAAAATTATGGTTGTGAGAGCAAGAAATGGTCTCAAGCATCATCACGGGCATGGAAATATGAATCCTGCGGTGCAAATGGTGCGAAAAATGGAGGTCATAAGGACTCCGGAATGGTCAAAGGAAATAACTAGGTTAAAAAATGGCTACAAATGAAGGTGACCCCACCAAGCCAAGGATGTAGTGGTGGGGAGAAATGATGACCCGTAGGGGCGAAATACTATGTGTATCAAACTAACTCAAATATACAAGTGACACGTGACCTCAAAAATGGTTGAGATCACGAATGTGAAAAAGTGAGCAGGGTTAATGACCTTCCCCCATATGATGTGCATGGGGTTTGTGATTGTGGATCACATATGTGTTGGTTTGAACAATGGGCTCATTGAGGTGTTGAGATAGAGGTGATGTGGTAGGGTCAAAATGATTGATCATGCCCCCTATCCTAGGTTTGAGGTAATCTATTATGTCCCCGAACTCAGAGGTGTCAATGCAGTTTAGATGCTGTCTTAGAGGGGGATGAAGAGGGCATTGACCAAATACTGGAGGGGGGGTGTACCATGCGGCTGTGGGCCATGGCGGCATACTGAAGTGATGATATGATGATGGGGGATTCCCCGTGTGGGGTGGATGCCCCCAGTATCTCCGACGAGAATCACGATGATGATGAGTAGGAACGGTTTTAGGCCTGCCCCCATATTGTGGACATGTGGTTTCCTCGTCGATTGAAAGGGTTGAACATGTGTGTCAAAGGCATCAATGGAAGGGGCCGACCGGACATAGGGGTATCCAGTGGAAATCGTGTAAATGGTGTTAATTTCTTCCGAGGAGGAAGATGGTGGGGGATGAATTTTCTCAATGAGAGAAGGGGTTATGTCTAGGTCGACGTTATTCAACTCATACAGTGCTGCTCTGTAATCTGGGAGATCGGGGCAGTGATGTGAATAATGGCCGTAGATTGCACAAGGATGGTTTGTGCACAATAATTTATCATGAGGTTGAGGGGGGAGTTCTAGTTTGACTACTATAACATTGGTGTTGTCATCCAACATATTCATGTGTTCTTGAAGTGCTGGTAACTGTGGACATTGATGGGTGGCATGGCCTATGTCGTCGCATAAAGAGAACTTGGGGGGTATGCGGTTTGTTGGGGGATTCTTCGCCAACTTGGGGGTCGCTGGGGGGGTGCGAGTTGTGGGTCCAGTGGTGTAGGTTTGTGGACCTTTGCCCCCAGTGTTTCGAAGTGGTGGGGGAGTATAATTGGATGTTGATGCGGTGGCCACTGTTGGAGGTGGTCGATTCTGGATGTTTGTTACACCGGGGGGTGGACGGTTAGAAGTATTGATGGGTTGCACCAGTTGTAAAATGACATTCGGTGTCGGAGGAGAGGTTGGGGCAGGTAGGTACCACATAGTTAGTCCTAATGTTAATCCTGGGAGATTAAGTGTAGCCATGACTGGTGTGTTGATGGCGCCAAAAGGGGGAAATAAGAATGGGATAGTATGAATTGGTGTGGCTCCTACATGAGTTGGCACTGAGGGTGGTTGCAGGAGTAAAGGGGGATGTTGGTTTGGTACCTGTGTGTTCTGTGAGAGGGTGCAGAAATCAGATATCTAGGTTATATTCAAAGGGGGTGGAATGGATTGGAATGTGGAAGTCATAGGTGATTCCGAGTATAATCCAGGTTTAATTGTGGATACGAACGATGTAGGTGCATTCTGAACTGGTTGTTCAATCATAGGGAGAATATTTTTAGGTGCAGTGGGGGCGTATTGGTTTCGACGCGTTTGGAGATTCATGTCAGACGATGACATCATAAGGAGATGATGACTACATGAATCCATTGGTTGGTTTGTGTGTGCAACATATGTGATTTGTTGTTGTGGTGCTGTGGTTCCTTGAGGAGGATCCAACGGACGAGTGTTCGCCACTCCTTGTGTGGGCAAAGTATTTTGCAGCACGATGGGTTGTGGTTGAGGAGGTGGCGTTGGTTGTGCCACGTGCCCTTGGCGTTGGGCATCATCAGACCACAGTTGGCGTGCTCTCCCCAAATGGGGGCAAGTGTGTGTATAATGTTCGTATACCCCGCATATGGAACATGGGTGGTTTGTTCGTAAATTGGGGTTCTTACCCTGTTTCGGTGGTCGATTAGGGTTTTGGTTGGCGGGGGTAGCGTTGTTTTTGTTTGGAGGATAAGTCTGAGCGATTGGAGGTTGTGGTGCAGTAAGGATTACCTGTGGTGGGAAATAAGCCGTTGGGGCTTGTGAGTGAACAGGAGCATGTGTGGCCTGCTGATGGTAATACATAGGGGGTGCAACCAGAGGTGGATAGGCTGAAGGTGCGTGACCATAACACTGTGGTGTACATGGGGGTCCATGAGTGTGGTGGGGGTGGGCCATGGGAGCATACGAAGTTGTAGCTCCGGAGTGAGATGTGGCCCGCGAAAGATCGGGGCCGTTATTATTGTGCATAATGGAAAATGGTTGGTTGTGAGATGCAACTTGTCCAATGATGTCGTCGGCGGCGTGGGATGCCCCCGGCGCGTCAGTCTGGGAGGAATCACTACGGGGAGCGTCAAGTAAAATGGTATACAGGTAGCCACACTCGGCATAGATCAAATCAAACTGCTGGGCTTTTAGAATGGCTTCTTCTTCCGACTGGGGTCATTTAGAAGCTACATCCGTGGCTATGAGGGGTAGGAGTGATTTGAGAAACCAATCCAAAAATATACAGTCGTCCAGTTTTATCTTGCAGAGGCTACGACGCTTGCGCGACTCATGGATATGGTCAGTGATGTGGGTAGCTGTGTTTTGTCTACAATACAACAATATTTCAACTCCTACATCATAGCATACAGGTAGCTAAAAAAACTGAAGGAAAGTGGAGGTGAGGGATGTAAATGTATGGTGGGTCCCATGTGGTTGTTCAATGTACCACTTGGCTGCAGATCCAGTGAACGTTCGTTGCAACAGTCTTAGTCTAATGGATTCATCCACTATGGAGTTAGATGAACACCATAGGTGAAATGACATTATGTGGTTTTCGGGATCTTCCCTAGGTTTTCCTCCAAACTTCGGGATGTCTGAGGGAATCTTTGTGGGCATGGGGGCCCAAGTGGGGTCATGTCTAATAGGATCATTAGTTAGTCTTTCCAAGTTTGGCAAATTCAAACTTGCCATAAATGGTAGACTGGCCGAGGGGTGTGATGTAGTGGCTGGGACATAACTATTCATGGTGGCATTATGTAGTGGTCCAATAGCCCCTAAGGGTATGCTAGGTATTGAAGGTATGTGTTCTCCAACTGTTCTGGTAAAAAGTGGGTCATATTGTGGTCCATCCATGAGGTTGGTTGGTGAAAATTCAGTAGGGTTTTCGGATTCAGCCTCATAATCAGATGTGAAGTGAGGCGTGTCAGAATCGGATGATTGTATGTAGAGCCGATGACGTGTTGAGTCAAGGGATAAGGCTCTACGTCGGTGACGTGTAGAGCCAAGTAGACTGAACTGAGGGGGTTCACCCTGAACATGACAAGATCGTCTTAAATTCTCAATGTTGAGAATATATATATATATATATATTTTTAAATTTCAGTGTAAGGTGGTGATATAAAAAACTCGAAACCCTAATGCAACTATGAGTGCAAAAGGGGAGTGAAAAAATAAAGGCTCTCACGCCAAAAATCAACCTCAAAAAGCACTTATTATAGCAGTTGTGCTATAATAAGTGGAGGGATGCAACAAAATTGGTCAGAATACCAAAAGTCAAACAGTTTCTAGAAAAAAGAGGTGTTACTAGCCCAAAGGTGGGTAATGTATCATGCAAACACCTAACTAGAATTATTGTGAGTCAACAAATGATATCCTCTACAAGGTGATGAAATCCAAGTCAGAAAATATAGAGTGTTGAATCAACGGCTAGATATCCCCCTACCGGGAGGGACACCGGGTAGACAATCCTAAAGAGTGGCAACTAGGATACCCCGTTCATGACACGTTTGGTTGGGTGAATCTATAGTTTTGTTCTATCGCCGCTGTACACCAGGGGGGTGTACACCGAGAAATTCAAAAGGTATCCTTCGGTTACTGAATGGATTGCGGTATTCCACTCAGACTTCCGGAACCAGTCTGGATACTTCAACCCTCCTAAGGGAGAGGCCTTCTTGATAAATTGGTTGATAACCGTGTCAAAATTATAAGGGATTTTGGTACCGTAGAGGACAACCACTATGTCTCAAATGTAATAATTGAGGGGTGTTATTGGAACACCTATCCCCTCAATTCTACCTAACTACAAAATTCTTTTAAGTGCTCCCCAAGTGGGGTTAAAAGATTGTTGAGTTTAAGGTAAATTTTAAGGCTTAGTTTAAATTATGTGGCAGAGTGGGTGCAAGTGTGGTATTTAAACTGAAATTGATTTGCCTCGCTTGGGCGATTGATTACAAATGAAAGAAAAGAAGCTTCCAGTTTTGCAAAAAATAAAGGCGTTTTTGAAATGTAAATGCTTGAAAAAACTATTCAAAAATAATGGATCTTTGAAATAATTTAAAGGGGAGCAAATAACATAAATATTTCAAGAAATAAATGGATCTCTTAAAAGTTGCTTGGGCACATAAACAGTAAAACCTTAATCTAAATAAAATGCAGAAAAAATCTCTCTTTCAATTTCTGAAAATTTTGTAAAAAGAATTTTAATGGAGCATTCTAAATGGTAAAGATTTAATGTGGCTGTAAAAATGTAGGAAATTAAGGCTGTAAAATATGCTAAATGGGAAGAAAATACAGCAAAAAATAATTTTCAAAAAATTGGCCGAATTGAAAAAACTTGCATCGCGGGTTTCGGGAAAACAACCGCGATGTGCAGCGCGGGTTTCGGCACACAGTCGCGATGGGAAGTGCGTGTTTCGGTTGTGAAGCCGCGATGTACAGCTTGGGTTTCGATCACACAGTCGCGATGTGCAGCGCGGAAAATGGCCACGAAGCCGTGATGTGCAGCACGTAAATTGGTCGCGAAGCCGCGGTGAACCGCGCGGAAAAAAGCCGCGAGGTCGCAATGAGCCGCGCGACTGTCAAGCAAAAAATCGCGAGGCGAAAGCCAAAAATGGAGGGCGAAAAATGAACCCGAAAATGGAAATTTCAGGCTGTTAAGGGCAATAAAAAGGGCCAAGATCTAGAACAACAATGGATCTGCTGTCTAGGATGGCAGATCTATGAATTAAAATGATTAAAACTAACAAAAACTAAGATCTAAAGCAAAAAACTGAGATCTAAGAATTCGAAGCCAGCGGAGTCGCCAAAAATTGTTGGCTTGATTTTGCAACCAAGCTTGAGTGCTATGGGCACCTATCAACAAGTGATAGCAGTTTCAAAGATTGAAAGCAAAAAAAAATTATAAATCTGAATCTAAGACTAAACTAGCATGTGCATATCATAATAAACTTGAAAAGATTTTAGAACAAGAACAAGAAATAAAATAAAAAATAACTTTTGTATTATGATACCTCAAATGGTGAGGATGTTGTGGTGTAGAGCAGCTCCAAGGTGAGTAGCTCCAAGCTCCAATGGTCTCTTCTCCAAGATTGCTACAATGGTCAAGAACTCATGAGAGATTTTGACAGCATGACGATAGGATGATGGATGGATGGAAAGTGAGGAGCCCCTACCACCTTTTTATAGTTTTTGGTGGTGGGGAATACCATTATGGTTTTGAGAAAACCAATGGTATTGACCAACATGGTTTAGGTACCTTTTCCCTTCTTTTTCCTTTTTCGAATATTTTGAATATTTTTATTCCCTTTTTAATATTTTTGGGAATTCTGGACCCCTTTTGAGGGTTTTTTATGCTTTTTGAGTGGAAAAAGGAGTGTATTAAGGTCTTTTGGTGACCTTTTGATGGCTGTATAGGCTCAAATGGTGAAAAAGTGGACAAATGGGTCATGTGAATAAGGAAATGAGCTAGTGAGCACTTTTTGGTTGTTAACATGGCCCAACTCGTCACACAACGAGAATTTGGGAGGAGCACGAAACATGGGGGGGTTTTAACCGTTTTGGGAGGCGGTAAAGCAGTGTATGGTTATGGGCCTCTGCCCCCAGTGTGCTTGATAAGAGGGGATGGATTAGTGGATGAGGAAGGAGTAGTGACACCAGGAGGTGGTTGAATAGTAGTGGTGATGGGTTGCACCGGTTGTAGGATGACATTTGGTGTCAGAAGGGTAACGAGAGGCATGATGTACCATACAGGTAATCCTAAAGTTAAACCGGGGAGGTTGAGGGTAGCCATAAACGGGGCGCTTACTACTCCCGAAGGGGGGAATAGGAAGGGGATTGTATGGATGGGTGTAACACCAACATGACTAGGTACCAATGGTGGTTGGGGTAGCAAGGGCGGTTGATGGTTGGGTGTTGGTGTATTGTGGGAAAGGGTACATAAGTCAGATATTTCGGTTGCTGGTGATGGAGGTGGAATGGACGAAAATGTCAAGGTCATCGGCGTATCTGAGTAAACTCTGGGTCCCGCTGAGGAAACCAATGAGGTAGATGCACCACTAACAGGTTGTTCAATCATGAGGAGAACATTTTCGGGTGCAGTGGGGGCATTGGGATCGTAATAGGTGAGTTGGTCAACTTTAACCACGCATCCGTGATGGGGGAACATCATGGTATGAAAAATGGATGAGGTAACCGCCTGCATGGCATACATGTAACTACGACCAAGTAAGAGGTTATAATCAAGCTGGGTGTTGATGACCTCTATGTCAATGAGCATTGTTTTACCAGCCAACTGGACAGGGAGATTATCTAAGAGACCTTGGGGTTGAGCCGAATGACCGTCATAGGCTCGCAACGCAGTGGTGGACTGCTGGAGTGTAGGGGATCCCAACTTCTGCTAAATGAATGTGGACATAACGCATGTAGAGGCACCTTCATCGATGATGCAATGATGGATGACAAGATTCCGAACGGATACAAAAACTTGTAACGCTAAAGTGGAAGGCAGGCATGGTTTGGATCGGTCCAAATCGAAGGCCATCATTCATGAATCATGTGGGTCAATAGAACCAATGGCTGAAAGCAAAGTCTTGTGCTGTGAAGGATAGTTTTTTAAGACCTCTAATGTAGACATGGCTACGGGGGATTGAGCTAAATCATCTACAATGTTGTAATTAGACGCAGTGTGAGCATTGGGGTTATTGTTTATGCCGCGAAGTGGGAAGCGAGGTGCTTTGGAGGCACCATCTAGTGTTGCTGGAGGTATTCGTAACAACAAATCGGTGGGAAGAGCATTGGTGTTTTTGTCGAGGAGAGGGGCTTCAGGGGTGGAGCCATATTGGTTCTGACGGGTTTGAAGGTTGACATTGGTGGGTGACATCATTAACAAGTGATGGGTACCTGAGTCTATCATGGGTTGATCAGGAGCGGCATAAGTGATTTGCTATTGTGGAGGCGTGTTTCCTTCAGGGGGAACCAATGGCTGAGTGTTCACTACGCCCTAGGTTGGTAAATGGTTTTGTAGCACCAAGGGTTGATTCTGAGGTGGTGGGGGGTTGGGCGGTGCCTGAGGATCCGCGTGCCCTTGGTGGTGGGCATCATCAGTATAGATTTGTCAAGCTCACTCCAAATGTGGGCAAGCGTGTGTGTAGTGGCCATAGACCCCGCAAATAGAACAAGGATGGTTTCTTCGCAAATTAGGATTTTTGGCTTGCTTGGGTGGTCGATCAAGGTTTTGGTTGGCACGCCCTGTGTTATTATTGTTTGGGGGATTAGGAGGTTGGCCGCCTTGATCTAGAGGGGGGTTATTTCTGCGGTTATGACCTTTTCCGCGGTTTTGCTGGCCCTATTGGCATTGGCTATTTTGGTTGGGATGCGGATTTTGTTGCGCATACACTTTCCCTTGGGAAGCATGTGGGTTTTGGGGTTGTGCAGGTGTGGGAGCAGGTTGCGGTCGATAATAAGTAAGGGGAGGTGGCACAGGAGCTGAACCTTATGGGGGTTGCTGATATGCCTGTGCAACGGGTTGTGGGTTTACCGCAGGGGCTGCCTGGGGCGGATAATAAGCTGGGGGGGCTTGAGAGGATATAGGAGCTTGCGCGGCCTATGAGTGGTAATATGGCTGAGGTGTGACCAGGGGGGCATAAGCAGGGGATGTATGACCAAAGCACTGAGGTGGACATGAGGGTCCGTGGGAATGGTGATGATGTGCCATGGGAGCATATGAATTGGTTGCTACGGACTGGGATGTAGCCCGTGAAAGGTTGGGGCCAAGGCTAGGACGTGCTATGGAATATGGTTGGTTATGTGAGGCTATACAGCCAATGATGCCATTTGTGACATGGGATTCCCCCGGTGCATCGTGTTGGGAGGAATCGCCGCGGGGGGCATCAGGGATGATGGAATATAGGTAACCAGACTAGGCATAAATGAGGTCAAATTGTTGGGCTTTGAGGATGGCCTCTTCTTCGGATTGGGGTCGCTCGGATGCCACATCCTTGGAAATGACAGGAAGGAGAGATTTTAGAAACCAATCTAAGAAGATACGGTCAACTAACTTGATTTTGTAGAGGCTACGGTGTCGAGGCCACTCATGAATGTGGTCAGTGATGTGGGTGGCCGTGTTCTGTATGCAAGACAATAGGATCTCAACTCCCGCATGATAGCGGACAGGTAACTAAAAGAACCGTAGGAAGGTCGATGCAAGGGAAGTAAAGGTGGCATGGGTCCCATGGGGCTGCTCAATGTACCACTTAGCTACAGAGCTAGTGAGGGTGCGCTGTAACAGACGGAGTTGGATGGAGTCATCTACTGTGGAGTTGGAGGAACACCGTAGATGGAAGGACATAATATGGTTCTAAGGGTCTTCACCTTCCTTTCCCTCAAACTTAGGGATGTCTGATGGGATCTTGGTGGGAATTTGAGGCCACGCAGGGTCATGTATGATGGGATTGCTAGTCAGTCTGGTGAGGTCGGGAAGGTTGAGAATAGCCATGAATGGAAAACTAGTAGAAGGATGTGACATACTCGTGGTTGTGACTACGTTAGGGCCAATGCCCCCAAGTGGAGGGGCTGGGTTAGGGTCGGGGATTTTGCCCCCAGGTGGGGGAACGAAGGTGGTATGGGATGGTCCTGCACCGCCAAGGGTAGTGTGAGTCACTGGTGGAGTTGGGATGGGTATGCTAGCCACTGGAATGGGTACAGTGATCGGAATGGTGGAGGTGGGCCCCATCGAGGGCATAACCAAAGCGGGTGTGGTAGCTGGGGTGGTGGTGGATGCTCCACCAACGGTACCTGCAAAGAAAGGGTTGGAAGTCATGCCAGCCATGGGGCTGGTTGGTGCAGTATAAGTGGGGTTCTCAGACTCTGCCTCAGAATTAGAGGTAAAATAAGGGGTGTCAGTACCGGGGGACGGAGCTCTGCGTCTCCGACGAGTGGAGTCGAGTGATGAAGCTGTACGTCTATGACGGGTGATGTCAAGTGAACTGTGCTGCGGGGGATGGCCTCGGAGGCACCGAGAATGTCTCGGGGACTCAATGGTGACAGATGGTGTCAAGTCTCTGGTGGTTGTGTCAAGTGGAAAATAGCTCAAAAACCGTAATGCAACCAAGTGTGTAGAAGGAGAGCACAAAACATATGGCACTCAGGCCAACAACCAACTCAAAACACTCATTATAACAAGTGTGCTACAATAAGTGGAGCATCAAAAAAAAAGTTCAGAATACCAACAAGCAGCAGGTTTCCTAAAAAAAAAAAAAAAATAGTGGACTTGCTAGACCAAAGGGAGGTAAGGGAGCATGAAAACACCTAGCTAAATAGTATTCTAACTCAACCAAACATATCATTTGCAAGGTGATGAAATCCAAGTCAGACAATATGGATAGTAGATCCAAGTGGCTAAAGATATCCCCCTGCCAGGAGGGACACCGGGTAGTCAATCCTAGAAGAAAAGAAAATAAGATACCCCGTTCATGACAAGTTCGGTTGGGTGAATCTGCAGTTTGGTTCTATCGTTGTTGTACTCCCATACGGGTAGTACATCAAGAACTACGAAAGGTATCCTTCGGTTACTAAATGGATTGTGGTATTCCACTCAGGCTTCCAGAACCAGTCTAGCTACTTCAACCCTCCTAGGGGAGAGGCCTTCCCGATAAATTGGTTTTAAACTGTGTCAAAAAATACTAGGGGATTTTGGTTCCCTAATGGACAACAACTATGTCTCAAGTGTAAGCGACCGAGGGATGTTATTTGGATGCCTATCCCCCCGACCCTACCTAACTACAATATTCTTATGTGTTCCCCAAGTGGGGTTAGAATGTTGGTTGTGTTAGGCAATATTTTAGGGTTCACTTGAATTAGGTGACAGAGTGTGTGCGTGTGAGATAATTAACCCAAACAAAAGTGCCACGGGGTGGGCAGATTTCTAACTAATAATAACAATGCAGAAATTAAACTTTGAAATGCAAAATTTTCTCTTTTCAATTAAAATGCTGAAATTTTAAAAATTCTGTAAATGGAATAGAAATAACACTACAGAAAAAAGGTTGTAGATCAGTATGGTTGCAGATAGGACAGGTGGCTATGCAGGTGTAGAAAATATTGCACCAAAGTGTTGGGTTCAAACAGGGAAAAAGTGCAGAAAACAGATCGTCGATCTGCGGTGAAACGGCGTGGTCGGATCACGAGAAACAGGTCGACAGTCGCGGGCGGACCGGAGGAAAATGGCTGAAAGCTTTAGGCAGATCACAAGAAAATGGCTGAAAGCCGCAGGGGGATCGCAGGAAAATGGCTGAAAGTCGCAGGAGGGTTGTAGGAAAATGGTTGAAAGCCACAGGCGGATCGCAAGAAAATGGCTGAAAGCCGCAGGCGGATTGCAGGAAAATGGCTGAAAGCCACAGGCGGATCGCAGGAAAATGGCTAAAAGTCGTAGGCAGTTCGCAGGAAAATGGCTGAAAGACGGAGGTGGATCATAGGAAAATGGCTGAAAGCCGCACGCGGATCGCAGGAAAATGGTTGAATGCCCCAGGCGGATCGTATAAAAGGGGTGAACAGCCACGGTCGGATCGCACGAAACAGGCTGAGAGCCGTGGTCAGATCATAGGTAACCGACTGAAAACCGTCGGTACATCGCGGGAAACAGTCTGAGAGCCGCGGTCGGATCATAGGTAATAGTCTGAAAGACGCGGTCGGATCGCAACTATTGGGAAAAAATACGTGATATACGGCAGCAAACCCAACTGCCGAAAGGGATAGCCGATAGGGGAAAACAGGAAAATATTGCAAAATACTAAAAATTTCTAAAAACTATAACCAGAAATTCAAAGGAACACTAGGGGAGTCGCCAAAACTATAGCTAGGGTTTTTACCCTAGCTTGTGCAAATGAGCACCTACTAAGGAGAAGAGACTCCTTAGTAGCAGTTCAGTAAAAACAGTAACAGCAAGACAGTAAATTTAAACTAGCATGTGCATGAGACAGTAAAAGAGATTAAAAAATGGTTTTTGTATTAATTATACCTCCAATGTGAGGTTGGTGAAGCTCTTGCAGTAGTCCAAGAGGGCTACTTCCAAGCTCCAGTGTTGTTCCTTCTCCTTTTCCAAAGGGTTTTGGATATGGGCCAATGGGGCACTCAAATGTGAAAATAGCTCAAAAGGGTGAGCTAGGGTTTGAGGAGTAATTTTGGCAGAGTAAGGATAGGGGTGACTGTGGATGTGAAATGGGGAGCCTCCATCACCTATTTATAGGTTTTTAGTGGTGGAGTGTTGACCCATGGTTTTGGGCACCATATGGTTTAGGTCAGTTGTATAGGGCTTTTGCTTCCTTTTTTTCCTCTTTTTCCTCTTTTTTGTATTTTTTATTCCCTTTTTAGAGGGTTTTTGCTATTTTTGGAGGAATTTAACTTATTTTGGGGGAAAAAAGGGAGTTTTTGGCCTTTTGGAGGCTTTTTTAAGGGTTTTTTAGCCTTTTCGAGGCTTTTTAATTGTTTTTTGGGGTTCTGGAGGCCAATATGGACAAATGAGTCATGTAGTGGGGTAGACGAGGTAGTGAACACTTTTTGGGTGTTAACAATGTGAACTTGGGAATTCTTCTTGTCAAATTCATTGTTGTCTATGCATGGAAATTGTTGTAGGCATATGATAAAAAGAAAAAGGTATGGAAGAATCTCAAATCTTGTGAATGAAAAGAATTATTTACAATTCACCATACCTATAGAAATGATTTCCACTTGTAATGGAAATTGGTAGCTTGAATGTATCCACTAGATTCCAAGACCACTGAAGATGTTTGTTAGATTCCAAGAGTGATTTTGTGCCCAATAGATCAATGAGTGTCCAAAATGTCAATGAATGCGAGCCAATAAGTAACCTGGAAGAGCTTGAAACCCGCGAGGGACAAAAAACCCGTGTTTTTTGGTAGCATTCTCGGGAACATAAAACTCTATTTTTTTAACTAGCAGCAGGCACGCGCATGCATGTTTAAATGCATGCATGCGTGTTTGTAGAGCGTACGCGTCATTAGTGCGTACATGTTAAAACATGCGCATGCGCCCCTGTATAATGTTCGCACCATTTATTAACTAACGTTTACACCATTTAATGGCAAACCTTCCCCCACTTCGAAAATATTTGCATACATTGGTCTATACTTCAAAAGTAGATAAATGGATGGCTAAAGAGAGGGGGATTAAGGATTCTAGGGATTTAAGGGTTTAGGACTTAGGTATTTGGACTTTAAGGATTGTGGGTTAGGTTGTTTAGGAGTTAAGGTTGCGGGATTACAGTTTGAATGGTTCAATGGTTTAGGGGTTAAGGGATGTAGTGCTTTAGGGAGAGTGAGAGGTAGAGAGAGATAGAGAGATGGTATATGGGAGAGATAGAGAGAAAGAGATCATGTGGTTAGGGGGGGAGCAGTAGCATCCCACGTCATACTTGCAAGGGTCATTCCCGGTGCAATGCCACACGAGATTTGAAATGTAAACATGCTTAGAGGGTGAAATAAGAGGATTGAGACCTAAATGAATCTTTCATAACTCAGGAGCTACGATATCGGGATGAAATGATTTGGGCCTTGGGCCCTAAATCATTTGGATATGGGTGTTTTTCACACCATAGATGACTCATATGGCCTCAAACATGGACGAGTAAGGAAATAATACAAAAAAAACCCTCTCGTAAGTCCAACTTTAAAAAAAATTGTAAGGGGCCCCTGGATTATCCCTGGTGAGGTGTTGTGGTTGCAACATTGGGATACATGACCCATAAGTAGGTTTTGTAAATTGAAACAAGGACTTTAATCCCTAAACGACCGTCTCAACCTCAAGTAGCATGAACAAAACCTAAAATACACAACGTGGGCCCCCTGTAAGGTTTCTTTGGAATGAAAGATGAATGCGAGTGTCATTACAATGTCTTGGGAATCATGTCCGACAATTAAACGAGATCCTTTATCAATAATATTTTCTTCTTGAGCATATGGACACCATTAATTGTGCAATGTAGATTATCCCTAACATGATTTATGTACTGTGGATGGTTCTTGGGCCCTTAACCATAGTCTTGGTAGAAAAACAATAGCCTCAATCCCTTAGCCATGGTTTATGGAGGGAAACAACAATCTTAGACCTGAAACATATTTTGTCAAGATCAAATGTAGTGAATGCATCCTCAGACTACCATGCAAGACCATGGATATGTTGCAAGGCCTTGAACATCGTAAAAGAATGAAAACAGGTTCCTTGAGATCTTATTGAGGCATATTGAGCTCAATTGAATTCCACTTGAGACTTAAGGGCCCTTGCACAGAGTTGAGGGACCCTCTAGGTGCAATCGTGCATTCGCAAAATGCGCGAGAATTGTGTATATTAGAAACGCACGCGCGTTACTTAGAACTAGGCATGGGAGGACTCTGACCCTGTCATGTCAATTGACATGTAGGATAGGATTCCAAAACGCGCACGCATTATAGTGATTCATAATGCGCACAGGTTATGTATCACTATAACGTGTGCACGTTTCGGTTAATATAACAAAAAAAAAATAGTCTGCAGACCGCGGCACTGTTTTACCCATCATTTTCTCAAAACGCGAACGCTCGAGCGACATTGACTTGCCAAAACGCATTGGATAAGCTCAACAAGGGATATTTCATCTTGCAAGGAGGATTGGAAAGGTAAGCATCCAAATCCTTACCTCATTTCATCATTAAAAATATAAATTTTTATGTTGCCCTAAACTAAAAATCTTTGTAAATGAAATACCAAAACTAAAAATTATAAAATTTGTTATTTAACATATGTTAATTCCTCCATACTATCAATCCCTTAATGAATTTTACATCCACCCTGTTAGACACAATGGCTCACTGAGAGGGGAGGGTGAATCAATGAGCCTATATTTTAAATCAAATTTTAATTTGATTTCCATAAACACCTCATAAATTATAAATATATGTATATATTTATTTAGACTTTCTTTTTCCCACCTAAACGTGGTCTTTATACCCACATCATCACCATTTTATTTTGCTTCCAGCTTGCCCGCTCTAGCTTGTAACTCATGCTCTCAAGGGCCATATTTATGCCTTTGAACATGCTTGCAACTAGACCTTCTTGAATTACCCACATGGGGGTCTTTGGCATGCCTCGAGGATGCCCGCATCTTCCACAAACATGCCCCCATATGCATCTTCAATATGCCCCCATGTCACCTTGTCCACATGCCCGCATGTCCATCAGCTTCATTTCTGGATGCCCGCAGATGCCATAAGGGATGCCCCCAATCTCCTTTCCAAGTGTCAACTTCAAGCTTATTTGTTCATGTCACTTGTTATCTCCAAGTCATCCTTGTCTAGGGTATTATGACCAACTCCAAATGACCACATTATGGTTCATTTGGCTCATTAGGTGTGCCAATGCCCACCACCTTGTCTTTTGTATTGTTTTTTCCAAGTCCTTGTTAAGTTACCTTGTTTTCTTGTCATCATGCCATTTACACCTTTGTCATTAATGTTGTCATCAATGACAATCCTATTCACAAGATAATTCTGGTAGCTGCAATTCACTGGTATGCACCAACACCGCAACAACCATAGATTTACAAATGATATTTCAGGATCTTCTTTATTCCCGCAAGGACCCATAATGTATTCCTGCAATTGTCATATGAAATGATATTTATGTTTGTAATGTATGCCTGAGATGGTATTTATGTTTGTAATGTATTCTTTCTTGCACAAAGTTTGTACATTTTTCATTTTTGAGAGATGTCATTATAACACATGTATACATTTCTAATGATTTGTTTTTTTATTTTTTGATTGCAGTGAGTACCATGGATGCACACTCAGACATCGAAATAGAAATCCATAGGCTCAGAGAAATTCGAGCCTCGATTACTATTGATGATGATAGGCATCTTATGCTTGCATACAATTAGGATGTAAGGATAGAGACCTTTAGTAGGTATAATGGTGCACTGCAATATATTGCCACATTCAGAGAAAGAAAGAGGCAACGATATGAGGATGGAATTAGCTACAAAGAAGTTACGAAGTTGAAAATCTCAAAACAACATATCTTCTCCCTCTTTAGAGATCCACGGACGAGTGAAATCTCAAATGCAAACAAAAGGCACATTTCTATTGAGTGGTGTACATATCAAACATTCATAGATAACTAGATAGACCGATGGTACATGACGTTTGATGCACCACCACACAACAACATGGAAATGCCTCTATATTTTCTGAGAAAGATGTACGCGGAATTTGTGATGGGGAAGCATGTTAACTATTTTTATATCTTGGAGTATGAGGGCGTTGGGATGGAGATGCCTCAGCAATGTCCCAATGTGAGGCATATAGATCCCAATCGCTCTGTAGCTCAACCTCACAAGCAGTTACCCAGGCCAGATGTGTCTCCTGCACATCAGTTGGTCCCAGAGACACAAGATTCCTTCCTACTATTGGCACAGGTAGTTGTTTGCCATAGCATGTACCTTCAAGGTACGTACCAGGAAGGGCCACCAAAGCCACCATCTATGGGTGGAGTAGAGCCACCACCTATTGGTGGGTTAGATCCACCACCTCTCGGTGTGGTAGAAACACCACCTTACAGTGGTCCAGGCGAATCTAGTAGTGGCACTAGACTTGCACCTCATGAGCACAACCGAAAGCCCCACCCATGCACAGTATGCGACCATCCTTGCTTTGGTCCTGTCCAAACAGATGATACCTTCACTGGGTATTTTACACATGTAAGTAAGTGGTTAACAATTTAGTGTCATTTGTAAATTATTTTTCCTTACTATACACATATATATAGATTGCTAATATTTTTAATGATTTTAAAACTTGTAGCTGCTACAAGAAGGGCACGAGGTTGAAGACCTTTGCACCGATGATGCAGAGCATAGTCCACAGGCTCATGCATTAGCACCGCCCGTTGTAGATGATGTTGTCATACTTTCAGTGACAACAACTCACAATGAGGTAACTATTTCAACATGAGATTATTTTAATACATGAGTAGATCCAGTTAACAATTTAGTGTCATTTATAAATTATTTTTCCTTACTATTCACATATATAGATTCCTAATATTTTTAATGATTTTAAAACTTGTAGTTTCTACCAGAAGTGCATGAGGGGAAAGAGGCTCATACAGCAGCACCGCCTGATGTACATGATGTTGTCATACTTTCAGCGACAACATCTCATGCCGAGGTTACTATTTCAACATGACATTATTTTAATACATGACTAAATCCAATTAACAATTTAGTGTCATTTGTAAATTATTTTTCCTTACTATACACATATAAGGATTGCTAATAATTTTAATGATTTTAAAACTTGTAGTTGCTACCAGAAGGGCATGAGGGGCAAGAGGCTCATGCAACAGCATTGCCCGATGTAGATGATGTTGTCATACTTTCAGCGACAACATCTCACGCCGAGGTAACTATTTCAACATGACATTACTTTAATACATGAGTAAATCCAGTTAACAATTTAGTGTCATTTGTAAATTATTTTTCCTTACTATACACATATATATATTGCTAATATTTTTAATGATTTGAAAACTTGTAGTTGCTACCAGAAGGGCATGAGGGGTAAGAGGATCATGCAGCAGAACATTCTGAGTTATAAGATGTTGTCATACCTTCAACGACAACATCTCACGCTGAGGTAACTATTTCAACATGAAATTATTTTAATACATGTTAGTTTGCAATCACATGTTACTTAATTAATGCTACACAATCTAATATTTACAATTTTCTAAATTGTATGTTGTAGATCCCGCTCAGAGGGAAATGATTTCATCTAGTGAGATCTACCCTGGTGGGAATACAAGCAATAGCGTGCCCATGGAGGCACAACGAGTGGAAGACAGTTTCTTAGAATTGGTTGAATTATACAGTACATTGGTATGTATTTCATCATTGTCAGTTTGTTAATACATGCTATTTCCTTGACCAATTCATTTCTAACTACGTCAGTATTGGTGATTGTAGCTGCCAACCTCTATACTTCATAGACTGCCAGCAGTTGGATCTCCTCGTACTCCAAATTTGCAAAAGGAACAAGTGTATAAGAGAGGCTCCACTGCTATAAAGGGTGTGGATGTCCTCTATAGAACACACACGAGAGATCCATCTACCCCTCACCTAACAAGGGTCATTGATGCTACAGTTAGTGTTGCATTTGCAATAGGCACAAGTCATACAGAGGTAACTATTTCAACAAACACAATGCATAGTATTTAACCATGTTACTATATTGTTTATTCATGCATGTCTAACTATTTCCCCATTTGGTGATTGTAGCCATTAGTGGCAGAAGTTCCCAACCCCTTTGCTCAATCCATGGTTCTAACTGGGTCTCCTCTTGTGGTGAGATGTTCATTAATGACCAAGTTTTTTTATTCAATTTAACAAACCATGTTGATCAATGTTGAATTGTTGAATTAATTGAGATATAATATTTTATTTGTAGATCACAACTATAGAGAGGCCCTCCATGAGCATACTTCTCACATCTATACCCCATGAGAATTTGGTGAGTGTTTATCATAAATAATTTGGACATAAGTTAATTTTTTAAGTTTGTTAATGGTAGGGTATGTTTGAATAATAGGTACATCCACAGAGACCGAACACCAAGGACACAGCTCACACACAAAGATCATATATCAGTACACTAGATGTTTGGCATGGTTAAAACCCCCTTGAGGGAAATGGTCCACGGCCCCGACCAAATAACTTCTATGGAGCAATTTATTATGCAAAAAAAAAATATTACATGAGCTTCTCTCAACAATGGATCATTCGGAAAGTGACCCTCCATGCTCTTTAAATAGAGATCATGGACCAATCGGGTGTTAAGCCACGGATCAAGTGTCGATAAGATCGAGAAGTTGAACGCCGGATCACTTTATATCGTGACCGTCAGATTACATATATACAAAGGCATACCTAACAGATATATTAGACCAAGTTGAACTTAACTAACTCCTAAGTGTCAATAATATCCTAATAGGGTATTAGTGCAATTATTTGATAAAAACAATGAATTTTTTTGCAGACTCCTGAGATGCAGACTGATCCCGGGGAGATGGTCGATAGAGGAAAGTCGGGGAAAAATAAGCGAAAGATTGATTTTTTATGTTGCATAGTCTTGTGTATATGTATTTTGACATGTACATGTACACATTGTTGTACTTAGGGATACATGTACATTGACAGGCCATTTGAGGGACGGCTACACTGCCATATTTTGTATTACAAACATTCGACTATCAATGCATGATACAATATATTCCATATTCTCTCTCGAGTTTCCACTTGTGCTTGTGATTATTTATCTCTGAACCACAAATTGATAAATTATGCTATTGAAATTTATATAATTACATTTTAAGCAATATTTATTCTCTTACATTTATTACATTGATCAAGTAACATCTCACCATTGTGTTATGAAAACATTATCTTAATGGAAAAAACTAATAATATATTTCAACGGTTCAATGAACTTAGCACATGCATGAAATAAGTCAAAATATGTTTGAATAACCTCTGTCATAACAGTAACATGCTATGCATATCATCAATGTAATCCTATGACATTTTCAGAAACTAAGAGGAAGTCTAATAGATGCTACACATTTCATCAATGCTACTGTATTTCATCAAATTCTACGTACACGAGCATCTATGCAATTCGGTTGACGTGTGTCTACTCTAGCATGCTAAAAACAATGGAAAAGTATCAATTACAATGGCAAGGAATGCATGAACTAAAGTGTAATAAAATTCATTGGGCCTTCATGTACATATAGTCAAATATATGTAACAAATATACCCTAGTTTGTAAGACCCTAGTTTGTTCCAATATGCTAACCAATAGTTGGTCATGAATTCACTCTCATAAAATCGATGAAGATATAAATGATGTCGTTACTAAACCCTAGTATGTAAGACCCTAGTTTGTGCTTTACCTCTTTCATATGTCCATTTTCTAGTTACTATAATTCAAAAGTAATCATACAGAATCCATGGAAAATGAAATACCTAACTAGTTTAATGATATTCCTTGATAATGTTGTTTTGATGAAGGAAAAAAGGATGTTCATGGTCCTATGTCTGTAAAAAGGATGGATTATCCTCATATGAAAATGTATTTAAAATTGAATGTTCTTGATTGATACAAACGATGATGGAATGGTTGTTCATTGTGATTTGGAAAGTATTCCCCCATAGCTTGATGGAAAATTTTCATGGTGACTTTGATCTAACAAAGCTAGCAAGGATTAGAGGGATATCATTGATGAAACATTGCCTCCATTTTTTATTTGGAACTTTGAATTCTTAAAGCTGACACTAATTACTCAAAATCCAAATATAGTGGAACACTAAGGAGTTGTTAAATGACATGGCACACTAAGGACATAGAAATCTACCAAGGGTGAAATGTGGTAGGCTTGATTGCCACTCTTTGAATGTCTAGTTCTAGAATCAAAATCAAAAAATTTCAAAGTTGACCCTCGTGTTCAAAAATTGCACACTCCTTTATTGAGAAAAACACTAGTTTCCAAAATGGACCTACAAGATGACACTTGGGCCATGGGATCGGTGGAGAGGGGCACCCCTAGAACTATCCCGATGTCCCGAATCCAACAGAGTCGACGGTTTGTCGATCCGAGCCACGGTCTCCATTCTATGGCTCATTCTGTCTTGCATCCAAAAGGCATTCAAGGACACCTATTGGGTACCTATCGGGGGCATAGAACTCCAACCATGCAACAAAACCAGGTTCCAGGGATTCATGCAAGTGTGTCTATGAAGGTTCCAGCTGGTAACGCTAGCCATAAGTGCCCGGTGGATGATTTTTCAAATTTGACCCCCGTGTGCAAAAATTGCACACTCCCTTACTAAGCAAAACCCTAGTTTCCAAGATGGACCTACAAGATGACACATAGGACATGGGACCGATGGAGACAGGAACCCATAGCACTATCCCGATGTGTTGAATCCCGATGGGTACCCAGTAGCTTGAGTTCCTAGTAATGTTTATCATTTTTTTTTCAAACAGAAACCACCCATGAGAGTGGAGATGCTACACTGGCTGAATGTTGTATTTGTCAAGAAGAGGACAACAAAGGAAATATGGAGAATCCTTATGCCTGTTTTGGAACCTTGAAGGTAAGGGTTTACAATTTAGGGGATAGATAAGAATGAAAGGTTTATCTTTATCTTTATTTATTTTGGAAACTAGGGTTTTTCTCAGTAAGGGAGTGTGCAATTTTTGCACACTGGGGTCAAATTTTCAAAATCATCCACCAGGAACTTATGGCTAGCATTCCCAGCTGGAACCTTCCTACAAGCACTTGCAGTACTACCCAATGTCCCATCATACTTTGGTTTTAGAACCGGTGTGTAATATGATTCTGGTTTTGAACTATCTGATTCAACTTTATAGGTGGACTAGAGATCGATCAACCTTTTATGGCCTACCCACCTGAAATTTTTAACCCTCGAAACTAACCCGATAGATTCATAGGGGTATTATTTCTCAAATTCATTTAAGCAGGTTGAGTGGAGTATTTTGGTCTTTTTAGGACCCGGACCAGCCAGTTGGTTGAGCTTGCTTGCACATCATCGATATCTCGGTCCAAAATTTATGTGATTTTAAATGAATTTCCTCAATGATTTTAAATGTGATTTTATGTGAATTTCAGCCATCGTCCAAGTGGCTTGTGTATGCATCAAGAGTTTAATTTTAATCACTCATGTCACGTCCAATTGAATTTTAATGGAGTTCGGGTTCCCATGCTCCTGTCAAATTAGGCCTATCACTGAATGAAATGAAGCTAGCTAAGGTGTTGAATTTAAATCATTCATGTCATGTCCAATTGAATTTTAATGGAGTCATCAAAGCTATCTAATGCGGTCATTGATAGTTACTCTATGGCATTCAAATTAGGCCCGTGAATAAATGAATCTATCTAATTCTATGGCATTCAAATTAGGCCCATCATTAAATGAAGCTATCTAATGCAATAGATTTCGGTTAATCTATGATACTAATTGATTCATTTGAATCTTTATTTTATTTTGGAAACTAGGGTTTTGCTCAGTAAGCGAGTGTGCAATTTTAGCGCATGGTTGTGAAATTTGAGAAATCATATACTAGGAACTTATGGCTAGTGTTCCCAGCTGGAACCTTCCTAGACACACTTGCAAAGCTCCCCGAAACCCGGTTTTGTTGCACAGTTAGAATTCTATGCCCCCGGTAGGTATCCAGTAGGTGTCCCTGAAGACCTTTTGTATGCAAGACGAAATGAGCCATAGAATGACGACCGTGGCTCAGATCGACAAATCGTCGACTCTGTTTGATTCAAGACATTAGGATAGTGCTAGGTGTGCCACTCTCCACCGATCCCATGGCCCAGGTGTCATTGTGTAGGCCTATCTTGGAAACTAGGGTTTTGCTCAGTAAGGGAGTGTGCAATTTTTGCACATGGGGGTCAAATTTGCAAAATCATTGACCAGGCACTTCTGGATAGTGTTCCCAGCTGCAAAATTCCTAGACACACTTGCAGGACTCCTCGGAACCCAATTTTGTTGCATGGCTCGAATTCTATGCCCCCGGTAGGTACCCAGCAGGTGTCCCTGAAGGCCTTTTGGATGCGAGACAGAATGAGCCATAGAATGACGGTTGTGGCTCGGATCAACAAACCAACAACTCCATTGGATTCATGACATGCATATAGTTCTAGGGGTGCCCCTCTCCACCGGTCCCATGGACCAGGAGTCATTTTGTAGGCACATATTGGAAACTAGGGTTTTGCTCAGTAAGGGAGTGTGCAATTTTTGCACACGGGGGTCAAATTTGCAAAATCATCCACCGGGCACTTATGGCTAGCGTTCCTAGATGGAACCTTCTTAGACACAATGACTCCCAGAAACCTAGTTTTGTTACATGGTTGGAATTCTATGCCACCAGTAGGTACCCAACAAGTGTCCCTGAAGGCCTTTTGGATGCGAGACGGAATGAGCCATAGAATGATGACCGTAGTTCGGATTGAAAAACCGTTGAATCCGTTTAATTCAGGACATTGGGATAGTGTGAGGGGTGCCTCTCTCCACCGGTCCCATGGACCAGGTGTCATCTTGTAGGTCCATCTTGGAAACTAGGGTTTTGCTCAATAAGGGAGTGTGCAATTTTTGCACCTGAGGGTCAAATTTGATAAATCATCCACTGATCACTTATGGCTAGCATTTCCCTTCTAACTCTATTCTAACACTCTTGTTAAAGTAACAAAATATTACTAAACATCAACAAAGCTAGGCATTAATTCAATGCACAATTTTCATCTCACTATGGAATAGATATATTGCTGTTAGAACATTTTTCCACCTATGTACATTAATCATTTATTAATGATGATTAATTAGCCCAAGTGATTAATGATTACATCCCTAAGTTGATTAGTTGGTAAATGGTCAAATTATCATGAACTGGTTAGCAATGTGAACAAGTGCTGAGTCAAACCAGCTTTGTGGAGCGCTCCCCAGGACAATTAATGCACTCAGCATGCCTAGAGCGCCCTCCTCAGGTCATTTAATGCACTCAGCATGCTTCTCTTCTACCTAGGGCGCATTTGCTCACTTTGTGGACAATCTTGCCTTGTTTTGTCATATTTTTGACCAATTTTAGACTCCAAACCTCTAACCAACCAGTTTCTTCACATGTGTGAGGTCACATGGGCCTGTCCAGTCATTCCCAGCATTCACACAGCAGATTCGAACCAGTTTGGGATGGTTTGGGATATTTTGGTCAACCTAGGGGGGTTTGAGCTATTTCTAAGCTAGATCAGTGTGAACACTCCAGATGGATTCGAATTCTTCCAGATTTGTATATATGGGTGTTCTTAACCTTTGTTAAGGTTGGACAGTTAATAATATTGACATTATTCACCAATTTGATGTGTATTGTTCTTCATTCATTTAAATTTTTATGCTAATTCTTGCAAATGTTGTACAATCTTTCACCAGTGAGGAATCCACAGTAGCTAGGTTCAGTTGTGCTTGAGATTTTACAATTGCAACTAATGACATGTCCTTTCAATGCACAATTTTTATTTTGTGCCTCAGTTTCATTTAGGTCAAGTGTCTCAAGGAGAGATGGAAAATTCATCCTTAGGCATAACAACCAAACCAAGCAACGAAATTGAATGTTGTTATTTTTGGAAAGTGTGTTTGGGATAGACCAACATGAGCACATTGTCCATAAACTCTCATGCAAAATTTTTATGAATTTGACCTTTTAGGTTTTGTGCATTAAAAATAAGTGTTGAGGAATAAACATGGTTGGGGGGGGAATGGATTTAATTCCAAACTTAACATTCTTGATCTCAAACATCATGACAAAATCCCTCTCATAGGAGTATTTGGAATTCAAGTTGAATATGGACACCATGATCAAGTTTTGGCCATCTAGTTTCTAGGTTTTTGGGTGATGAAATTAGGTATCTAACAGTTATATTTGTGTGGATGATGGATGAGAATCTTATGGTGAAAAATGGGATGGTGATGGTGACAACATGGATAGGAAGAGGACAGTGGTGATGTTCATTGTTGCATGGTGATGGTGACAATGACCATGGGTATAGTGATAATGAGCATGAAGATGGTGATGGTGATAGTGAGCATGAAAATGGGCATGAGGATGCAGATATTATGCTTTACTTAGATGGGAGAAAAAAAAGCAAATCCATGATGAAACTTGTGCAATTTATCAAGTTGTACCAAGTCTATGCAATTTATCAATCTATCAAGCTATCAATCTATGGCTGCAATAGTCAAAATATTAATGTCAATACTCAATGAGACCACGAAACAAAATCATAGCATACATGTACACCACATACCTATAACAAAGTACACAAGAAAACATGCAAACCGCATACCAGATTACCTACTTATGGTTAGTCCACTAGACCATCAGGATCACCTCAAATACCAATGGTTTCCTTTAACCTCTCGTGCTCGCAATAAGGTAATAAGCATCGTTCCTTTGATGAGTTCTTCCTTGGCATTGTTTGCAGCTGGAGGTTTGTTCCAATAACTAAGTTTGTATAATGGTATACAATCTCACCTGGTCTATATGTTAAGATTCAATATGCTAAGACAACATTATATTCCATTTCAAAACAATAACATATACAGGATCACTGAAAGAACAACAAGCACAGCATAAACACAAGAGACACAAATTTATCATGGGAAACCCTCATGGGGAAGAAAACCCAGCAAAGCTTCCTCAATATAGATGACCATCAAATACAAAGATGCAAACCCTAGACATGAGCTCCTTCTCCTCCATAGCAGACCTCTCCCTCACCTATGTGCTATTCACAAGTGAGTGTAGTGTGTGTTAAATGAGGAACACACCTCCTCTATTTATATACATCTCCGACTTGTCTTTTACATTAACTAGGTCGGCCCCAGCTTAACCACTGGGTTAAACACCCCATTACAATTGACTGGACCGACCCCTCTAGGGTGGTCTAATAACCCTTTGACCCACATAACACATACATGGCCGACCCCCACTAGGGAAGTCTAATAACACAAGTTACCACATTCCGACGGAGGAATAAACATCTCCGGATATACAATAAGGTCTTCATGGAGGAATGAAACATCTCCAGAATAATAAAGTACAAATATAATATTATTTGAAGTTACAATATTTCAACACTCCCCCTTAACAAGAAGGATATTATAACAACATCTGCACGAGCAAGGAGTCATCAACTACATCATACATGATACATATATAAATCATTGGACGCTTTCTCAAACATCATCAGTAACTCAAGCAATTACTAGAACATCAACATATTTAGTACTGAGTCTTCATATTCTGCAGCACTCAAACAGCTACAGCAACATCAACATCATCATCATCAACTGAATCATCTTGATAAACAACACAATAGCAGCACACCCTGCAACACACATGTTCTATTTAAGACACCATATCATGTCTAGGGACGATGCAGTCCACTCGTCAACTTAGACAAAGTCTAAGGACCACTTCTTGGAGACATATGTCTACGGATCAATTCAGTGACCAATGTTTGGGGATGATACAATCCCCTCACTCTCGGACACATATGTCTACAGATCAATTTAGGACTGAGGTCCAGGGATGATACAATCCTCTCACTCTCGGAGACATCCATTTGCATCTCACTTTAGGACTAAAGTCCAAGGATGATACAATCCCCTCACTCTCAGAGACATCTGTCTACGGTTCACTTTAGGACTGAAGTGCAAGGATGATACAATCCCCTCACTCTCGGAGACATCTATCTGTGGCTCACTTTAGGATTGAAGTCCAAGGATGATACAATCCCCTCACTCTCGGAGACATCTGTTTGCGGATCACTTTAGGACTGAAGTGCACGGATGATACAATCCTCTTACTCTCGGAGACATCTGTCTGTGGATCACTTTAGGACTGAATTCCACGGATGATACAATCCCCTCTCGTACATTTTGAACTAGTGGTTCCGGGATGATGCAATCCCCATCACATACATTTTGAACTAGTGGTTCCGGGATGATGCAATCCCCATCACATACATTTTGAACTAGTGGTTCCAGGATGATGCAATCCCCATCACGTACATTTTGAACTAGCGGTTCCGGGATGATGCAATCCCCATCACGTATATTTTGAACTAGTGGTTCCGAGATTATGCAATCCCCATCACGTACATTTTGAACTAGTGGTTCCGGGATGATGCAATCCCCATCACCTACATTTTGAAGTAGGAGTTCAGGGACGATACAGTCCTATCATATCAACTGGGTACCGTATACTAACCTCATCATCAGAATAAGTAGCCTCATCATCGATACAAGTATCTTCATCATCGATACAGTATCGAAATCAACAATACAAGTATCCACACCAATACAAGTATACACATCATCAATACAAGTATCTACACCAATACAAGTATCCACATCATCAATACAAGTATCCACACCAATACAAGTATCCACATCATCAATACAAGTATCCACATCATCAATACAAGTATCCACACCAATACAAGTATCCACATCATCAATACAAGTATCCACACCAATACAAGTATCCACTTCATTAATACAAGTATCCACACCAATACAAGTATACACAGGTATCCTTTTCATTGACCTTACCATCAATATAGGCAATCTCATCATCGATACAGGTATCCACATCGATACCAGTATCCAAAGATATATTTATCGACCATATCACTCCCCCTTTCGAGGAGGGTCCTTTTGAACTACACCAAGCTTGTTTTTGAAATACTCAGACTTTACTCAAGACAGAGGTTTGGTCAGCACATCAGCAACTTGTTCATCAGTGCCTACATACTCGAGCTTGATATCTCCTTTCTGCACCATATCCCGTATATAAAAATATCGGATCTCTTTGTGCTTTGACTTATCATGGAACACTGGATTCTCTGTCATCTTGATACAACTCTGGTTGTCACACAGGATCACAGTGGATTCCATCTCTAAGTCAAACAATCCTGATAACAACTTCTGAAGCCATAGGGCTTCACAACTAGTAGAGAAAGAAGCTATATATTCTGCTTCAGCTGTACTAAGAGACACACTATACTGCATCCTGCTAATCCACAAGATCATGGCAAATCCCAGACAATAACATCCGCCCGATGTACACTTCCTGCCCAATCAGCATCTGTGTAGCCATACAATCTGAAGTCATGATTTCCAAGATAACATAGACCAAAGTCTATCGTACCCTTTAGGTACCTCATCACATGCTTTGCAGCTATCAGGTGAACACACCTAGGTTCCACTAGATACTGACTCAAGGTGTTCACAACAAAGCATATATCTGGCCTTGTACTCGTTAGATACATTGATGAACCAATAATCTGTCTGTACAAAGTCGCATCAACTAACTCTGATGAGTCATCAGTTAACAACTTCAAATTGGAATCCATGGGAGTGGCCATGGCTTTGCATTCCAACATATCAAATATTTTCAAGATTTCCACAGCATACTTTCCCTAGTTGAGAAAGATTCCTTTTGGGCCTTGTCATACTTCAAGACCTGCATCAATCTGAGATATTTCATCTCAAGTTCTGTAGCTAGCTTCTTCTTTCTTTCCATGATCTGTTTCTCATTCCTTGTCAGAAAGAGATCATCCACATACAATAATAGTATCATCCATAACCTTAAGGTAAAGGCTAGGATCAACTTACTTTTGGTAAAGCCCAAGCTTGTCAAGAAGCTATCAATTCTTCCTCCGTGACTGAACATCATTCACACTCTGCATTGAGTGATCTTCTGCATATCTATTCGTGCCATCTCTCGTAAGATGTGTCTACTGATATGCGCCTCAAGATCATTTGAACTCTGTGGTGAGTTCCTTCTGTATATAGATACCATCTTCAACCTTGTAGCAAAGGTTGAAATCTGCATCATCTATGGTAATCATTAAGCTCATTAAATGACTATCGATCCTGGGTACCCGTACAGAGCTTTCTTCAATTGAATCTTGGGAGTTTTCCCGATTCACACTTCTTCTTCAATCACACCATTGAGAGAACAGTATTTATCTAGCTACTTGGAGCAAACATCTCGTCATGATCCTCTTCCTCTTTCTAACAGAATCTTCTAGCCATGAGCCTTCTATAGTATGTTTGATTTGTAAATCTTCTTGTTGAACATCCATCACTTGTTCAGTGTTCATCATTCTTCATGATCTTTCCTACAAATCAAAATTAAGTACATGATTAGTAATACTTCATAATCATCAAATCATGTTGACATGATAACCTATTATGCATGTAGATATGATTTACATAGTTATGCTACTATCTTGACCAATACTTTGGCACAACACTTTTCCATATCCTATATGCATACAATGGCTATCTAGATGCCTTCCATCTCTACCAGAACATACTATCGAGAGTGTGCACAACTCTCAGCATGTCAGCAAAGAGGTTTCATTCTAGACAATCAACAATCGAATGTTTGTCCAACTTACCAATCATATGCATATTAGTAGTATACTGTTCAATGCTATATGAATGCTTACACTTAGCATGATATATGCATACAACTATTACGAGCAACATCATAGACTATTCAGTAATTCAAATACTTATCTTTTTATGTCTTGTGAGGTTGCATCCTTCTTGGTCTCGACTTCCCTTCCATGTCATGAGCTTCTATCCATCCTTGAATACTATGCATGCTTAGGTGTGCACTCGTAAGTAGAGCTTCTAAAGACTATGGATAAGTCTTTTGTCTTTATGTCATCATGGTCATAGAAATTGATTTTTCTTTCTTTATGTACCTATCTTTTGTTAGCAGACAACATCATCCTCATACAACACCATAGGTGCATTAGTACAATCATATAACTTTGGTCAAAGAATATCTTCTATCATTCACATGCATTCATACCTTTACTAGGGTGATAAGACAATTCTAATATTAATCAAGATTGTACTAACCTCAATAATATGAAGACAAGCATATTATAAACTTAATCATGAACAGATTTCAACCCATACCTATATCTCCTCAAGTCATACCTGTCAGGGAATTCTTGTAGTCTTCTTATGTAAGGCCTTAGCCTCATCTCCCCCTGAAACTAGATTTGGAGCTTGATTAGGGTTTGTCAGAGAAACAAAAAATCAAACTTTGACTTTCTCACTTCTGAATGGATGGAAAGATGCGCCTTGCTGAGCTGATCAAACTAGCATACTTCAATTTTGAAATCTCCAAACTTTGACCCCTCAAAATTGCCTTTGAAACTTTTGGATCTTATGGACAGGATCCCGAACTAGGGTTTGATTAATCCCACCCTTCTTCCAAATCAAAAGGTTCGATCCAAAGCTCTAAACTCTTATTTTTTTGAGGAGCTTCCAGCCGTGGTCACAGACTTAAAAAATTCCAACTTTTGCAGAAGCCCTAATTTTCCACCTTTCCGATCAAAATCTCGAACTGGGGTTTGATCAAGCCCGGTCTTCTACACAACCAAAAAAATTGATCTTGGTCTCTGAATTTTGATTTTGATGAGTAGCATTCAGTCTTGGACTCCGCTTCCAAAAATTCCAACTTTTTTTGAAACCCCAACTTTCCACAACAGTGACGATTCAAGAATAAAGGTGCTCAAAATCCAAATCTGTTTTGACAACAATATTCACCTGATTGTTTCTGGTGTAACTCTGAAATTACAAATCCACAAGATCTGAAAATTCTTCTTGTGGTATCCTGACCTGTCCTCTTTCCAACCTCATAGGTCTAAAATCAATTGGATTCTCTGAGAGAGATTTATGCCAAGTGTCTCGACGTGACCTGTTTATGGGTTAAAACAGGATATCGAACTTGTACAGTGTGCCACGTGTCACTGGTTCAACTTCGGCCTCTTAACACATGACCTAGATAGTACAGTCTGTGCACTACCTATCACAGTTTACGAAATTTCATTTGGAGCTTCCTAGCCCAACTTATGGCCTTTTTTCCTAGGTCACCTAATTATGACTAAGATCTGGAAGAGGCAGAAACCCTAACTTGTATTGATTGTAACTCACAAAGTAAAATGAATATGAGGGTGTCCTTTGGACACAAGGTACCTGGGGATGTTATCTACGACCTGTAAAGGTTTTAGATCCTGAACCTTTTCCAGAATGGATTTATATCAAAAGTTCCATGATGACTGGTGTTTTCTAGACAAAACCCTAACCTTCAAATTGTCGCAAGTGAAGCAAGTGTCGTAAGTGCCATACATTCCTTTCCTTCAGGTTAGCTCTGATACCATGTTAAGATTCAATATGCTAAGACAACATTATATTCCATTTCACAACAATAGCAAATATAGGATCACTGAAAGAACAACAACCAGAGCATAAACACAAGAGACACAGATTTATCCTGAGAAACTCTCATGGGGATGAAAACCCAGCAAAGCTTCCTCAATATAGATGACCAGCAAATACAAATATGCAAACCATAGACATGAGCTCCTTCTCCTCCATAGAAGACCTCTCCCTCACCTATGCACTATTCACAAGTGAGTGTAGTGTGTGTTAAATGAGGAACACACCTCCTCTATTTATACACATCTCCGACTTGTCTTTTACATTAACTAGGTCGGCCCCAACTTAACCACTGGGTTAAACACCTCATTATATTTGACTGGGCCGACCCCTCTAGGGTGGTCTAATAACCCTTTTCCCCACATAACACATACAGGGTCGACCCCCACTAGGGAAGTCTAATAACCCAAGTTACCACATTCTGACGGAGGAAAAAACATCTCCGAATATACAATAAGGTCTTCATGGAGGAATGAAACATCTCCAGAATAATAAAGTACAATGTAATGTCCCTTGTTAGGAATTTGATTAAAATGGCAATTTTCCACTTTTTTCCCCCTAGTTCGACCTTTGACTAGTTTTGATCTCTAGGTCCCAAATTTGCCCCAAATGATCCCAAATCTTCTGAGAAGGTATATTAATGATATTAGAACATAAATATGTGTTTCATGGATGCCTTTGGACCTTTAAAATACTTCTGCAAATCCTCTTTCAATTCTGATCAATGTAGGTAACTTTACTAGTGATTTTCCTTTGACTAGTATTGGTCTCTAGGTCTCAAATTGACTCCAAATGCCTTCAAATATTCAAGGAATGTGTATGAATGATATTATAACTTGAATATGATGTTTATGGATGACATATGTCCACCAAAAGACCTCTGCAAACTCTCTTAAGATTCTGGACCAATTATGCAATTTTACTAGTAATTTGGGGTTCAAATCCCCCTGGGGTAAGTACTGAAAATGGCTTCCCAAATGCCTCCAAACCCAATCAGATTTATAAAAAGAGGTATGTAATTTGTTAATTATTTTATTAAATTCTCATATGCACCATTAATGGATTATTACAACTGTTCTCACCCTCTCCCATTCAACTGCAAAAATCCTCAATTCGACCCTTAGGGAAATGTCACTATTTCACCTCCCAATACAACTAAACTGAGTAAAAATGCTTCAAATTCTCAAGTACAGTACATGAAAATTGTAGAAGACATTCATGGAAGTATATTTATCACAAATATATCATAGAATCATCCATTCATTCGAAATCATCATCAATACATTGGCTCACAACAAGGTAGTGGGGAAATGGCATTGTTCTCCCATTAAAAATGAGATTTATACATTTCTACTTGGAATTTCGACCTAAAAATTTTTGGAGATGAAGAAAAGAGTATTTAATTCCTATTAAAAAATAAATGGGGCATTAAAAGCTTCCCCAAAGAGTACAATATCTCACCAAAAATTCCCTCCCTCAAGGATCAAGAATATGCCATCAAAACTGGAAATGGTTGAAGGAGTGAGCTGCAATAGAAGAAACCATGAGCTGCCCTGTAGCTTACACCTGCAAATAAAGACTCCATTAAAGCTCCAAATGAGAGGTCTGAATGGCCTTTCCAATTACCAACTTGGATGGGAATCTTTCACCCTCGAAATTGGCTAAGGCAAGAAACTAGTCATCCACTAGCTCTCCCTCTACACAAATGCAATTGCAAATTCTAAAAATGATCAAAAGCCATTCTCATACTTCATTTATACATTTTATAACCAACATTATCCTTCTAAGGGTCAAAATCCTCTCAATAGATTCAATAGATTTCCATTTAGGAAATATTCCACATTTACCACTTGTCTCCTAGTTCCAACCTTCCATCTTCTCCCAAATTCGATTTTGAGTCTCTTTGGCTTCTCCAACTCCCAAATTCTCCTTCTTTGAGCCTATTTTTGGGGCTAACATTTCATAGTGGTCAGATGTCATAGGTCAGGTCTGCAATTTGTCATTGTTGTCATAGATGCTCCATCATTGGTGTCATAGGGGCTAGGGAATCTAGCCCAAGTGTCAACAAACTTCCACTTTGACTCTTTATCTTCCATGGAGGTTACCAATCCTTCCAAATTCGACCTAATATGCTCAATGAAATTTTTTATGACTTACCAACTCACCCAAGAGTGTTCACATTCCCATTAATTCGAATTTGCAAAAGAGAGATACCATGTATTATGAAAAATCAAGCTAGTGTGGGTCCCACATCCTCCATATGTCTCCAAAACCATTTGTCACCTAGGATTTCTCTTGAATTTCTTTATTCACTCTATTTATTAAATACTTGAACCCTTCTAATGTCTAAACATCATTTATTATCCCCCTTATTCCAAATCCCAAAGCTTCCACCCCAAACCTAGGAAACTAGTAATTTTCCTCCTTGGCAATTATTTGACCCTTAACATCAATTTTACAAACTCTAATGAATATGGCTAATGTGATTAGGTCATTGTGACCCAATTCCAATTTTGGGACATGGAAAATCCTCCCTTTCCAATATTGCTTGTCCTCAAGCAATTTCAAACATGGGTGTTGAAGAACCTGCTTTCTGTATAATTCTTTGAAGTTGCCATTGAATTGCCAAACCTTGAGTCTTTGAGTTTCCCATGAAGATTTTAGAGAGAAACCACCATGCTTGCTGCTGCACTACTCTGATAAAAATAAATTTATTAAGTGGGAAATCCATCTCCCATACTTCTTGTTTCCCCCAAAAAATTGAAACCATTGAGATAAAAATTATTCCAGGGTCCCATTGCTTGTATTGCACCCCAACAATGAAGAGTGCTCTCCAACCCATATCATCAGATAAGATGATTCCTGGATCCCATTTTCTTGTATGCATTTGTCCAAACATCATGAGTACAAAATATATATCATCAAAGTAAATAACTACATAATGAAAATGTACATCAAGGAGGTGCTTCATCAAAGAATCATGAAAGTGCTTGTACCTCCAAGCAAGTAGACCATGATTTTCCAAGTGCATACAAGCTTCAAGTGACCAATCAAATCTGCTCCAATGACATAGGTGAGGATCCCATGTCCTATAATTCTGCTACAAAAGGATTTGATATGCATCAAAATATTCAACCATGTATTCTTTCATCCAAGAAGTGAATGAAGAATCTCCACTAAAATCTGAACCAAATAATGAGCAGAAAAAACAAGGAGACTTCAAATGACTCAAAGAAGTCCCACTCATACATCCATGAATGTGAGAATCATAAAGATGTAACAAAGTATGTGGCTTCCAACAAAAATGTTCTCCCATCATAAATATATTCACCCAAGTGTTGGATGAAGTTCCTCTAACATCAAATGAACCCAGTGTTGAGCAAGAAAAATCATGAGTCTTCAAGTGACTCAAATCCATATCATAGGTGCATCCATGTAGATGTGAATCATCATAAAGTGACAAATTATGCTGCTGCAAATGTGAATAAGAATGTGCTCCAACCATGTCATCATAAAAGGTAAATCTAGGAGTTCCATACTCCTCATGTGGCACCATAAAAAAGAACCCTTTCACCCATACTTCATTGAGACTAATACTGCAAAACATGGAATTGTAGGATGTAGGAGAATGAACTAACTCACCCAAATGATCAAAAAGTGCAGAAGTTTCATCATGGGAAGGATCCATGTGGGTAGTATCATGCACCTCCTTCAAAAGTGGGAAACCTTTGTCATAGATTGGTTCCAATGTAGAGGAATCATGCTCTTCTTTAAAAATTGCATAACCTTCATCAAGAGACAATTCAAGTTCCTCTTCCACCACATCAAGTGTTTGGATCTCTTCAAGTTCATCTTCAAACACATTAAGCAAATTCAAATTCTCACATTTCTCATGATCCACCATGTCATGAAAATCCTCCAAACAATCTACCATTTGACAATCTGAAACATAGGAGGAAAAACAAGTATCTTGCAACTTTTCAAGAAGTTGCTCATTTTGAATTGTGAGCTTATGAATATCCTCATTATTCTTCAAGTATGCATCATGTAACAATTCATTAAGCTCAAACAAATGGTTTCTATCAAAAAGCAAAGACATGAAATTACCTTTGATGTGGCACATTGCTCTTTGAATCTTCTCCATGTCTTCAAGGAAGGATGTTTCCTCCAATGAAGTAGCTCTCCAACAAGAATTTGACACCAATGCTTGAGTGTCATAGAGAATGATTATGGACTCTTGGATCTTATTTTGATTCATCTTTAAGGACCCTTCAACAAAATGAGGCTCTTGCAAATGAACCTCCTCATCTTCTTCAATTTTGCTTGGACCAACTTCATGAAGCTCAAGTGGTGATGGAGAAGTTGATCTTGGTTCTTCTTCAACTGCTACAAGGTCTCCATTATCATGCTTAATGGAACTTGGGCTTTCAGCAACACTTTCAAAAGTGATCTCTATGTCACCAACATAGAGGTGTGAGCACCCATCAGTAGGTACTCCTTCATAGTTTAAGCATCCATCAGTAGATGCTCTTTGGTTCATGTCTAAGCTAGAAGGTGTCTCGAAATGATCTTCCATATTTTCAATAGAATCTTCCTCATGCTGTTGTGATGTCTCTTCATTTTTATCCTTCAAGCAATATGATGCATTTTGCCCCTTGTTTTCCTTATGATCAATATCTTTGGAATCTCTTTTTGAAGAATTCCCAAAAGCTCTCCTCAAGTGGGACATAATTTCATGCACACATGTATGATACTCACTCCAAGGTTCTTTACAAGAAGGGAATAAACCTTTCTTTACTAACTCCACATCTTCATGTTTGGGCCTATTTTCAAAAACATGTTCAGCAAAGTACTCAAAAGACATGGCATTTTGTGTATTTTTGCTAAAAGCAAGATATTCTTGATATTTTTGATATTGTTGGGGCAAGGTTTTATATTTTGCTCTCCATCTTTGGAACTCACTCATAGAATTATCCTTGGTTGGTGTGACACACTCATATTCATCAGAATTAAAGTCATAAGAATAATCTTCATTTCTCTTGAAATTGTAAGAAGTGTTGCATGATGGCATCTCTTCCTCGTACCATTCACATTCTGCTTCATATTGCTCATAAGCATCTGCATATTCCTCATAAGAATTGTACTCATAGGATTCATCATAATAGTAAGACATGGCTGCCTATTATTCTTGAATGTATGTACCTAATCCACAGGTGCAAGGACCATGCTCTGATACCACTGTAATGTCCCTTGTTAGGAATTTTATTAAAATGGCAATTTTCCACTTTTTTTCCCTAGTTCGACCTTTGACTAGTTTTGATCTCTAGGTCCCAAATTTGCCCCAAATGATCCCAAATCTTCTGAGAAGGTATATTAATGATATTATAACATAAATATGTGTTTCAGGGATACCTTTGGACCTTTAAAATACTTCTGCAAATCCTCTTTCAATTCTGATCAATGTAGGTAACTTTACTAGTGATTTTCCTTTGACTAGTATTGGTCTCTAGGTCTCAAATTGACTCCAAATGCCTTCAAATATTCAAGGAATGTGTATGAATGATATTATAACTTGCATATGATGCTTATGGATGACATATGTCCACCAAAAGACCTCTGCAAACTCTCTTAAGATTCTGGACCAATTATGCAATTTTACTAGTAATTTGGGGTTCAAATCCCCCTAGGGTAAGTACTGAAAATGGCTTCCCAAATGCCTCCAAACCCACTCAAATTTATGAACAGAGGTATGTAATGTGTTAATTATTTTATTAAATTCTCATATGCACCATTAATGTATTATTACAACTGTTCTCACCCTCTCCCATTCAACTGCAAAAATCCCCAATTCGACCCTTGGGGAAATGGCACTATTTCACCTCCCAATACAACTAAACTGAGTAAAAATGCTTCAAATTCTCAAGTACAGTACATGAAACTTGTAGAAGACATCCATGGCAGTATATTTATCACAAATATATCATATAATCATCCATTCATTGGAAATCATCATCAATACATTGGCTCACAACAAGGTAGTTGGGAAATGGCATTGTTCTTCCATTAAAAATGAGATTTATACATTTCTACTTGGAATTTCGACCTGAAATTTTTTGGAGATGAAGAACAGAGTATTTAATTCATATTACAAAATAAATGGTGCATTAAAATATTCCCCAAAGAGTACAATAGCTCACCAAAAACGCCCTCCCTCAAGGATCAAGAATATGCCATCAAAACTGGAAATGGTTGAAGGAGTGAGATGCAATAGAAGAAACCATGAGCTGCCGTATAGTTTACACCTGAAAATAAATACTCCATTAAAGCTCCAAATGAAAGGTCTAAATGGCCTTTCCAATTACCAACTTGGATGGGAATCTTTCACCCTCGAAATTGGCTAAGGCAAGAAACTAGTCATCCACTAGCTCTCCCTCTACACAAATGCAATTGCAAATTCTAAAAATGATCAAAAGCCATTCTCATACTTCATTTATACATTTTATAACCAACATTATCCTTCTAAGGGTCGAAATCCTCTTAATAGATTCAATAGATTTCCATTTAGGAAATATTCCACATTTGTCACTTGTCTCCTAGTTCCAACCTTCCATCTTCTCCCAAATTCGATTTTGAGTCTCTTTGGTTTTCCCGACTCCAAAATTCACCTTCTTTGAGCCTATTTTGGGGCTGACATGTCATAGTGGTCACATGTCAGAGGTCAGGTCTACAATTTGTCATAGTTTTCATAGATGCTCCATCATTGGTGTCATAGGGGCTAGGGAATCTAGCCCAAGTGTCCACAAACTTCCACTTTGACTCTTTATATTCCATGGAGGTTACCAATCCTTCCAAATTCAACCTAAGATGCTCAATTACATTTTTTTATGACTTACCAACTCACCCAAGAGTGTTCACATTCCCATTAATTCGAATTTGCAAAAGAGAGATACCATGTATTATGAAAAATCAAGCTAGTGTGGGTCCCACATTCTCCATATGTCTCCAAAACCATTTGTCACCTAGGATTTCTCTTGAATTTATTTATTCACTCTATTTATTAAATACTTGAACCCTTATAATGTCTAAACATCATTTATTATCCCCCTTATTCCAAATCCCAAAGCTTCCACCCCAAACCTAGGAAACTAGTAATTTTCCTCCTTGGCAATTATTTGACCCTTAACATCAATTTTACAAACTCTAATGAATATGGCTAATGTGATTAGGCCATTGTGACCCAATTCCAATATTTCAACTCTATAATCTTCATATGTATACCCTTTTTGATTTGTTGAGTGAGAAACCTGGTTCAAATATTCTCCCTTTATAACCATCGACCCAATCAAAAAATCATTGGCCTCAGAGTCCCGTAATGGGACACTTAGGGTTTGATTCCCCTCTAAGCAACGTGCCAGCCAATAGTCAGTGTGCCATGATTTGTGTCTCGGGGAAACCACTGCATATATGTGCCTTCAAGAAATTATAGTTCCAATGTTTCAGTCAACTAATTAGACACAATTAGTTGTCAAAAATATCAAAAATATACACAGCTAATTAGACACAACTAGTTGTCAAAAATATAAAAATATTAATCGAACCTGGTTGTACGAGATCTAATATGCTGTCATACTCTGGTGATATACTTAATTGGTCCTCCTCTAAATAGGATAATTTTGTAGCGATTCGTCGACCAATGGGGAGTGATACATGGTCCCAGCTATCAACCTAATCCATGAATTCACATTCGTCCCGTTCACCACTACTGCATGGAGAACAAAAACATGACAGTTTCCTTGTCCACATTTCAAGTATAGCATTGTCCGACGTTCTAACTGAATGAAATGCATGAGTTCCTTGAATGGTATTTCACTCATATAACTGTGATTGATCTACATCCACCACCTCCCAAAAATATCTATGTACATGTGCTTTCTCATTTGAGTGATATTCCTACCTTCTTGCTCCCTCCCCCATGACTAAAGCACAGCATTCAACGATGGTTTTTGCATCTTGGATGATAGGTCCATCTGTGAAATTTATTTCTTTCCTGCGTAATGCAGTATTTATGCACGCACTTGCTCCACCATGTTCACCTTTTCCATGTCCAGTCTCAAAATAGTTCCAAATATGTGGCACCTTGTGCCTTTTGTGGAGCATACAAAACCATTGGAAGACACAAGAATTTTTGAATTTCCTGCACAACCGTCAGACGAAATACAATGTTGTTCCATCCATATAATGTTATCCTTCAAGTGATTGTAGAACATTTGAAAGTTGTGTTGTACAAAATCCAAGTCGTGACACCTGTCATCACTTATGTAGAAGTGATGCTCCTTCAATATAACCCTGTTGTCTTTCGTACTATCTTCCCCATGTCTATAGGTGATATGGACCATTAGGATGACCTAGTCTGAGTGATAGTATTGACTCTAAATCTCATTTTGCATTTGAAGAGTGTATTTTTCAGCAAAATCGGCGATTGACAGGATAGTCCCAATAGGAAATGTATCCATGCATGTTCTAAACTGCTCATATTGCCAATGAGCCACATGCACATGCTTTACATACTGTTGTGTCTTTTCAAATAATTCCTCCATGAAGTTGCAAACCCGTACCTAGTAGATCAACAATAAAGACATATATCAATAGATTTTTACATATGAAGTTGCAATCTGATGAAAAAATAGTATCCAATAGATCATTACCAACCTGAGAAGTGACCATTTGTATTTTTTTCTTTCGTTCCCTCCATCAGTATCATACGTGACATATTTGAATGACTGCAAGTTCACCTCCTACATCCCAAGTTCATGCTCATCGGTCACATGTATGCATTTTTTCAATAATGCGAATCCACCACACCCTAGGCATGTCCCATCTATGCAAGTTTTTTGATAAAATGTGCAATCGTTTGGCCCGCTACACAAAATTCTATGAATAAAGTCTCTAGATGGCATCAGTGGTAATGTAGTTGAGCATTCATGCACAAGAGTGTTATGCAATACACGAAAAATATATGTGTATGTGTCATAATAGTAACCATACTCAATGTGGTATCAACAACCACATGTGTTACGAATTGTGTTTATTTTAACATACCATGGTTTGTATTTTTCAAAGGATCTTTGTCCCAAGTCAAGTTCGTTAAGTTCATTCATGAATCTCTCATATAATTATGTTTGTGTCATATCAAGAAAATGTTTAATGTGTGGTTCACGATCCTTTGAACCCATTCTCAATTTTAAAACATCTTTTTGGTTGGAAGAAGGTCTAGTGTTGTCATGCCAAAATTCTTGCACTAATCCCTTTACCACATCAATGAGCTTCATATCAAAGCATGGCAACCTGCCAATGAAGGCCCAAACATATGTTTGAACAGTTTCAAGTTGTTCTCTTCTAAAACAATACCTATGAAGTGTCTTTAGATTCAAATTAATAATTTTGGATGTAGGTTTAAGAAAATGAAGTGCACTAGTGTTTTTGTTCACGATTGATGGAGGCAACACATGACGAGCCGCATTGCCATCCTTTGAGCGAGATTTCTTTCCAATTGTACTAAATGCATATACTAAAATTTTAACAATATGAGAACTTGGTTCTAACTTTTTGGTCATCTTTATCTTTAACATTCTTCTAACAACAGCCATAGACCTAGATTTTAACAATAATAAAAATAATCTGCACTTGTCCCCATCACATTTAGAATAAAAAAATTTATCAAGTATTTGTCGAGTTTGATAAGCAATAGCATGTTTAGACAACATACCTTCAAGTGAACTAGTGAGAGTTTCATCAACCTGTATACATTTTGGATTTCTTCGGCGTGCACTTGCTAATGGAGGTAAGGGTGTTGGATTTGGAACATGTACAACATCACCAGGATGCTCTGGCGTTTCAATAGGAGCCTCTTGGATTTCATTCTCTTGGACGGTCTCCATAAAATTTGCTTCTTCCATTGTAAATCCTCCACTCAATGCCTCTCTAACTTCATCGCTTGTATAACCGCCACCCAACAAGTCATTCACTACCATATTTTGAGGTTGACTTGATGTGGGAATTGAAATGTTGGGTGCTTGTTCATCAAATTTTGTTGAAATTGAGGGGCGCTCTAGTGAATTTCTTCGTTTTTCTTGAGGTGGATGGGTAGGAACGACCGTGGCATTATCTATGGTTGGAATTGGATGAGTTTCCATGGAATTCCTTCGATTCCACATGTCCAATATTTTCTTTTCTCTGACTTATTCCATGGTTTCTTGAGGCTTCTCTTTCCTTGCCGATTTCCTTTTTCGATTGCGTGAAATCCCCATGACCACAATGAGCAATACTAAAAAAATAGATTCTAGAGGTGTGCTCAACTATTCAAATATCCAAATTCTTTCTCAATTGTGAATATATAGGTTCTTCAAGATTGCTCAATTGTCAATATAGATACTTCCTCAATTGTGAATATAGATTCATCAATCTTGCTCAAATGTGAAAGTAAAGTTTCTACCTCACTTGTGAATATAGAAAATTCTTCATTTTTGAATATAGATTCTTCAAGCTTGCTCAATAGTGAATGTAGATTCTTTTTCAATTGTGTTCATATAGATTCATCAAGCTTGCTTGACATTGTGAATGTAGAATCCCCTTTAAGCTTGAAATTGTGAATGTAGAGTCCTCTTGAAGCTTGCTAATTGTGAATGTGGAATCCTCAATTCCAAATGCTAAGTGTAGAATCCTCTTCAAGCTTGTTGATTGTGAACATAGAGTGTCTTGAGGTTCCTCGGTTTCCTTGAATTTTCATGGTGAATTATTTTGTTGTATGGGAGACGGGAAGACCAGAAGACAAAACACAAGATTTTGGGTATAAAAGCATTCAGCTGAATTTTTGCACAGACAAAACGTGCTAGCGTTATGTGCACACATAACGCACTAGAATTATGGACAAGCAAAACACGCGTGTGTTTCTATAATCATAAAAAAAATCCTAGACATTGAATATGTTTGGTGCACGGCTAAATAACCCCTACTTGCACAAAACGAGAGAGCATTTCTTCATGCAAAAACGCGCTAACGTTATTATAATCATCAAAACCTTATTCAATAGTTTATTTAATAGTTTCTATGGGTTAGGAGGTTAAATAGGGATTTGGTGTTAGGGTCTTAGGGATTAGAGATGGGGGGTTGTGAGTTAGGGGTAAGGGGCTAGGAGGGGGAGTCAGTTAGGGGTAAGGGGATACGAGGTGGGTAAGTGAGGGGGAGAGAGAGAGAGAGAGAGACTGAGAAATAGGGCTAGTAATGGTTGGGGGGGAGGAGGGGGAGAGAGAGAGAGAGAGAGAGAGTGAGAGAGAGAGAGAGGAGAGGGTGTTAGTTGTAGGGAGTGAGAAAGAGAGATGGGAGGTGTGGTTAGAGGTAGGTGGACGTGTAGGGAAGAGAGAGAGACTGAGAGAGCTCGAGTTACTAAGGGCTAGGGAGAGGAGGTGGTTTTGGGATAGGGGGAGTAGCAGAGAGATCAAAAGAGTAGGATGGTTAGGGATGGGGGAGAGCTTAGGGAGAGGGAAAAGGGGTTTACAGAGAGAGAGAGAGAGAGAGAGAGAGAGGTGTAGAAGTAAGGAAGAGAGAGTGAGAGAGGGGTGGTTATTTAGGGATAAGGGGCTACGAGGGGGGTTAGCGAGGGGGGAGAGAGAGAGAGAAATTGAGAGAGGGGGTTAGTAATGGTTGGGGGGGAGAGAGAGAGAGAGAGAGAGAGGGGGGGGGTTAGTTGTAGGGAGCGAGAAAGAGAGATGGGAGTTGTGGTTAGAGGTAGGTGGAGGTGTGGGGAAGAGAGAGAGACTGAGTGAGCCCAGGTTAGTAAGGTCTAGGGAGAGGAGGGGGTTTTTGGCAAGGGAAAGTAGAAAAGAGATAGAAAGAGTAGGATGGTTAGGGATGGGGGAGAGGTTAGGGAGAGGGAGAGGGGGGTTTATAGAGAGAGAGAGAGAGAGAGAGAGGGAGAGGTGTAAAACCAGGGAAGAGAGAGTGATGTCGATGATGATGATGATGATGAAGATGATGAAGGTGAAGGTGATGGTGATGAAGATGATGAAGATGATGATGGTGATGATGACGATGATGAATATCATGATGAAGCTGATGATGATGATGAATATGGTGATGATGATGATGAAGATAATGATGATGATGATGATGATGAATATGATGATGATGATGATGATGATGATGATGATGATGAAGATGAAGATGATGGTGATGATGAAGATGATGAAGATGATGGTGATGATGACCACAACGATGATGATGACGACGACGATAATGATGATGATGATGATGAATGATGAGGAGGAGAAGGAGGAGGAAGATGGAGATGACGATGATGATGATGAAGATGGTGATGAGCATGATGATGATGATGAAGATGATGATGAATATGACAATGAGGATGATGAATATGAAGATGATGGTGATGAAGATGATGATGATGGTGATGATGATGATGGTGATGATAAAGAAGAGGATGAATTGATTATTATTATTAATGATTGATGATTTTTCATCATCATAATCCTCTTCTTTATCATCACCATCATCATCATCATGTAGTGGTAGGGGAGGGGGGATTAGGAGAGAGCGAGAGGGGGGGGGGAGAGAGAGAGAGAGACAGACAGAGAGAGGGAGAGAGAGAGAGAGAGGTGTAGAAGCAAGGAAGAGAGAGTGAGAGAAGGGGGGTTAGTTAGGGGTAAGGGGATAGGAGGGGCTTTAGCGAGGGGGATAAAGAGAGAGAGAGAGAGAGAGCGGGGGGGGTTAGTAATGGTTGGGGGGGAGGAGGGAGAGAGAGAGATAGAAGATAGGGTGTTAGTTGTAGGGAGCGATTAAGAGAGATGGGAGGTGTGGTTAGAGGTAGGTGGAGGTGTAGGGAAGACAGAAAAAAAAAGAGAGCCCGGATTAGTAAGGGCTAGGGAGAGGAGGGGAGCGAGATAGAGAGGAGGATGTTTTGGGATAGGGGGAGTAGCAGAGAGATAGAAAGAGTAGGATGGTTTTGGATGGGGGAGAGGTTAGGGAGAGGGAGAGGGGGTTTACACACACACTCACATGGATAGAGAGAGAGAGAGAAGTGTAAAACCAGGGAAGAGAGAGTGATAATGATGACGATGATGATGATGATGAAGACAATGATTATGATGATGACGATGATGAATATCATGATGAATATGGTGATGATGATGATGAAGATGATGATGTTGATGATGATGATGACGATGATGATGATGACAACGATGAAGATGATGATGATGGTGATGATGACCACAACGATGATGATGATGACGACGATGATGATGAAGATGGAGATGACGATGGTGATGAAGAGGATGGTGATGAGGATGTTATAGGTCAAACTTGCACCTCTCCGTCCGTGATCACCCTGAGCTGCTGATCACACAAAAGGACAACTTGGATGGAGGAGCATGTTGACCTTGGATATCATCACAACTCATCCCATTCCCTGTGAATACTGGAAAACATACAAAAACATCATTTTGAAGTATGAGCGCTACTCTACTTAAAGAGACTAGCGCCCATACGCGACTCCAGTGCATAATAGTAGCGCCCATATCAGTATATACGCTACTCTGTATTATCAAAGTAGCGCTCACAATTTAAAACTAAATGAGCGCTATTGTTTAAACAATAGAGTAGCGCCCTATACGCTACTCCACTGTGTAATAGTCGCGTGTACCCTAAAAAATGATTAAAAAATATATTAATCCATCGAAGAGGATTAGTTGAAGACAGTTTCTTAACTTCCCCAACCTCCTCATCGACTGGAACTGCTTCCTTAAACCTATAAATTCCTAGAAGGCTAAGGGAGCAAGGTTAGAAGAAATTATGAATGCAAATGCTTACTAAAGAATGAGAGGATGAGTTAATGGAGAAACTGTTGCAGAAGACATTCAAACCAGAGCAGAGCCAGAGCCCAGGATCTAGTTGCAGGAGCCTGCTTCATTTTCAGGTATATTTGTACTGCATACTATTTTGACAAATAAAGGTTGAAGTGTTTCCTTGTTCCAATCTGAAGGTGTTATTAAATGGCATTTTGAATTGGATTCATTTTGGTCAATAATGGATATTAAACATAATCTTTGTTTATTTTATGATTTATATGTTGCCCAAAGTGTTTGAGGAAGGTATTATTGTTTCAGGTTTGCTGAAAGAAGGAAGATTTGAGAGCTGGACACAAGGCTGGGTCAAGGCTAGGATCAGACTCCAGTGAAAGGTATGTTCTCTAAATCTGTAATCTATTTCTTTTGCAAACACTTCTGTAAATGACATAAATACACTTACCTGTCACCCCAACCAAGTTGATAGTTTAGTTTCCTGACTATAGGGTAGAAATATCCGCCAACAGACTGGCGACCATACTGGGGAACTAAGTGTTTTGGCTTTAGGAAACCATTGTTGTTGGTTGTCTTCTCGGTTGATTTTGATTTCTTCGACTTGCTAAGAACCTTTTCAAGTATCTTTTGTCTTGGCTTGCCTGCTTTCATCAATTTCCATTCCCCCCAAGGTCAGTTTCCTAGCCTTTTAAAGATGAGCGCTACTATTTCATATACACAGTAGCGCCCATACGCTACTGTACTGTATATACAGTAGCGCCCGTTTTGGCATGGGCGCGAGTTGCTCTACTGCACAGTAGAGTATTTTTTCTGAAGCAGCCATTTTTTGATTTTTCTTGCTTTTGGCCCTTTGGAGATTTTCTGACTTTGTTGTAGGATTCTTGGGATGATTGCTTAAGGTTTGTAATCGTTGATTCAAGTCATAGAACCACTCTTTAAAGTTTTTCCATGTTTTAAACCATTTGTTGACCTTTGGATTTCTTTGAGACCTTTTTGACCTATTTGGAAGACCTAGTGGTGTTCGGTGACGAACATTTTCACTTGTTTTCAGACCCTGACTACTTTTGCCCATTTACAAACCTGTACACTCCTGTGTCTGTTGTTTGTGGTGAAGTTGTATGTTCTCTACTGTCCATGTCCTTTGTTTAGGGTTTTGGTCTTTGGTAGAGCTTTTAGGGTGTCTTCTTTGTGTCTAGTTTCATGTTTTTCCCGAGACTTTTTGTCTTTTGATGGTCACAAGTGCTTCTTTAACAGCTCTAGGCTAGTTTCCACCTCTCAGTTTTCTTCGTGTTAGCAGAACAGCCTGCTTGTCTACGTACTTGGCTTTGTGGTCTTGTTAGGGTTAAGCACTTTAGGTCAGTCCTTGGGTGTTCTCTCCTTGTTTTTCTTCCACTTAGTGTCCAAGTTTATAGGCTTTTTCCTGAGTAAAAACCTGTAGATTAAGCCTTTCTCGAGTTAGATTTCGATAGCTGTAGGCTCAAGAACATTTGCCATACTTCCACTTTTGCATAAGAAGTTTATTTGGCTTTCCATTTTTTTTATATAGTTCTTTTTCGATCATTGAAAAAGCAAAAAAATTTGGTACTTTGAGTTAAATAGAACTTGTTTTTGCCAATGCAAAATAGCTTAATATATTTTGTTTAATTCAAAAAGAAAACAAAAAATTAGTAGGAAAGTTTGCTTAGATTTACATTTTCGAAAAAGATAGATGAAAAAGTAAAAAATAAAAGAGTTTTGTTGTAAGAAAATTTGAATATATTTGCATTTAGTTTTCTTGTTATAACCACGTTCACACACTCACTATCCCCTTTGCGTAATAAAAGCCCTTAAAATTTATTAATAAAATGAACTAGAAACCTTTTCTTTTTTAGGGCACACTACACCAACTAGTCTTGGTTAGGGTCTTGGGTTTAAATCACCTTAAACCACCCAAGATCACACATTGCGCAATAATCGTAGTGAGATTATCATTTAGGCAAATCCACTACACTCAAAAATTGCCTGGGAGCATATGCAGTAGGTCAATGTGAGATCGGTTTGTGGGAATACCTCTCCTACTTTCTGATTGAGCATACGCCAGGATTGGATAGCGTATTGGGGACTCTTTCGAGTTTCGGGCTTAGCTACCCTGCCCACGCTTTCTGATTCGACCGGTGACTGTTCCCCCAGGATTTTTCGGTGTTTTGGTATCCTTAGTATCAGACTTTTAGGTTCTTACACAGGTGACAGCAGAGGGTATATCTGCTGTACCTAGGACAGACGCGGGAGGAAATCCCTTGCAGGTCTTTGGGAGGGCGGTTGGGTGATTCCAGCGCTTGCACCCTTAGTCATTGTATTGTGGACCCCGGGTAACTGTTCTTCATCCTTCGTTGATCTGTTCTGGGCCCTCATCATCCCAGACTCTTCTCCGGAAGGCACCTTTGTTTGATTGGTTTGAATACTTAGGAATTTTTAGTTGGTGTGCTGTTTGCCCCCTAGTCTTAGTGGCCACTAGGTTCTAGGCTGTTTATTGGATATCTATAATCACGGAGAATCAACAACTCCGTAGATCGAGAAGGATTCAAAACCTTCCGCCTGTTAGAATAGAGCCTTTACAACCAGCTACAAGACAGAGGGTAAACCCCAGTATTTCTTCAGAAATTACCTCTGAAATAGAACTGCTTGAAGAAATACTTATAACAGAAAACCTTGAAACTGAGGTTCTTGAGGAACCATCACCAGGTATCACAGAGCAACAACATTTTAGTACTGTTGAGGTGGAAGATCTTACTTCCGCGGAGTATAGCACTCCTTTCAATCCTCCCTTAACTGACACTAGAATTCCGGTACTGTCACCTGTTGGTTTCCAACAGCCTCTTTTCAGTGCAGATCTTTTGTTTCCCGATTATCTGATGACTAACACAGGAGGTGAACCAGGGGGTCCCCAAACTCCCACCTTAGGTATGAATACCAGCACAGTTAACCCTTCTTTTACTGCTGCATCTAGTCAGGCACAAACTACGTCTGTGCCTACTCCATCTTTTAGTTTTAACACTAGTACCTTAGGAATGCCTAGTTTCACAACAATGGCATCTATTCCCATGCCTACTGTTAGACCTAGCAGTATGGCTAACTGTGCAACACCTTCTACTTCACAACCTTTATATCAGATCCCTAGTACTTGGGTTTCCACACCTGTGGTAGGACCAAGTGTTTCAGCAAACATGCCAGTCATGGGTACCATGACTGCACCGTCCACATCAGCTGCGGCTGGTTTCAACAACTTTGTAGGCCCTAACTTGAATCAGGGTAGCATGCCTGCAAATAATGTTCCTTTTTCCTTATTCTCAGGGGGAGGGGGCAACTTTTTCAACCAGCAATATGGCGGGGCTAACACCCAGCCACAATGGACGAACCAACAAAGCACTAATCCGCTCTCGTATGGGTGGGGAAATTTTAATCATTCTTTCTCACAACAACAACAACTGGCAGGGGGCAACCCCTACCAACAAATACCTGGGGGCAACCCTTACCAACAGTTAACTGGGGGTAACCCCTATCAACAGTTGGGAGGCGGAAACCCCTACCAACACATGGTCGGGGGCAACCCTAATCACCAAATGGCTTGGGGCAACCCCTACCAACAATTCATGGGACAAACAATGGGTGCTTTCCCTTATCAAGTTCCATCTTATCGGCCTCGTCTACCTTTTCTGGCAACTTTGAATTTGCCAGACCTTTCGAAATTGACTAATGATCCGGTGTGTCATAACTCAGCATGGCCACCAGTTCCCACCAAATTACCTTCGGATATTCCCAAATTCGAAGGCAAAGCTGGTGAAGATCCTGGTGACCATGTCACTACCTTTCACTTGTGGTGTTCTTCAAATTCATTGAACGAAGATTCCATCAGACTGAGATTGTTTCAAAGGACCTTAACTGGTCCCGCGGCCAAATGGTACATTGAGTTGCCTGCGGCTACTTTCTCTAGTTTTGGGGATCTGGCCACCGTCTTTTTGAACCATTTCCAACTTCCTGTTCGGTATGATGCCGGAACAGAACTTTTGTCTACTTTTAGACAAAACAAAGCCACTCACCTATCTGACCACATTCAGGAGTGGCGAAGACGGAAGAGGCTCATAAAGGCCAATATCCCTCCAGAGTTCCTACTCGAGTGGTACTTGAAATCACTCCTTCCTTATATTTCTAAGGAAGTAGCGACATCTGGAGTCTCCAATGAAGAAGAGGCCATTTTAAGGACTCAACAGTTAGACCTTGTATACGCACAATCTGGTTTACTGTATGAGATTATACCAGACGCACCGAGATCAAACACTGATCTAGGTAGGCCCAAACCCGGACCACATGCTGACGGCATAGTGGGTTCGGTTAACTCTGCAGCTTTTGAAGCACTGACCAAACAGGTCCAAGCCTTAACTATCAAACATTCGACTGCAGACATTGCTTCCGTCACAACCTCTCCTTCTACTTCTGAATCTGTTAATCAGGTTCAGAACAATCAAAAGGGCCCTCGGCAGCCCAATAACAAAAAGAAGGGCAAGAAAGGAGAGGGGAACCAACAAAAGCCCAAAAAAGATAATGCCGAAGAGGGTAATAAAGAAGAGAAGAAGGTTAGGTTTCCTTGTAAACTTTGCAAACAAAACCACCTTACTCATCAATGCCCTCTACTAGAAGAAGCCCGGAAGCTTTTGAAAGAGAAGAAGCCTGCCGTCTTGAAAGATCCATTTCCCAAAGGGCAAGGCTCCACTTCTGGCACCTCCAAAACTGGGGGCACCTCACACGCTTCGGTTGATCAAACATTCATAAATATGGTCAACTCAGATGCACTTTTGCAAACCAGAGCTAAAAACTATACCCCGGAAACGCAGAGAAAGGATAAGGAGATTGCTGAATCTTCCACTCCACTCCACATACCTGTGGACCCAATGCCTAAGATTCTGAAAGGTGTCTTAAAGAGGGCATCGCACAATCCCAACACGCGGGCTGCTTCCAACTACAATGTGGTTGAAGATCTAGCTCAAACTCCTTGTGCCATGTCTACCTTAGAAGTCTTGCAGAGTTGTCCTTTGCAACGAAATGCACTTCTGGCAGCTATTGGGAGTATGGAGTCCTCCAACATGTCTGCGCGATTTGATATGACTGATGTCAAATACCGGTTGCCATATCACGTTGCCCTCCAGATTGAAGTCGTTCAGGGTCCAATGACCATAAGACGAGCTGTAGTAGATGAGGGAGCGTCGACCTGCGTAATGTCTATTTCCTGCTGGAAAGCTCTAGGTTCTCCTGAGTTAGTTCCTTCCAACACAATGCTTACTGCATTTGATGGCAGAACTTTCCGTCCACATGGAGTTTTGCCATCATTTAATGTCACTTTGGCCGGTAAGACAGTTGCTGTTGAGATTGAAGTTCTGGACGCTCCGCTCGATTACAACATGTTGTTGGGTAGGAGTTGGACTTATGCCATGCAAGCTATAGCATCGGCAGTTTTCCGAGTGGTCATGTTCCCATTTGAAGGTAAGATCGTTACAGTCGATCAACTTTCTTTCACTCAAGGAAAACACCAGACTTCTACGGAAACCACGATTCCTATGGTTGATCAAACCGCCCCGGTTAAAGAGAGTTTAGGAGCAGGGTTGTATGGTTCGTTAATGGGCACTTTCGACATCCCCTCTCCTGTTCTGTTTATGCGTTCTGATGTGGGTACCGTTACTGAAAAATTTACAGTCGGTTTAAGAACTGATCCTTGGATCCTTCCTACCACGTCAGATCCTTTTGTGCCTCCCTCCATTGCAAAAGTAGCCTATATGGAAACTCAACACGCTACAATGGAACATATCATGACTCCACCAGTCTCAGTCGAGTCAGATATGGACTATGCTCCGGCATGGTCACTGAATTCTACTCACTCATTCGATTGTTTAGATACGGTTTTGCCATCTGATGAAGCCATCTTAGAAGTCATGATGGGCCTGGACCAACCTTGGGAACATATGCATCATAGGTCCTACATACTTCCGGATTTAGACAGAATTGAGAAAGGAGAATTCCCTTTGAGACCCGGTGGACTTGTTGATCTGTCATCTTCTCCTTCTACTTCAAAAGCTGTTTATGCTGAAGGGAACATGGCTAATATTTCAAAAACAATTCCAGTCGACATTTCCACCAAGCCCGGGGTCGTGGAAAATATTTTTATTGGTGCAGACTGCTCTCCAGAAGAGATAGCTCTGTATACCAAATTGTTTAAAGAATTCCGCGACGTTTTTGCCTGGTCATATGAGGAGATGCCAGGTATTGACCCAACCATTGTGGAACACGTCATCACGACATATCCTAATGCGAAACCTGTGAGGAAAAAGCTCCGTCCCGTAAACCCTAGAAAAGCAGCCGCCATCAAAGCTGAGGTGGAAAAGTTGCTCAAAGTCGGTTTCATTTATCCGATCGATATGACGGAATGGGTTTCAAACCCCGTTCCGGTTGATAAAAAGCAAGGCACTATTAGATTTTGCACTGACTTTCGAGATTTGAATAAAGCTTGTCCGAAAGACAACTATCCCACACCATTTATCGATCAAATCATAGATGCGTGTGCAGGACATGAAATGTTCTCTTTTATGGATGGTTTTTCAGGATATAATCAAATAGAGATCAAACAGGAAGATCAGCATAAAACAGCTTTCATTTGCCCATGGGGCACTTTTGCTTATCGGAAAATGCCATTTGGTTTGAAAAATGCTGGGGCTACCTTCCAGCGAGCAATGAATTTTGCTTTTCACGACATCAAACACATTGTAGAACCTTACTTGGACGATCTCCCGGCGCGATCTTGAAAGAGACGGGACCATCCGGATCACCTTAGACAAGTGTTTGAAAGATGCAGAAAATATAAGATTCGTTTGAATCCGAATAAATGTGTATTCTGTGTCGAATCGGGACGTTTGCTAGGTTTCATTGTCTCTAATCGTGGCATAATGGTTGACCCACTTAAAGTCGAGGCGATTGTAAATCTGCCTCCTCCTCGCACCTTGCGACAACTTCAAAGTCTGCAAGGCATGTCTAATTTCTTACGGCGATTTATAATAAACTACGCCAAAATTACCAAAGGTTTTATGAGGCTACTCAAACAAGATTCTTATTTTGTGTGGGACGAAGCTGCACAATCATCCTTTGAAGCATTAAAAAAGGCACTTCTTTCAGCACCCTTGTTAAGCCCGCCAGATTACTCAAAGGATTTTTTGTTATACCTGGCGGCGTCTCTTACTACAATTGGTATAGTTTTGGTTCAGGAAGACGATATGTTCCAAGAACATGTTGTCTACTATCTTTCTCGCGCATTGATAGCCCCTGAGGTTAAATACTCGCACGTTGAGAAGTTAGCACTTGCTGCGGTCTATGCGGTCCAGAGACTTCGTCACTATATACTTTTACGAACTACTACAGTGATAGCAGAAGTAAACCCTTTCCAGTATGTTCTCACACGACGAATCATTGGTGGGAAATACAATAAATGGATTGTAATTCTACAAGAATTCGATTTGGTTTTCCAATCAGCTAAATCGAAAAAATCACTAGTATTCGCGGAATTAATTTCAGAATTTCCAAGTGACCTAGAACGCGTGGAGGAAGAAACATCTTTTCCTGATGAACATATCTTTCTCATCGCCTCTTCTGACCCATGGTACGGAGATATTTTAATATATCTCCAGACTTTGAGGTGTCCTACCACTTTTTCCCGAGAAGAGCGACGTAAACTTAAAACCCATGCGAAAAATTACCTTATTATCTCTGATACTTTATATCGGCGTGGGGTAGATTCCATTTTACGACGTTGCTTAACTAGGGAAGAAGCTGAAGCAGTGTTAAACGATGCCCATAGTGGAGCTTGTGGGGGACATCTTTCCGGGTTGGCAACAGCTCAGAAGATACTGCGTGCCGGATATTTTTGGCCCACGATCTTTAAAGATTGTGTGGAAGCAGTGAAACATTGTCGACCATGTCAGTTTTTCACTAAAAAAATGAGGGCACACCCAGCTCCTCTTCATCCTATAATTACAGCAGGTCCCTTCACAAAATGGGGGGTTGATTTCATGACATGTAATCCAGTTTCAGCTGGAGGACATCATTACATCATCGTTGCCGTTGACTACTTTACTAAGTGGGCAGAGGCAATGCCTACTGTTAAAGCAGATGGAGAAACTGCCGCTTATTTCGTATTTAATCAGATCATAGCACGGTTTGGTATACCTAAAGAGATAGTGACTGACCATGGTAGACATTTCCAAAATAGCATGATGACTGAGTTATATACAATGCTTGGTTTTCGACAAGAACATTCGTCCTCATACTATCCTCAGGCGAATGGACAAGTTGAAGCAGTGAATAAAACGTTAAAAGTTATATTACAACGAACTGTTAATGCCAGTAGAAATAACTGGCACATCATGCTATACCCGGCTCTTTGGGCTTATCGAGCCAACGTTAAGACTGCTACTGGTTTCTCTCCTTTCCAACTTGTGCATGGGATAGAGGCAGTGGTACCGATTGAATGCGAGATTCCTTCGCTAAAACTAGCAGTTCAGTTACTACCTGATACTTCAATACTTGAAGAACGTTTGTTACGCTTAGAACATCTAGATGAACAGCGCCGGGATGCGCTTACAACAAACGAGGTTCACAAAAAACGAGTCAAAGGACAATACGACAAATCCGTTAAACCCAGAGTTTTCATTGAAGGAGATTTGGTCCTACTTTGGGATCAAGACAAAGAACCTTTGGGACCCGGTAAATTCAAATCCAGATGGCTCGGACCTTATATCATTTCTAAAGTGTTGAAGAAAGGTGCCTATGAACTGGTGGATTACGAAGGTAATAAGTTGGACGAGCCTAGAAATGGGCTCTACCTGAAGAAGTACTACGCCTAGGTTGAAGTACTTTTTCTTGTACTATAGCTGTATATTTCTGTATAGTTAGTTTTGTTATGTTCGTTAGGTGATCTGATGTGTGTTTCTCGTTTCATGTACCAGATGTCAACCGCACATTTCTTAGGATTTGCTGATGGCGCCAGTCGCCACACCTGTCAGTTGGCTGCAGCAGCTTGGGTCATTTATTCACCCGCTGACCAACTTGTCTCTTCGAGGGGGGTTTGTTTGGGACCTACCACGAACAATGTGGCTGAATACAGTGCAGTTATAGAACTTCTCCGAGATGCCCTCAGTCATGGCATTTCATACCTGGAGGTAAGGCTTGACTCACAACTAATTGTATTTCAGTTAACAGGTGTCTATCGGATCAGAGATCCAGGATTGCTACGACAGTTTCTACGAGTTAGATTATTGGAAAGACACTTTCATTCTATCAGATATGAACACATTCCAAGAAATTTAAACAATTTAGCTGATTCGTTAGCAAACTATGTGTTAGATTGGCATTTGCATCATATATTGTAAACAACATTCCACACATAAGATTTAAAAACACATTCACATGTAAATAACCGATACTGTATATATAACTGATACCGTATCAAAAAATATGAGTTTCGAGTCATGAGTTTCATAAGTCAAGTCATAAAAGTACAAAAGTTGGGCATGGCAGCCTCAAAAATATATACATATAATGTTTTTCTTCTCCTATGGAGAAGGAGGAACCTCCTCATCATCTACCGCATTACGGTAGCATATCACTAGTCTAGCAACCCTACGCAGTAATCTAAGCCATGCTGGGGGCACCCCAACAACATCCTCCTGCATGTCAACAGGTATCTGGTCCATGCGGCTGGTAGGAATCTCATGAGTCAGCCGACTCATTTTCCTCTCTAGGGTTCCCAGCATAGCTTCTGCTGCGGTGATATCAGCTGGCCTCACATAGATAGTAGGATGGCCCTCGGGACGAACAGGCCCAACATCTGCATTGAACACTTGATTAGAACTCCAAAACTCATTTCATAAAAAATAAAATATTTGAAAAGTTTGAAAAAATTTAAATAAATTCTCAAAAAGTAAACATACCAATATCTCCCCAGGCACCACCTGGAGGAAGTACCAGCTCTGGGTCATGACGAAAATCTAGTCCAGCATAGGGAAACTGCTCAAAAGCGGGAACTTGTCTCTCCCACCACCCCCAGAAGTCATCTGTATGGTAACAGTAGTGACTCTCCCCACCACCTTGGCGGAGAAAAATGTCACCCCAACGGCCTAGTCTGGGCTCAAGGGGGTTAACCTGTGGTAATGGCATGCCCAAACTAATAGCAGGCATTCTCTCGAAGAAGAAAGTACACAAGATACTCCCGTACCCGAAATTCTTCATTGTACCAGATTTGCAACTTGTCAATTGATACTTCATGTTTGCCAACAAGCTAGTACTCCAATCATAAACATGCCCATGCAAGCACTGTACACCGACATGCATCGAGTTCCTAGAAGCCAAGTGTTGTGATGCACTACCGGATACCCGGTTGATCGTACTCACTATTACTTTCAGCGGGAGACCATCAATAGTTGAAATCAGGACTTGGCTTCCCGATTTTTCTGCTCCGGCAACACAGTAGGTGTTCACATATTCTTGCACGGACCGTGCACCCAAGCGAGATGTCCCTTTTAGATTGATTACGTCTCCTCTTCTTGAGAGACCGGTAATAAAATATATATCCTCAACGGTAAGCTCAAGAGTTTGCCCCCGGATGATGAAGGTATTAGTATCAACATCCCAATATTGAATCAATCTTCGAAACAGCTTGTTTAGTGCCCGCATGTTTACGGTTCGATAAAATTTCAACAAACCGCATCTACGGAGCGCATGAAGGGTAGCAGGGTCTTGCATAGCTAGTCTATCCATGTCTTCATGCTCCCTTTCCCTCCATTGTAAGACCATCCTGCACAAAAACCCCAAAAATTTTGAGTCTCGGCGCTTCATTTTGGCTTTGTAAATGTATACGCTACTGTGTGTATTACACAGTAGCGTGTAGGCGCTACTCTGTTTGAGTAAAGTAGCGCCCATTCGCCTTCATACGCTACTGTTATGTACACACAGTAGCGCCCGCGCATAAAACTTTATGAGCATTGCGTTTCGGGCCATTTTTCCTCAAAATTTTAAAAATAAACCATTGAAATGCAAGGTGGGTTGATTGTTACTTACTTGATGGAAGTAGTTCGGCGTTTGGATGCTCCGTTTGATCACAAGAGAGATTTGAAATTCGTGAAAATGTGCCCAATGTTTGCCCTACAACACAAAATGAAAATTGATTTGTTAATATTGAAATTATATATATAATTGGATTTTAATTTTTACCCATAATTTTTAATTTTCTATAGTTTCAAACATTTTCAAAAACCCTAATTAATTAATTGAAACACAAAATAAGGTATAAAACTAATCCAAGTTCAATTTTCACTAAAATGTTGTCGAATTCGTCTCTTGACCTCAAATTTCTTAACGATGAAACTTGTCAATTAGTTAAACATTTCAAATCCATATATTCTTTAAGATTTTTGCGTCATCAACTAATATTTTGTTGAAAACCTAGTTTTGGCAGGACATGAAGTTACGATTCCAGAAGCTGACCTTTAAGTCATTTTAAGCTCTTGTTTGGACTATTTAAACCTAAACAAGATTGCCGAGCAGACTTGTCCTCTTCGAGCTCGTTAAAGTACCCGAAGGCTCATCCACTCAGGTATAGAATTACCCCTTTTCCGGGCCTCAGTGGATTAACTACGGAAAAGGTATACATAGGTATACGTCAGTATGCGCTAGAAGAGTTCTCCTTTCATTGTTTTATACTTTTTCGGGGGAGGAGACTAACTATACGAAAAAGGATCTTTTAGAGTCTCTCTTTAGGGTTTTCAGACTCTCTAAATATGAAAATACCAAGCGAGCATTCACCTACTCGGGCTCGATGTGAAATCCACGAGAGGGTAAGTAGAGGACTGTTTAAGTTTTTCAACTCTATAAACAAGAAAACACCGCCGAGCACAGACCAATCCGGGCTCGATATAAAATCCACGGATAGGTGAAAAGAGGATTGTTTAAGTTTTTCAGACTCTATAAACAGGAAAACACCGGCGAGCATTAATCTGCTTGGGCTCGATACTAAAATCCACGAGCAGATATATGGAGTTATTGTTTAAGTTTTTCAGACTCCTTAAAATTGAAAACACCGGCGAGCAAGAACAGATCTCGGCTCGATACTAAAATCCAGAGATCAGTACATATAGAGTAATCTTCTATCTCTTCTTCGAACTCTTTAAATTATGAAGAAGGTACTGAGTCTTCCTCCCATGGGCTCATTAAATTATTTACATGGTTGGACCTATTGAGTTTTCATTCTTTCTTGGACTCATTAAATCCACAAGAAGGGTATTCTTTTATCTAAAAAGAATAAGGAATGGGAAAACACATCATATCTTCATTGTTAAAGGCAGTATCAGTCAAGTCCTATCCTTGAACACAGCACCTACTTGAGTCTATCTTGTCGGTTGGGTTTAGTTTTTGGCTTTAAGGTGAACCTTTCCTCCGAGTTATTTACTCCCCCGGTTGGTTATTCTTCCAACCATATGGAGGGTCTGCTAATGTCTCTTACATTTCAGACTTATTTACCCCATTATGTCAAAAACTGCCTAAGTCACTTTGTGTCGTGCTCAATGTTCAAGGATATACCCTGTGTCGGCCATTCTGCAGTTTACCTTGACCTCATGTGTCGGCCTTCCTAGTGTCAGTCTTGTTACATATCATTTCATATCCACTCTTACCAGTTGAGTGTTCCTCGAGTTGGATGATGGAGGATGCCTTAAGGCCTCCCTTCCAACGGACTTCTTCCCATCGACATCAAATCATTATTCTGGGTTTGAAGTTTAGAGTTTCGGTTAGTACCTTGGAGATTGCAGTCACCAGTGGCAATTTTCCTCGCTGTTGAATGATGAGAATACATCAATGTCTCTTCTTCGACAGGATTCCCAAGTGTTCGACTCCAAGTCCACCTATTCACATTTGGTGAATCGTACTTGGTACCTTGGACCCCATCATCATTATCAGTGGAAGTCCTCGCGTTTGTTAACGGTATACATCAATGACCAGTAATCAGACGATGCCCTCCGTGTTCGACTATCATCTCATCTATTCACATGGCTCAGGTTTGTACCTAGGGTTGTTATGGGATGAAGACCTTGGGATTTGGATGACATAACCCCATTTTGTTATCACCCAAGTTGCGCAAGACTGAGCCTCACTTCTATACGGCTCTCCATGAGACATAGATCCAGTGTGTTGTTATGGCTATGATCTCTTAGTTTGACATGGATCCACGCTTGTATTTCAAGTGGCCATGCTTTTATATACATCTCCTTGTTATGTATCGGAGATCATGTTGTATCACTCTACACATCTATAAGATGTCAACAATGTAATTGCTCGCTGACCTTGATTTTTGTTGCAGGTTTTCTGCGACTTCGTTCTGCGGTTCTGTGCTCTCTCTCTGGTTTTGGATTATAATGTATTTCGGCCATCGTTACCCTCTGATCTCACACATTAGGGGGCATCTGTTATAGGTCAAACTTGCACCTCTCCGTCTGTGATCACCCTGAGCTGCTGATCACACAAAAGGACAACTTGGATGGAGGAGCATGTTGACCTTGGATATCATCACAACTCATCCCATTCCCTGTGAATACTGGAAAACATACAAAAACATCATTTTGAAGTATGAGCGCTACTCTACTTAAAGAGACTAGCGCCCATACGCGACTCCAGTGCATAATAGTAGCGCCCATATCAGTATATACGCTACTCTGTATTATCAAAGTAGCGCTCACAATTTAAAACTAAATGAGCGCTATTGTTTAAACAATAGAGTAGCGCCCTATACGCTACTCCACTGTGTAATAGTCGCGTGTACCCTAAAAAATGATTAAAAAATATATTAATCCATCGAAGAGGATTAGTTGAAGACAGTTTCTTAACTTCCCCAACCTCCTCATCGACTGGAACTGCTTCCTTAAACCTATAAATTCCTAGAAGGCTAAGGGAGCAAGGTTAGAAGAAATTATGAATGCAAATGCTTACTAAAGAATGAGAGGATGAGTTAATGGAGAAACTGTTGCAGAAGACATTCAAACCAGAGCAGAGCCAGAGCCCAGGATCTAGTTGCAGGAGCCTGCTTCATTTTCAGGTATATTTGTACTGCATACTATTTTGACAAATAAAGGTTGAAGTGTTTCCTTGTTCCAATCTGAAGGTGTTATTAAATGGCATTTTGAATTGGATTCATTTTGGTCAATAATGGATATTAAACATAATCTTTGTTTATTTTATGATTTATATGTTGCCCAAAGTGTTTGAGGAAGGTATTGTTGTTTCAGGTTTGCTGAAAGAAGGAAGATTTGAGAGCTGGACACAAGGCTGGGTCAAGGCTAGGATCAGACTCCAGTGAAAGGTATGTTCTCTAAATCTGTAATCTATTTCTTTTGCAAACACTTCTGTAAATGACATAAATACACTTACCTGTCACCCCAACCAAGTTGATAGTTTAGTTTCCTGACTATAGGGTAGAAATATCCGCCAACAGAGGTGTGGGGAAGAGAGAGAGACTGAGTGAGCCCAGGTTAGTAAGGTCTAGGGAGAGGAGGGGGTTTTTGGCAAGGGAAAGTAGAAAAGAGATAGAAAGAGTAGGATGGTTAGGGATGGGGGAGAGGTTAGGGAGAGGGAGAGGGGGTTTATAGAGAGAGAGAGAGAGAGAGAGAGAGGGAGAGGTGTAAAACCAGGGAAGAGAGAGTGATGTCGATGATGATGATGATGATGAAGATGATGAAGGTGAAGGTGATGGTGATGAAGATGATGAAGATGATGATGGTGATGATGACGATGATGAATATCATGATGAAGCTGATGATGATGATGAATATGGTGATGATGATGATGAAGATAATGATGATGATGATGATGATGAATATGATGATGATGATGATGATGATGATGATGATGATGAAGATGAAGATGATGGTGATGATGAAGATGATGGTGATGATGACCACAACGATGATGATGACGACGACGATAATGATGATGATGATGATGAATGATGAGGAGGAGAAGGAGGAGGAAGATGGAGATGACGATGATGATGATGAAGATGGTGATGAGCATGATGATGATGATGAAGATGATGATGAATATGACAATGAGGATGATGAATATGAAGATGATGGTGATGAAGATGATGATGATGGTGATGATGATGATGGTGATGATAAAGAAGAGGATGAATTGATGATTATTATTAATGATTGATGATTTTTCATCATCATAATCCTCTTCTTTATCATCACCATCATCATCATCATGTAGTGGTAGGGGAGGGGGGATTAGGAGAGAGCGAGAGGGGGGGGGGGGAGAGAGAGAGAGAGACAGACAGAGAGAGGGAGGGAGAGAGAGAGAGGTGTAGAAGCAAGGAAGAGAGAGTGAGAGAAGGGGGGTTAGTTAGGGGTAAGGGGATAGGAGGGGCTTTAGCGAGGGGGATAAAGAGAGAGAGAGAGAGAGCGGGGGGGGGTTAGTAATGGTTGGGGGGGAGGAGGGAGAGAGAGAGATAGAAGATAGGGTGTTAGTTGTAGGGAGCGATTAAGAGAGATGGGAGGTGTGGTTAGAGGTAGGTGGAGGTGTAGGGAAGACAGAAAAAAAAAGAGAGCCCGGATTAGTAAGGGCTAGGGAGAGGAGGGGAGCGAGATAGAGAGGAGGATGTTTTGGGATAGGGGGAGTAGCAGAGAGATAGAAAGAGTAGGATGGTTTTGGATGGGGGGAGAGGTTAGGGAGAGGGAGAGGGGGTTTACACACACACTCACATGGATAGAGAGAGAGAGAGAAGTGTAAAACCAGGGAAGAGAGAGTGATAATGATGACGATGATGATGATGATGAAGACAATGATTATGATGATGACGATGATGAATATCATGATGAATATGGTGATGATGATGATGAAGATGATGATGTTGATGATGATGATGACGATGATGATGATGACAACGATGAAGATGATGATGATGGTGATGACGACCACAACGATGATGATGATGACGACGATGATGATGAAGATGGAGATGACGATGGTGATGAAGAGGATGGTGATGAGGATGAGGATGATGATGAAGATGATCATGAATATGTCGATGAGGATGATGAAGATGAAGATGATGGCGATGAATATGATGATGATCATGATCATCATGATCATCATCTTCATCATCATGATCATCATCATTATCTCCATCATCATGATCATCATCACCATATTCATCATAATCATCATCTTCATCATGATATTAATCATCATTATCATCTTCATCATCTTCATCACCATCATATTCATCATCATCATATTTCTCTCACCCCCTTTATCTCCATCTAACACTTCAAAACATTATTTTGTGAAGATAATAATGCGCATGCATTATGTATATACACAACTCTAACGCATTTCATATAACATTGAGCAAGAAAAGAATTAAATTTGAATTTATATATAACACGTGCACGCG